>WELA01001736.1:40480-58340 GCA_009602735.1 Mesotaenium endlicherianum
GGCCGGGGGGGGGCGGGGGGGGCAGAGGGGAAGGGGAAGGACTTGGAGATGGTGGAGTCTGAAGATGAGGCTGCCGCGGCGGCAGCCTCGTCCTCGATGGACTTGGACTCGAAATGCGCAGGGAGGGGGAGGGGGCCACTTGGCAAGGGCCTGGGCCTGGAGGAGGAGCAGGTGCTGGAGGCGCGCGTCCGGGCCGCTGTCGGCAGCGTCCCTCTCCTTGTCAATGGCACCATCATGCGGTACCAGGTGCGGCCCTTCCCCTCTGCTCTAATCGTGGAGGTGCATGCGCATTTGCATTCAGGCAACTACCAGCTGTGCGCATGTGCAGTGGGACAGGGACGCCAGCGCTGCTACCGGCCTCGATCAATTATTGTTGTTCGCCTGTTCTGTCTCTGCTTGGCGCCCATGTGTTGGGGAGAGACGTCAATTTGTGGTACCATTGGTGCTTCGTGGCAACTAAGAGGGAAGTCGAGCCCGCGCTGGTCTCTGCTCATCAGGAGGAGCTCATCTGAGTGTGGGGGGTAGTGCAAAGTGGGCCTTTCTCCTCGTGACTTCATAGGTTGGTGTGGTCAGAGTTCACGATATTTTTTTAATTTTTCTTGTGCACGGGCTTGCGGTGGGTGCAGCTCGTGGTGGGCTTGCAGTGGGTCCGGCAAGAGGCACAGAAAGCCCTCACAGATCAGCTCAGCTCATACTTGCACCTTGTGGGCCCCGAGTTGGGCACCCGCCTAGCCTACTCGTTCTTGTAGTGGATTGGGCGGAGTGATGAGACATCTGTACTGGGCAGGTGAATGGCCATAGTTCGTTGAAATACAGCTGGCGGTTGGCATGCGGAGGTTGTCGCTTTTGTGGAGATGTTGAAGTTGCTGCTTTTCCAATTTTCTAGGTCAATAATCTTCCCGGGTGCTATGTGATTGAAAAGCTTAGGCATCTCGCTGGTGCAACTACCTAGCTTTAGAACACGAAGGTTGGGCGGTATCTTCTTACAGGTGACAGTGGGGACATTATGAAAGGCCTCTACGTGCCAGTGCTCTGGCAGGGTTGTCAGACGGGGTTACTGGCGTTCTTCATTGCAAGGGATTGACATTGTGTAGATGCATGTAGGTTAGTGCTTCAGAGTGTTGCTCGAGAGTGAAATGGGGTTCAATATACAGCCAACTACATTACCTGACATGAGGTGCAGAATGGATTAAGTTGCAGGCAGGACGTCACAAGCATGTGAACTTGTTTTGGAGCAAGGATGTGCGGATTGTTGATAGTGCAAGTGTATAGGAGGTTGCACAGCGTAGAAGTTGACAAGGGATCACATCCTGGTGACTTTAAGCAGTTCTTCGTGGTGACTTTGCACTCTGGATCTTGTTCCTTCACTGCTTGGCAACTACTCATTTTCCATGTATTAAAACAACTCTCCGGCACAACAGCTGACGACGACATGTCTTTTTTATTAACTGCGCTTGAGAGCTCCAGTGCACACAGTGGCCATGCTTCCTTACTCCACATACGCAGATGTATGAGCAGATATAAAGCTCATCAGCAAATCTTGGAGAGACAAAGAAGCACGAAACAACGAGGTCCAGCAATAAAGACACGTCAAAATATTGATACATGTAGCAGAAAAGCACATGAAACACCACGAGAAAGAGTGACACTTGCTTTCCACTTCAGTGACCTCAGAAATGACGCGTAAACATGATGCGCTGTGCATGGACACACACAGCAATATTGATAGATTTCTGCCCTGAAGATTACACTCTCAAAAGTCATACCAGAGCTGCATGCAAACAGACCCCCTGCTGCCTGATGGCCCCTTTTAATGGCAAGGCCATGCCCCACCTATCGGAGCAACCTGAAGCCTTTCTGTTGACTCCTTGGCATACTTCCTGCCCCCATAACATGTTCCCAAGGGCATTCTCTTCATCCGCTCTTTCGCCCCACTGCAAGTGATTCTGCAATGATAGACTGGTGTCATACTTTAGAACAACAACTTTGACATTGATGCTACATGCACTGCGCTGAAATCACATAAAATAAAACGAGTTGGCGTACTCTGTTGCTCTATACCTACTTCTCATTGCTCCCTGCAGCCGAGAGACATCGGTGAAGTATCTCATTGTGTGTTAAAATCATCTGCCAGGCTACCACGAGAAGGGCTGGAGGCTGTGATTCTTGTGGCCTGGAGTGAGAGAGCAGGGTAGCAGGCTTTCAGGCGTAGGCTACACGTCAAGGACAGGGCTTCTTACCTACTCCCCCCCCCCTTCTGCTCTTTGATGCTACTGGAAACGAGAAAAGCACAAAGACTAACAAGCTACAAGGGGCATACACATGTCAAAATGGAGGAAAGTTGCTGTGCCAGAATGCCACAATGCTGACCCCCAGCATCTGTCTGCTGAAAGGTTGCCAACAACAGTCAACAACGAGCTCACGCATGCAACGCACGTAGATGCATGAGTTCATGTATGCGATGCAGATATACACATTTAATCAGCAACTAACACCAGTACTTGCCCTCCGAACGTCAATAATTAGCTGGCGTGAAAGTTGGAAGGTCGCTGAGGATGATTCAACAAGTCACAACGATAGTGATGTTCTGAGATCCCAAACAGTTCCGCCTGTTCCTCTTGATGATGCATGGCTCCCACCCTCAGTGCTCCCTGTAGGCTGCCCCCCTACACGCCCACGCCGCTTCACACCATGCCGACTACAGGACGAGGGACCGGTGGCAGCAGCAGTGCGTGCGCGACGCGCAGGCTCTGGCCCGCCCAGTGCCCGAAGAGGCCTTGCAGGACGCGCGTGCGCGCTGGCGCACTTATCACGCACATTCTCGCATGGCTCGCCCGCAGCCGCTGCTCGAGCGCATTCCTCAACTTACTCGCCACTACGCAGAGCTCGCAGTGGCGGCCCTCCGCATGGAGCCCCATCAGCACAGTTTGCTGCGCTCCTATCCACCGCCAGCGCAGGCCGGCGATCCCGCCCTGGGCTGTCGCCCCCTTCCTACGCCTATCTACATCGCACAGCTCGACGAGCGTCCCGGCGGCATTGTCCTTGTCGAGCTCTTCGCCGGCATTGCAACAGGGTTGCTGGCCACCCTGCAGGCTGGCATCCCCGTACGTCGGTACGTCTACGTGGACCCCGATGGCGAGGCGCAACATGTCGCCCGCAGGCAGATAACCTTATGCCACGAGCGTTTCCCAGAGCTCTTCCCTGAGTATGCCTTCTACCGTGCCCAGACTGACTGGCCCATGGACATCCGCGACATTACAGCCGAGCACATCACGCGCCTCGGGCCCATCGACCTCATCATTGCTGGCTGGGAGTGCCAAGGCTTCTCCATTGCGGGACGGGGCGGCGCGCTCGGTGACCCGCGTACGGCCTTGTTCTGGCACCTGCTCCGCGTCCTCAACATGGTTGAGGACCGCCAGCCGCCACACACGCTCGCCTGGGTGTTGGAGAACGTGGTTGTCCGCCACGATTCTCGGCCCAACGTCAGCGCCGACTTTTTCCTCTGCAGCAGCTACGTCGGTCGTGAGGCAGTCATCGACGCCGCTCAGATTGGTTCCTTCGCGCATCGCGTGCGCGCCTACTTCACCAACCTGGCCATGCCAGGCACGCTTGAGGCATTAGCGGCCGCACATCCACGCCACACGCGCAACGTTGACTCCATCCTCGACGTGGCGCGCCTGGCCCAGCGCGTGGTCGCCCTTCCGCATCCTTCTCAGGCCCAGTGTGAGGTCCTCCGCGACGTCACGCGGGCGCTTCCTACGTTCGTGAGTCGCTACGACAGCGCGGCCTACGTGGGCGACCAGCGCGGCATGATCATTGACCTCGAGACTGGCATGTTCCAACAACCCCGTGCCGTGGAGATGGAGCGTGCGATGGGCTTCCCTCCGCACCTCACACAGGTGGACGGCATCACCGAGGTCAACCGCGTGCGTCTCCTTGGCCAGGCTATTGATGCCAACGTCTTGACGTGGCTTCTCTTGCAGACACAAGCCCTGACTCCCCTTTACGCCCAGGCTCGTGATCCTGAGATGGACCAGTCCTATGACGCCATTGATCGCGATTCCGACGGCGACGGTCGCGCCCCGCCTGGTACAACCTGGCATTCCTAGCGTGAGGGTCCAGCTTCCCAGCAGCCGCCTGCGCCTCGTCCTGGTCCTCGTTTTGGTTCGCTGGGGGGGGGCAGGAGGAGACAGGAGTCCTCACAGCGACCCAGGGAGTTTCGTTCTCCATTTCTTTTTCCACGCTCTCCGCCGCCTACAGGTGGTGCAGGGCGCATGGCAGCAGCTGACGAGGAGAGGGCACCCGAGGCAGGTCAAGTGCAGCCAGCTGCAGGACAGGTGACGCCTGCAGACACACAGATCGCGCCAGCAGCAGGGCAGGAGGCGCCAGCCGCAGCGCAAGAGCCACCACCGGTTGTTCCTACTTGGAAGCTGGGGGGGACTCTCACTAGGGCACAGGCTGCTCAGCTAACGGCATTGCTGGATGCACGGCGCAGTGCCAGCTTTGCCAGCGGCATGCACGATCTTGGGCGCTACAAAGGCAACCCTATGAGGATATCCCTCCAGACAGACGTGCCCATCTTCCAGAAGCGCTATCGCTACAGCCGCTTTGAGGACGACCTGATCAGCACGCAGACAGGCAAGCTAGAGGAGTGTCAGCTCATTCGTGAGTCTGCCTCCACCTACGCTGCGCCCACAGTCATGCCAACTAAGAAGGACGCCTCAGGCAACTGGTCTGAGAAGAGGATGTGCGGTGACTATCGTAAGCTTAACGAGGTCACTGAGCAGGACAGATACCCTATGCCGACCCCTGACGAGATCTTCGACGACATCGGCGCTTGTACTTGGTTCTCGGTGCTGGATTTGAGGCAGGGCTTCAACCAGATACCCACTGCGGAGGAGGACCAGCATAAGACGGCTTTTGGGGATCGCAGCGTCTCTACGAGTGGAGGGTTATGCCCTTCGGCTTAAAGAATGCTCCTGCCACCTTCCAGCGAGTCATGGATAAGGAGCTGGCAGGGCTCCCCTTTGCTCGGTGCTACATCGATGATGTGCTCGACTTCGGTGAGACGTTTGAGGAGCACGTGGCATATATCACTACAGTTCTGGACCGCTTGGAGGCCGTTGGGCTCAAGTGTCATCCAGGCAAGTGCACCTTTGGGACCCGGGAGGTGGAGTACCTCGGGCATCTTCTGTCTTCCAATGGTTTGGCTCCTCAGCTGGCCAAGATCTCGGCCATCACAGGCATCCCGCCGCCGACCGACCTCTCGCAGTTGAGGGCCTTTCTTGGCATCGCCAACTACTATCGCCACTTTGTGCCTGGGTGCAGCGAGCTGGCCAAGCCGCTCAACGACTTGCTACGCAAGGGCGTTGCCTACGTGTGGGGACCAGAGCAGCAGGCAGCGTTTGACAAGCTCAAGGAGCTGTTGGTGAGCGCCCCAGTACTACGGCGGCCTGACAATTAGAAGCCCTTCATCCTCCACACCGACTGGTCGCAGGCAGGGCTTGGAGCAGTGCTGGTGCAGGAGCATGACGGCTTCGAGCATGTGGTGGCGTACGCCAGCCACAGCAACAACCGTGCCGAGGGCAACTACGGCTCCTATGAGGGAGAGTGCCTGGCAGCGGTGTGGGCGATGGTGCATTTCAGGCACTATCTCTACGGCACCCACTTCCGCTTGGTCACCGACCATCAGCCACTCAATAGGCTCATGACGTCGGAGCGCCTGACAGGCAAGTACGCACGGTGGGCACTCACCTTGCAGGAGTACACCTTTGACGTGCACCATCGTCCAAGGTCGACGAACCTGGACGCTGACGGCCTCAGCTGCAACCCGCTGCCCTCTTTGCAAGACCTTACAGTAGCACGCCACGATGAGGATGAGCCAGTGGCCTGGCACGCGGCGGCATTCCTGGCCTTCACCGTTGACGGCGACGTGCGGCCCGCAGGGCTCACTAGCCTAGACTAAGGTTGTCGCCGACGTCGTCAGCAGCTGCACACTTTGCGACCGGGTGCGCTTGAGCTTCACAGCCCGCACCGTCGCTCTCAGCTCTCTCCCTATTCAGGGGCTATTCTACAGGTGGTCGCTCGACTTGGCTGGGGAGCTGCCCAAGTCTCGCCGAGGCAACCTCTATGTCTTGGTGATGATCGAGCACATGTCCAAGTGGATCGAGCTTGTGCCGTTGCCCAGCAAGGCCAGTGAGGGGATTGCCCAGGCATTCCTTGATCATGTCCTTAGCCGCTTTGGCGGTTGCCCTGAGGTCCTCACCGACCAAGGCAAAGAGTTCCAGGCCAGCTTTCAAAAGCTGCTAGAGCGCTCGATGATCGACCACCGCACCACCTCCCGCGACCATCCCCAGGCTGACGGCCTTGCAGAGCGCATGGTGCAAACCGTCAAGCTTGGGCTGCGGAAGTACTTCCTGGCCCACGACAGCACCCACTGGGACGACGCCCTCCCATGGTTGGCTATGGAGTACAGGTTCATTAAGCAGGCCTCCTTGGCCTCGCATTCTCCCTACTTCCTTCTCTACGGCCGACAGCCAGTCCTGCCCGCAGCAGCCAGGACCGTGGCCGAGAACGTTTTGGACTTGGACAGTCCCGAGACGTGGAGCACTCTTATCGGGCAGCGTGCACTGCTCTTTCGGCGCCTGATGCCCATGGCCATGGACAACCTCAGCATTGCTCAGCACCGCGACACACTGAGGTATGCCGTGACCCGTGGAGGAGCCTATCGCCCGCGAGTGTTGCAATTCTCCGCAGGTGACTTCGTGTACCTGCGACGCCAAACAAAGAACACCCTCAACACCAGCAGCTCGCCCGTCATCCTACGCGTCAAGCGTGTCTTGGCGTCAGGAGTTCTAGAGCTGGAAGGCGCAGATGGCCGTCTTCACAAGGACCACACAAAGAATTGTGGACCATGCCACCTTCCTAACCTTGACATGCAGGTTCGTCCCCGCGACGCGAGGCCGCCCAAGGACTGGGCGTGCCAGATTTGCCACAGCCCCGGCCAGGAGGCCAGCATGCTAATCTGCGACAGCTGCAACCTCGGCTTCCACATCGGTTGCCTAAACCCGCCGCTGGCCCGCATGCCAGCTGGCGACTGGTTTTGTAGCGACTGCACTGCTTTAGCTCTAGACAGCGATCACAGCCCATCAGCTGGTGGCTGAGAGCTGGGGGGGGAATTAAAATATTTGACGAGTGATTATCGTTTGGCTATAAAGCCACATGTATTATAGACTTCATTGCAGCAAAGCCTGCTTGCATATTATGCATTGCTTGTGTCATTGATACGCACCCGACCTCCTACCGCACGACAGCTGTCATGATTTATTAGGTCGAGGTTGACGTACAAGACCAAGCTCTACGTGTGTGAACCATCAACCTAGGAAGACCAAACTTTGCATTGAATTTACGCATCCATATGTTGACCTTCTCTAGATTTTCGAGTCACCAAAGTGTAGCGCGTCGAAGCATCTTCCGAATGGCACCGGTTTCGCGTCATTTGGTTAATTATTGAGCGAGATAGACGCGATCTAGTCCGCACTCCTTTCGGCACCTAGCGGAATCACACCAAATGGCCAACATGTGACTCAATGCACCCAAAGGTGACAATGTTGACTATTCGTGACCCCAAGGACCCCTAGCTTTGTGCGCACAAATCCGCGAGCCCCTTAGATTACATAAGTCTTGCATTTCCATAGTATAAGTGCATCATTGAGGCTATTACTTGGTGACTGCATCACCTACTTCTAGAGGAAGCTTCCTCAAGTTTTAGATTCACTTTTGAGGCCCTATCTAGGTAGAACTACCCAAGGTAAGCTCCACCAATGAGAGACACTTAGCATATTCTACGTGCTTTGCTTTGATTGGTTTGAGTTATGCTTAGCCTATAGGAGTGCTAGTACATGCCTTGTACACATTAGTGGACATAGGAGAGCCTCCTAGAGTGACTACATGCATTGGATCCGCCGCATACGACGCCGGGTTTTCAGGAGTATAAGTGCTAGAGATGTCCCTAGAGGAACATCTTTTTAGAAGTCCCATTATGCCAGTTGTAAGTCACACAGATTATCAGTAAAGCTTACACTTTTTATCTCTTGTGTTTTCAGGACCACTTAGTCTCTCTCTTGTGAAGAGCAAGCCTTGCTGGCGTCCAGTCACTAGAAGAACTTCACAAGTGGTGAGCAAAGTCACAACTTATACCCCCTGCCATAGGACTACTCTTGAAGATCATGATGTGCTTCTAGTGATCTTTTGGGCCAGTCTTCATTAGTTGTTTTCCTACCAGATTACAGTCTTGAGGTGCTCACTCTGGAGAGTACACACTCCTTACTAATGAAAACATTTGACGCGTGACTATCGTTTGGCTGTAAAGCCACATGTATTATAGACTTCATTGCAGCAAAGCCTGCTTGCATATTATGCATTGCTTGTGTCATTGATACGCACCCGACCTCCTACCGCACGACATGGCCAACCGTGAAGCTCAGTGGCGTGGATGGAAGCCATAGTTGAGGAAGAATGGGGACTCCTGGGTAGAGGCCTGCGTCGTGTTGTTGTAGGCGAACTCCAAGGGGGTCAAGTACATGTCCCAGTCTTGCTCTAGAGTAGACACGTAGGCCTTTAGAAAGGTCTTTAGGGTACGATTTGTACGCTCAAATTGCCCATCCGATTGCGGGTGGTAGGCAGTGGACATATCCTGCGTCGTACCCAAGTTCTTGAAGAGATTTTTCCAAAAATAACTTGTGAATCTTGGATCTCTATCCGACACAATTCTTGATGGTAGTCCATGGAGTCGGAAGATGTTGTCAAAGATGAGTCTTGCAAGTTGTGGTGCTGTAGCCTTAGTCGTCGTGGGAATAAACTGAGCCATCTTGGTAACTCTGTCCACCACCGTGATGGCCTCGATGGGTCACGGGCAGGCCCACGATAAGATTCATTGATGAAAGGGGCCGAGTGCCCTAGTGCAAGCGTAGTAACTCACGAGAAAAGGAACTAGTTGCAATCATACTAAAGAGTGCAGCGGCATATTGCTAAGAAAGCTTAGGAAAATTACTTGACATTTTTAGTGGTAAGAAAGTGCTCACAAATGGTGTAAGATGAAAGGCCTTGTCATTACAAACCCGTAGAAATTTACAGAAATGAAAACTGATAAGAAACAAAGAAGTTATGCCTATTTATAATTTTTTGCCTAAGTGCTCCTCCCTAGGAGGAAGCTACGGATTTTCCCAAGTGTTTGTCAAATCGTCCCTTCCAGAATATTCGTGAGTAAGCCGGATCAGTCTAATTTGACGTGTCGGGCCGAATTGACGTCCACATACATGCATCGACATTACTAGAATATTCTATCTTAGACGCGCTAGGCTAAACCGAAACTTCTAGGTAAATCGACCTAGTCGGCACTCCACGTCTGCCGAACTTATGTGAAGGTTCGAGTTCACTCTAACGGGCCAGATCGCTCGACGCTGTCGATCAATCCCACGGTCGCGCTCACCGCGAATAAGGACAGTCGTCAACCGACCTCAAAACTAGTTAAACTTTGGAAATCCGTAACTCTCTCAATACTTGACCAAATTCGATAAACTTTATATCAAAATGACCACAAAAATGCACTCTATACTACTATACAAGCAAAACATACTTTCATGAAACTCAAAAATGCACTTTATAAACCTATGACCTTACATCATCCCCCTCCTCAAGATGCGACGTCCTCGACGCATTTTGCAGATAACGCCTCAACTTACTCGTACGATGAGTCAAGTTGACCTCTGGCTCCCAAGTGTTGTCGTTTGCATGGTAGCCTTTTGACTTGACCAGATACTCTTGAACAAGTCGTTGACCTCGCTTGACTCGTCGATCGCCGACAATCGCCTCCACTTTATACTCCAATATATCATCGATCTCGACCGGTGGTGACGGTACAGGTAGGCGTCCTGGATGTCCTTCATTCGGGTCAACGTATGGCCGCAAACAACTGACATGGAACACATCATGGATACGCCAGCCTGAAGGAAGTTCCAACTTGTAGGTCACTGGATTCACCTCCTTGAGCACTAGAAAGGGACCTGTAAACCGTGCCCGCAATTTCCTCTTGCCTGTGAAAGGTAGATTCTCTGTTGACAAGAGTACTTTGTCACCCACATGGTATGTCACTTTCCTCCTGTGCTTGTTGGCATACTTGACCTGTTCCTCCTGTGCCTTTCGAATACACGTCTTCGCCATATCCCAAGTCTTGGCCATCTGCTCCATAAAAACTTGTGTAGTAGGAACCTGAGTCTCCTTGGCCTTCTCCAACAAGATGTTCCCTGGATGATATACTTCTCTTCCATAAACCATAGCGAATGGTGACTGCTTGGTCGATCCCTGCATGCTGTTGTTGTAGGCAAACTCCAACCCTGGTAGCTTCTTGTCCCACTCCGAAGGTTCTTCCATAGGGAAACTCCTGAGCACCTCTTGCAGAGTTTCGTTGAGCCTCTCACTCTGCCCGTCTGTCTGAGGATGATAGGAAGTGCTCATACTCAACTTGGTCTCCATCAAAGTAAACAATGACCGCCAAAAGTTGCTAGTAAACCGCGGATCCCGGCCTAAAACAATCATCTTCGGCAACCCATGTAGCTTGAAGATATGATCAAAGAATAGCCGTGCCACATCTGCTGCCGTAGAAGTCTCCTTCATGGGAATGAAGTGAGCCATCTTGCTGAGTCTATCAGACACAACCCATACTGCATCGTGCCCTTGACCACTGACTGGTAACGATGTGATGAAGTCCATAGCAATCTGCTCCCAAGGATACTCTGGAATAGGCAGGGGCTGCAATGTACCTCCCTTCTTTTGATTTGGTGTCTTGTTTCTCTGGCACGCATCGCAACTCCTGATCCACTCCTCGATGTCCTTGTCCATATTTCTCCAGTAGTATTCCCGCTTCAGCACGCTTGCCGTCTTCTCGCTTCCAAAGTGTCCAGCATATAAGCAATCATGATGCTCCGCAAGTAGTAAGTCTCGTAGCTCCTTGATGTCAGGTACCACCACTCTCTTGGAATCACCAAGATACCATATGCCGTCCTTCTTCTGCATACTCGAGTTGGACTCAGCTGCTCCACCATCAGCAAACTGTGGGTCCTCCTCATAACCTCTCCGAAGCTTCTCCTTGAAGTCCATACTCTCTTTGATGACCGAGACAGTTGCAAGGTCACACCTTGTGGATAAAGCATCTGCAGGGTTGATCTTCCCAGGTAAATACTCAATCTTGTGGTCGAACTGTTGCAGAAATTCCATCCACCTTGCCTGTCTTGGTGTCAACGTTGGTTGCGTCATAATCTTCTCCAAGCTCTTGTGGTCGGTCTTGATGAACACCTTCCGACCGTCCACATAACATCGCCAAATCCTCAAAGCCTGGATAATAGCCAACATGTCCCGCTCGTGTGCTGCATAGTTTCGCTCAGCACGACTCAACTTCCTGCTCTCATATGCCACAGGCTGCAATCCTTTGCCCTGGTCCTGAAGAAGAATGGCTCCCACTGCGAAATTTGATGCGTCCGTGATGATGGTGGAAGGAAGCTCTGGACTTGCAATTGCCAACACGAGTGCCTGTGTCAGCAGCTCCTTAATCTTCTCAAATGCTTGCTGCTCCTTGTCACCCCACAGCCACTTCTCCTGCTTCTTCAACATGTCCGTGAGCGGTGCACACACCTTGGCAAATCCTTGAATGAAACGTCGATAATAATTTGCCATGCCGAGGAAACTCCTGAGTTGATGAATATATCGCTTTGATACCAGATGAAAGGGGCAGAGTGCCCTAGTGAAAGCGTAGTAACTCACGAGGAAAAGAACTAGTTGCGATCCTACTAAAGAGTGCAGCGGCATATTGCTAAGAAAGCTTAGGAAAATTACTTGACATTTTTAGTGGTAAGAAACTGCTCACAAATGGTGTAAGATGAAAGGCCTTGTCATTACAAACCCGTAAAAATTTACAGAAGTGAAAACTGATAAGAATCAAAGAAGTTATGCCTATTTATAATTTTCTGCCTAAGTGCTCCTCCCTAGGAGGAAGCTACAGATTTTCCCAAGTGTTCGTCGAATCGTCCCTTCCAGAATATTCGTGAGTAAGCCAGATCAGTCTAATCTGACGTGTCGGGCCAAATTGACGTCCGCATACATGCATCGACATTACTAGAATATTCTATCTTAGACGCGCTAGGCTAAACCGAAACTCCTAGGTAAATCGACCTAGTCGGCACTCCGCGTCAGCCGAACTTACGTGAAGGTTCGAGTTCACACTAACGGGCCAGATCGCTCGACGCTGTCGGTCAGTCCGACGGTCGCGCTCACCGCGGATTAAGGACAGTCGTCAACCGACCTCAAAACTAATTAAACTTCGGAAATCCATAACTCTCTCAATACTTGACCAAATTTGATGAACTTTATATCAAAATGACCACAAAAATGCACTCTATACTACTAAACAATCATAACATACTTTCATGAAACTCAAAAATGCACTTTATAAACCTATGACCTTACAATTGAGAGGTCCGTCCATTGCCTTTTCGGGATTGGTAGTGGTTGGAGGAGTCCTCCCGCCTTTTGTGATGATGGCGTGACTCTTTGGCATGTGTCACAGCTCTTGCAGTCCTCCTTGACTTGCTTAGACATGCCTAGCCAGCAATAAGTCCTGGTTAAAACGCCCGTAATATTTAGGATCCCAAAGTGTCCTTCAAAAGGATTGTCGTGTGCTTCTCGTAGAAGCAAGAGCCGGAGGTCTAAGTCATAAGGAACACAACTTTGGCCCGTGTCTTGCCTCACCCAATAATTGCCTTTTTGCTTCTTGTATGGGTCCAAGGCTGCTTCTCTGTTCTTGTAGTAAGGGTCTCTTTTATAAGCGGCTGAACATTGAGCTTCCAGATCTGTTTTCAGGGATGTCATCATTGCGTTTAATTGCAGTCTTGAGAGGGGGTCAGACGGGTTTGTCTTGCCGGGCTGGTACTGAATTGTGATGTTGTATTGTTGCAAGTATCCACTCCATCTTGCTTGTCTCCGTGAGAGATACGGGTGCGTCTGGAGGTGCTTCAACGCCTCGTGGTCCGTAGTGACCAGCACCTTGCGTCCTTCAACGTAGCAGCGCCAAACCTTCAAGGCATGTACAATCGCCAACGCCTCTCACTCTGTGGTTGTATAATTTTGCTCGACTGGATATAGCTTCCTTGACTTGTAGGCTTTTGTTGCAGTCCCTTGCCTTGGTCTTGAAGTAAGAGTGCTCTTATTGCATAGGAAGATGCATCGGTGATGACGTGGAAGGGCCAATCTGCGTTTGGACTTGGGAGTGTGAGCACCGGGGATATCGTCAATCTTTGCTTCAGTTGTTGAAATGCTTCCTCCTCTTTCTTGGTCCGAACGTATGGCTTGTCCTTCTTGAGTTGATCCGTGAGGGGGCCTGCTATGTGCGAGAAGCTCTGGATGAATCTCCTGTACCAATTGGTAAATTCCAAGAATGATTGGAGTTCTTTCTTGGTCGTGGGGATTGGCCATTCCTCCACCACCGTGGTCTTCTTGGGGTCCATCTTGATGCCATCAGCAGTCACGTTTAGACCTAGGAACTCCACTTCTTGTTTGGCAAACTCGCACTTTAACTCCTTTGCAAATAGCTTGTTTTGCTTCAAATTCAAAGGACTTTTTTCAAGTGTCTTGCATGCTCTTCAAAGGTCTTGCTATAGATAAGGATGTCATCGATGAATACCACCACAAATCTGTCCAACATGGGCTGAAATTTGGTGTTCATCATAGTCATGAAAGTTGCTGGCGCGTTGGTGAGTCCCAATGGCAGGACCATGAACTCAAAATGACATATCTTGTCCTAAACGCCGTTTTCTCTATGTCAGGTTCAGCAATGCGAATCTGGTGGTAGCCGCTTCTGAAGTCCACCTTCGTGAAGTTCTTGGCTCCAACCAACCGGTCCATAAGCTCATCCATGCGCGGCAGCGAGTATCTGGATATTCTAGATTGCGCGCAAAATACAGATTCTTGAAGTGATGTCATTCTTGATCTTGATAGTACCGTCTCTCCAATCAACTTGGGGGTTGTGCTTGTGACCAAGGCGTCCCTAGGATGATGTCGTACTTGCCCAATTGCATGGGAGAAAACACTACTGTATCCTTGAAGGACTTGATAGAGAGTGACAAGGGGTACGACTTCTTGGAAGGGGTAGCATAGAAGAATCCGTCGGGCATCATAATCTCCTTGTCGTGGTCAAGAGTTCGCATAGTAATACCGTGCTTGGTGGCAAATTTGCAACGATGAAGTTGCCTTGAGCTCCGCTATCCACCAAGATGTGGACCTTCTCTCCTCCAAGGTAACCTCTCAAACTCATTGGGGCTGGAACGTCGTCTTCAACGAGGGTCTCTGAAATGAATCGACTTACCAAATAGGCGATTAACAATTAATAAAGATCTTTATATCAGCAAGTAATCTTTATGGATTTTCCGTTTCTTGGTCAAACGGCAAAAGGACAACACACTAGCAGTGAACAATACTCGTAAGTCAAATGCGAGTAAACTAGCATCAATAATGCAATCAGTAAAACTCATACATAAGCAAGGTTCGAAGACTGTGCGTATCAATAGCTTCTCGCCTTGGATTCAGATCTCTCAGTAAGCTGTACAAGAGAGTTGGCCTCGTTCCCGAATGCCGAACTCGAGAGCAATGCCTAGCATATGTACATGGAATGAGTTTATTGTTCAACGGCCAGTGCGATGGCACCGCCTACCCGGGAGTTAACCACGTTGGTAGGACCTCGGTTAACCAAATCCACCGCCATCTCCCATCATCCCGAATCGCCATCCATCATAGGGATGTCATCTGGCCATTCATCTAGCATATCACACTTAGATGTATATTGAGGCAGTTTGCTGCTACCGAGTACGGAAGTCAGCTGGCTGTCAAAGAATGTGTCAGCAAGCTGACTTAAGTTGACTTCAGCCTGCTGCTTCCGGCTGAGTCATTAAACTGATTATTTTATAAGTCCAGCAGACTCAATATTAACTAAAGTTCAGCAGGCTGAACATGATTAACTATTAGATTTAAATGAATATTATATCTACTAATATACTGATTCATTACAATTCCTCCAACTTAACTTGTTGTCGCCTCGACAACATTAAACTGCAGAAGTGTTAAATAAGGGAACTGAACCTGACCAGCCTCCCTCACTGACTGCCCTTTAGCCTGTCACCTAGGGGGTTGTTCCTGGGGCTCCAGGATCAAGAGATCTGGACCTAGATCTGGACAGCCCTCTAGTTCTGTCAGCTGGCCTTCTAAAGAATCCCGTTTGTTCTAAAGTTGGACCTCGAGGGGAATAAAGGATGGTAGCCTGCTCTTCACCCACTTGGGTGTTGATCCCCACATAGACAGGCATTCCAGTAGGATGCTGAAATACATTGGCAAGAGGTACATGTCCCGGAGCGAAGGGGGAGGCCGCCATACCTCTGGCCACCCCGCGTGGCCCTCTTCTGAAACCCCTGTCCTCTGGGGATTTCTGCCTGTGTCTGCTGCAAATTACAGTCAGATCAGCTTCTTCCCCTGCTTGGGCAGGTGGGCTGGGAGAGCGAGTGCGGGGTCCAATTGCCTTCTGGTATTGCTCCATTGTCCCCCTGGCTTCTTCTGCCTTGCGCTTCTTGTCCTCCTTTTGTGTGGTGGGAGCCATTCTGCACATGTAACCAGGGCACAAGTTAGTAGGATATCGAGCTTTATCCTAGAAATTGCAGGAAGGGAGTAAGTTCGTATCAGTATGGTATATTCGTTCCTGTTTATCTTACAAGGTGCTTGCTAGGAGTTGACGTAGTTGCGGTGCGCTAGACATAAACATATGAATGTGTTTACAGGTGTGTTAAGTGATGTATGGCTGTGCGAGGCCCTTTTTCCTTTCGCTACAGGTGCTTTATGTGGGCCAGGCTGGCCCCTCCGTCACTATGTTGACACTTGGGGTTCACATAACTGTCCCTAACTGTCCCTTTTTCGCTCTCGCACACTAACTGTCTTATATTTTCCCCTCTAACTTAAATGGAGACAGGATTGCCTGTCACCTGCCCGTGTCAACTGAAATTACTGTTAAGGAGGTGCTCCAACCGCCCGAAGGTGGAATTGTTTCAACGCCCATTTGGCATTAGTCAAATAATCTTTAAATTCCTAAGTGTCCCCAGAGGCATCGTAACCCTTCCATCAAATGAGGTACTTCATGACATATTTAGAGGATCGACGGACCGAGCGAGCGTCTAAAATCTCCTCAACCTCATATTTCTCAGGGTCGCCGTCCAGGACAGCGGGGATCGGTCCCGGTTGGACAGTTAACCGACCTGTGAACAGTGTATCACCTTTGATGTAGGGTTCCAGGAAGGAGACATTAAAGACCGGATGACCCTTGTATTCAGCTGACAAGTTCAATTTGTAAGCGTTCTGACCGACACGACGCACCACCAAATATGGACCGACCCAGACAGGGCCAAGCTTTTTCTTGACCACACCAGGGAGGTACAGGTGCTGAGAATGTAGTTTGACCAAATCGCCTTTAGAAAAGGTCAGTTCGCGACGGTGCTGATTAGCGTACTTTTGTTGGTTTTCTTGGGCTCTGTGCAGATTCTGCTGGAATTCTGATTGGGTGTCAGCAAAGTCCTGAGTTAACTGGAGGGAGAGCGGATTGTCAATCCTTTCAAGGTGAGTTAAAGACTCCCCTAGGACATCTAAAGGAGACTTAGGGACTCTACCCAGGCTTAGTTCAAAAGGAGTCTTGCCCGTTGACGCGTGCGCCGCACTGTTGACCGCAAACTGGATTTGAGGTAACAGGTCATCCCAATTATCTTGTTTTTGGTTAATATAAGCTCTCAGTACTTCTTCCAGAACTTGGTTAGTTCTCTCAGTCTGCCCATCAGTCTGAGGTTGTTTGTTGTGCTGAGCAGCTGTGTGACTCCCGTTAAAGTCCTCCAGAACTTAGAGGTAAATTTTGAGTCTCTGTCTGAGATTATATTAGAGGATAGCCCATGTTGGCATACTACATGGTTGTATAACTGTCTCGCTGTTTCGAGTGCAGTTACTTTGACAATTGTGGGGATGAAAATGACCATTTTTGTCAGTTTATCCACGACTATTAGTATCGAATCATGCCCATTGGCAGTTCATGGTAGTGTGACCACCCAGTCCATGGATATCATTTCCCAGCGATCAGCTGGGATGGGCAGCGGTTGTAAGAGGCCCCCCGGTGGTGTGTGCCTTGACTTATTCTTTTGACACTGGTCACAGGACTTAACGTATTTCAAGACCTCCCGAGGTAATCCCTCCCAATGATAATGTTTTGCCAGTTTGCCAACAGTTTTGGCCTGCCCCAAATGCCCACCCAGTAAACTGTCATGTGCTTGACTCGATAAAAGGGACCTTATTTCCACGTTATTAGGAATGACTAGCTTCAGCCTGCCTGAAGTGATTTTAGTCACCCAGACCCCTCCCTTAAGCTTATACCCGAGTGCAGTAGCACGACACACACCAGTAGTGGGGCTGGGCTCAAATGTTGGATCAGAAAGGTAGGCTTTCCTAAGTTGTTCAAGGAAGGACTTTTTTACCTTTAGTGAAGTGAGTGCACACAGGACTTTATCTACAGCATGCTCACTAAAGTTCCTTTCTTGCAAGTCAGGTCTTCTAGAGAGTGCATTAGCAGGATTCAACTTCCCTGATTTGTAGTCGATCTGGACTTGGAACTGCTCCAGCATCTGGCTCCAGCGGTTCTCCCTCCTCGACAGCTTGGACTTCTTCTGAAAGTGGGTCAGAGCTAGATGATCTGTAATCACCTTAAAAGCTTTACCATGTAAGTATGCTCTCCACT
>WELA01001736.1:58754-94169 GCA_009602735.1 Mesotaenium endlicherianum
AGAATAATTCTCAANAGTCAGTTTACTGGCCTTTGTAGAATAATTCTCAATAAATCTCCTATAGTAGTTAGCCAACCCGAGGAAGGATCTAACTTCAGAGACAGACTGTGGTACTGGCCAGTCCCTTATGGTTTGGACTTTCGTAGGATCCACACTGATACCTTCTTTGCTGACAATGTCGCCTAAGAATTCAATGCTTTCTTTAAAGAAATCACACTTGCTCATTTTAGCATATAAGTGATTTCTTCTCAGAGTGTCCTGGACTGTCTTTAAGTGTTCAGCGTGCTGAGCTTCATCTCTAGAGAAAATTAAAATATCATCCAGGAAAACTTGCACAACCTTATCCAAATAAGGTTTGAAAATGTCATTCATAGCACCCATGAAGGTCGCAGGAGCATTAGTTAGTCCAAATGGCATCACGTTTATAATGGTCATAACGTGTGCGGAAGGCAGTCTTGTGTTCATCCCCCTCAGCAATTCTGATTTGATGGTAACCACTCTTGAGATCTATCTAACTGAACACCTTAGCACCAGACAGGGTATCAAGCAAGTCCTCGATTCTGGGTAAATCATACTTGTTCTTTACTGTAATTCTGTTCAGAGCTCTGTAATCCACACACATCCGCATACTGCCATGCTTTTTCTTAACAAATAGGATCGGTGCGCCGTAAGGTGAGTTACTGGGAGAAATATAACCATTTTCCTCAAGCTCTGCAATTTGTGTTTTCAACTCCTCGCTCTCCACGTAAGACAAGCCATAAGTGCGTTGCCAGGGTGGTTGACTCCCAGATAATAAATCCATCCTATGATCTACTTCCCTCTTAGGGGGTAGTCCTGGAGGCATATTAAATACATCCGTGTACTGAGCAACAATTTTTGCAGCAGTAGGGTGCTCCGGAGGGCTTACCTTTTTCTCCACCACTTCTTCAGGTTGAGGAGGTACCTCTCTTAGCAGCAGACAGAACATTCTGTCTTCCTTCTGGTTCCAGCTTTTGACGAACTCCATTGCATTCAGCAACTTGCATCCTTCTGGAAGCCTCTTCTTTTCCTTCAGTTTCCATCCACACAGGACAAGAGGAAGAGCACTGGTGGGTGCCAAGTTGGTCTGCCCATCACTGGCTCCTCTCACTTTAACTGTACCTCTGCTCCAACACACTTCAGCTTGATGTCTATTAAGCCAGGACCTGCCTAGCACGAGATCATAAAAGCCAGTGTTGAGTACCTCAAATGTAAGCGTTTCTGTTAGAACTGCATTGCCAGAACCTTACTGGACCTCAATAGGCTTGGTTATAACTCCTCCCGGGATACTTGAGGCATCTCCAAGGAATAGTTTTCTATTCCCTTGGGTGAAGTAGGCAGCCTTAGCCGCTTAACTAAGTTCTTATGGATAAAAGTATGTGACGCCCCTCCGTCAACAAATGCCCTCACCTTCCTACCTGCAATCATGCAATGCAGTAGGATAGGGGGGACTGTCTTAGCCTGACTTTTGCATTGTTCTCCTGACGTAGCAAAGAAATGTTGGACATCAAGTGGAACAAGAGCATCCAGAGAGTGCACTCTCTGAACGTCTATATTGCTGATGGTCTCCTTTATCTGGTTGTCAGGCATGCATAGTGAATCCAGTTCAGCAGGACCCATAATACCTGCTACGAGGGCAGCTAGTGACGACTCACTATCTCTAGCATCCTGACAGTCAGTAGACTGGATTACTGACTGTTGCTGTCTTTTAAAGGCTGGTCTTTTCTCTCGACCTTCGGAAGGTGCTTGTTTGGACACTGCTCTCTGAAGTGACCTGGCTGCTGGCAATGGAAGCAAATCGATTTTGATGAGGCTGGTCTTGGCTTAGTCTTACCACCACCTCTTCCATAGCCGCCTCGAGACAAATCACCTCTCCCTCGGGACTGAATAGCATTGTACTCATACCCATATTCATCACCCTGATCATCCTCAGCCTGGTCTCCTTCAACTGCATTGTAGGAACCGTGGGGCTTTTTGACAACCTTAGACACCAAAGCATTACTCTGGCGCTCGTGATTGAACTGCTGCTGATCCCAGGCGTCAGCATCCTGAATCTAGTCAGCCAATTTCTCATACTTCTTCTCAGCAAAATGACCAGAGACTTCGGATTTCAAGCCATACCTGAAGTATGCTATCCTATACCGTTCTGGCAAGTCTGGCTGTTTCATCATGTTCTCCTGGAACTTTTGAGCAAACTCAGCAACTGAAGTGGTCTGCTTCAGTGTTAGGGAGATCATCGCATAGATAGCTTTCTCCTGCTGGTTGATGACATCAAACTTCTCATGCAACTTCTCGATAAACTCTACCCACGTAGAGTCACCGAGTTGCTGAGCCTTACGCTCTCCTTTCCAGTAAAGCCACCAGTTTGCGGCACTGCCTTTCAGTAGCGCACCGGTGTGCCTGACCTTCTCGTAATCTTGCAGTTCTGGGTAGTTCTCCAGCCACTGTTCAACATCCGCGAGAAACTTGATCAGGTAATATTTTATGTTTCCCTCAGGATCATAGTCCTGGGGAGGTTCTGGCTTGGGCTTACTAGGCCCTCTGCCAACACCACTAGTGGTTTGAGACTCCATTTGGTCTCTGTCCCGCAGTTGAGACATTATGATTCTTTTGTCCTCCTGTTGGGACTGATACATGGTCGCCGTTTGCGACTGCATTTGAACGAACAATGCTCCCAAGTCTACACTCTGGGGTGGTAGTCTAGCAAATGCAGCAGCAGCATTGGCATCTACTCGCTGAGTAGTGTCCTCAACAGTCCCTCTCGCTCCTGCAGCAGCAATTCCTGCCGCATTCAGCCGGTCACGTATTTGACCTAGGGGTACATTGAGTTATACAGCAGGAGGTGGGTTCAGGACATTGGCCCTGGATGCCATAAGTTCTTCAACCGTGCGCTCGTCAGCGGGCTGTCCTTCCCTCCTTTCTGTATCTACATCAGCCTTTGCTAATTGTTCAGCTAATTTGGCTCTCTCCTCCTCAGCTTGCTGTGCTGCAACTGCGGCAATAGCAGCTGCCTCATCTGCAGCCTCTCTAGCTGCAGTATCTGCCACTGCTTCAGAATAGGTACAGGTTCCCGCTACATGGCTTTCCGCCTGGTTTTCGACATTCTCGTTATCCTGGTTCTCCATGTCTCGGGAGTTGCTAGTTTGAGACCTTGTCCTTACCATACAAAGAAGACTGTGATAACTGCTCCGATACCACTGAAATGAATCGACTTACCAAATAAGCGATTAACAATTAATAAAGATCTTTATTTCAGCAAGTAATGTTTATAGATTATTCGTTTCTTGGTTAAATGGCAAAAGGACAACACACTAGCAGTGAACAATACTCGTAAGTCAAATGAGAGTAAACTAGCATCAATAATGCAAATCAGTAAACTCATACATAAGCAAGGTTAGAAGACAGTGCGTATCAATGGCTTCTCGCCTTGGATTCAGATCTCTCTCAGTCAGCTGTACCAGAGAGTTGGCCTCGTTTCCGAATGCCGAACTCGAGAGCAATGCCTAGCATATGTACATGGAATGAGTTTATTGTTCAACGGCCAGTGCGATGGCACCACCTACCCGAGAGTTAACCACGTTGGTAGGACCTCGGTTAACCAAATCCACCGCCATCTCCCATCATCCCGAATCGCCATCCATCATAGGGATGTCATCTGGCCATTCATCTAGCATACCACACTTAGATGCATATTGAGGCAGTTCGCTGCTACCGAGTACGGAAGTCAGCTGGCTGTCAAAGAATGTGTCAGCAAGCTGACTTAAGTTGACTTCAACCTGCTGCTTCCGGCTGAGTCATTAAACTGCTATTATATAAAGTCCAGCAGACTGATTATTTAACTAGAGTTCAGCAGGCTGAACATGATTAACTATTATATCTAAATGAATATTATATCTACTAATATACTGATTCATTACAGTCTCCACCTCACTTGGCTTGTTGTCTTCTCGTGAAGTGGGTCTTGGGGTGGTAGGCTCCTGGCCTACCGGCGCTGTCCGTTTTTTGACAACTTTTTGGGGCATGAAAGTGCACAATGGCCCTTTTCCTTGCAATAGAAGCGTAGTCCAGCCGTCATGAGAGCTTCTTTTTCAGCCGGGGAGAGTCTTGCTTTCACTCCTTGCTGGTTTCTTGCATCATAAGTGTCATTGGAGGATCTTCCACTCTTCCGGGCAGCCGCGGGGTCCCTTTTAATAACTCCGATTTCCATGGGTGTGGGTCCAGATTCGAATGTGGAAGGAGCTGCGTACACCCGCGTCGTCGGTACCCGTGAAGATGAAGGCACGGAGTGCTTGAAATTCAAGGTATCCACCTTTTGGGCCACTTCAATGATCTTTGAGAAGTCCGTCAAGTCGCGTAACTCCACTTCCTTTGCCACCTTGGGTTTGAGGCCAAAGATGTAACGGTCAATCTTCTCCTCGAGAGACATGTTGGGGATCTCAAGAGTGAGGGCGTGAAATCTGGATGTATACTCTTGAACGGACGTCGTTTGCTTGAGATACTGGAGCTTTTCTTGGGCAATGTTCTCCGCATTGATGGGCATGAATTGTTTCTTGAGGGCCTCTCAAAAATCTGCCCATCTTGCTTATGATGGTGGGGCTCTTGGCCGAGCAGGGGGTGCGCCATAGCTTGATGTATAGCCGCTTGATAGTTACGCCACCATGATGTTGCTGCTCCTCTAAGTAAGGTAACGGCAAAGGGAACGTATTCCTCCTCGGGTACTTCAAGGAATGCGAGATATATCTCCACTTGGTAGAGCCATAAATTCAGGTTGGCACCTTTCCCGGGGTTGAAAGGGTCGCGTTTGCCGGGCTTGATGAGTTTCCTTGCTCTCGTAGGCTCTTGTAGAGGCCCTTGAGCCGGGGTTGGATTTTGAGCATTGCTTCCAATAGGGGCAACCATGGCAGCCATAGCTTCTCTTGACGCTTGCACAATGGCTTCATAGGTGGCCAAGCCCACTTGGTTGTGGACGGTCATTAGGAAGGTTGCCCACTCATTTGCGGGAACTCCTTGTGGTGGGGTCAACTTTTCTATAGCGCCTGCCACGGGATTCGATAGTGCTCCTCCTTGTGGTGCTTCTTGTTGTTGCAGATTTTCTTGAGTGTGCTCTCCGGTCGGCGCTGGAGGAGGGTCTCTTGGAGATGAAGTGCTTCCTTCGAAAGCTTGCTGTTGGTCTTGAGGATCGGCCATCTTCTTGTGCTACCAAAGTGCCTAGCTCCGATACCACTGTAGTGAAACAGATAGATAAAGTACTCAGTTAAGTAAAATACTTTATCTATTCAGGACAAGGATCTTCGAACACAAGTGGTAGCTTCTGGGAAGAGAGATGGCTTCTTGAAAGTTAATATATTTCTGGAATTTGGCAAGTACATGAGTGATTCTTGAATGCCTTTCTATGTTCTAGCTCTTGCCAATATACTTGCTATATAAGTAGTTTCTAGGAAGGTGCATGTTGATGTGTTGACACCCAACACATCCCAAAACTTGCCACCTCTTTCTAGAATAATGTACACATGTCCTTTTGACCTAAAAATGGCACATTTGACTATTGCCACATGGAGTTCTTCTAAGTCCTTCCTCTAACTTTGAAAATGCCTTAGAAGGTTCAAAGGATATGAACCAAGTCACTAGAGTATTTATTCACACTTGAATCCACACAGTACTACTATGAAGTATATTCAAAAGCATCAAAAGAAAAGCAAACTACTATATATCAAAACTCAAATCACTACAGCTACCATATAAAACCAGTTTCACTTAAACTCAATAGCTTTGAGCACACACTTGCCTAAGTATATTACATATAGTCTCAATATTTTTTGTGTGCTACTAATTGCCTCGTGGAAAAAGATATGTTAAATCCTCTTAACTACAGCTGCGAATTTGAAAACAACTGACGCTAAATTTAGTTGAGGAATCAGGGCATGTGAAAAGAACAAAGGAAAATAAAGGTATCACAAAAAACTAATATAGTGTGCAAAATTCACGTATAGAGAATTTTACAGACATAAAGTTAAGAATTAATAGGGAAAAAATTTTGCTACAGGTTTTCAATTTCTCTGATTTCAGTAAAACACTACTCATTTGGTACTTTCTTTTGTACAGCTTGTAAGGTCCTTGATCTATATGATTTCATTGTCTAATGGTATGGCTTTGTACACTTGTGCCAATATGTGGTTGATGTGGACTCAATCGACAAGTGGGACTATTGCTCTCTCAAGCAGGCGTGGCTCAATAGCTCGTAAGAAGATTTCTGCGACTGTTACTGTGCCTATGTCTTTCCACAAATGCGTGAGGCGACCATACATCATGCGGATCGTCTCGGCCCTTTTTCTTGTGAAATGGTGCAACACTTTGACCTTTTCTTCTGTAGCTGTCTGAAACTCTTCCTTGAGCACTGCTCAAAATACAAACACTGGATCTGCCAAGAGGACCGGAACTGAAGGGTGTATTCATTAAAGTGGGCACTTAGTATTACAAATTGGAAAGAAGACAACTAATGAATTCCGGCCCAAAAGATCACTAAAGCACAACGTGAAAGCTTTTTGGAGTAGTCCTTGCAAGGATAGTAAGCTTATGAATTTGCTCACTCTAAAATAGGTCTTCGAGTGACTGGAAACTGGCTTGGTGAAGGCAGATTGCTCCTCACAAGACTACCAAGAGATCCTCAAAAGCACAAGAGGGATACAAGGGCTACCTTTACTTATAACTCTATAACTTTCAACTTGCCATTATAACTCCTAAAAGATAGTTGCTAGAGGCAATTTATCTTGAATATATACTCCACAATGCAGATAATACGGAAGTAGATGAAGTATGTAGTCTATTTTTAGTTCCAATCCAAGCACCCACATAACATCTAGCAAGTAATTGATAGCTAAACCTTACCTTGAGCACTGCAGGATGGATCAAAGCGTTCAACTGTCTAACATGAGCAAACCCCCAAAATTTCAGGTAATTTGGACAAACTGTAGCTATGGTAACTTGTATCAGCAATAATTCTATTGGTAGTAGGTATCTAAAGCAATCACAAAGCAAAAAATAGAAAGGAGTAAATGCAGCTTCAAACTTGCTATAAAAGGCCCTAGAAGGGACCTACCACGTCATGACATGGCCTCACGGACAAGTACGACTTAATGAGACACTGGATAATGTCGAGCATTGTCCCTTAAGCTAGTGTTGCAAGTGGGTGGCAAGAGATCGCGCTAAGCAACGAAAAGTACTTTCACTCAAACGCGTAGATCTTGCAGGATACAAAACCAATGACGCAAAAAAAAGCCAATCAATAGCCAATCAATAGCCACTTCGATCCTCTACATATTAGTGACTTTTAAAATTTAGAAAGAAATGATACTATATGAAATTCAAAGTTAAATGCGGCTGTCTTGGGCGCCTCTAAGCGGCTTCACACACTAAATAGTCGCCCACAAAATGATAAATCATGACATGAAGAGTGCTAAAACGAAAGAAGCGCGAGCTTACATTCGGGAAGCCCAATCATGGATGAATCGTAAACATTCGTCGTCAGCTTGACGCAAAAAGCTTGCAACAAAAATCCTAGTCAGACTGGGTGTGAGTCATCTTGAGCAAGTCAATAAGCTCGAATACTTGTGCTCAACAGAGAAGAACTTATGGAGGGCTGAAGAGGCACTTGGTGACTCTTGCCATTGGTCATTGTGAGCCAAAAAGGCTTCTTGTCACCACTTTCAGTCACAAAGTCCAGCTCCTGCAAGCCCTCAAGAACCGTATGGCCAAAAAGTGACTAGCTAAAACATCCATAGATCCCTTTTTGTCCTCAGCAGATTGCGCTACAATCAAGGATCTGATAAAGCAAGTACAGGAATGAGACAAGCATAGGAACTTGATCTGTCCCCTACAAAAAGAAACGGAAAGCCTGTCATAGCAGTGGTCCTTACAGAAGGTCATAGCAGGAACAATGGTGTTGGACGTGTCGTAGCAGCTGAATCAGCTGCAGCCTGCGTGCAGATCTTCTGGGACAAACGCTAACCTTCAAGCTGGGACTCTATGGCAAGGTGGCCGTGCACGGCATGAGTGCTAGTATGCAATCAGAGCCTGCACCACCGACTCACACCGAACAAGTTCAATACAGACCAAATCTTGCCAGCCTCCTCAGCCTGGTTGCGGACTACGCAAGGGCTAAGTTCCCCAGTATGAACCATTTGTACGCATGCTGCCAAGCAGCAGCACTTGCTGCACAAGTGCAGCCCAGTTGCTGCAGCATCAGAAAGCTAAAGACTGCCGGCATAGAGCTCCATAAGCGTCATCCTGGCATCGACTGTACCAAGCTGTGCGCCTTAAGTGTCTGTCAGACCATGCAATGCCACCCGCATTCACACGACTCTTCAAATGAATCTTGCAAATTCGCCCCCCTCTCGCCTACCAGATCCTCTCCCCTCTTTGCATCCCTCTGCCGAAGGAGAACCAAGAGCCATAGAAAAGTCCATGTGGTTGCTTATGGGCGAATGATGGAAGAACATACATTGACAAGCTCGGGGTGGGCAGGTGTCCTCAATTTTTGCATCACGAATCTGCAAAGGAGCACAATCCCTGGTTCGCAAAAGGCCTGCCAATAAACAAGCATGTTCGTCAGAGAAGCCTGCCTACTATATTTGCAAAACTCAAAACAGTGGTCATGCAGGGTTACTCTACTTAATAGTAGCAATGAAAATCCAGCACCTGATGTGAGCATAAAGGGTAGGGAACAAAAGGAACACAATTACATGAAGGAGCCTCTTGCATCTTCCTGCTCCAGCTTTCCACTGATAGATTGATAGATTGTCTTGTACATACAGACAGGAGCAGGAACAAAAGGAGAGGAAGACAAAAGACCTGCTTCTGCTCCAACGACTCAAATTTGCACTCCTGCATACAACCGCAACAAGGATATTGGCATCCAGCATTAGCAGTGAAGTTGCAGGTCATGCAAAAAGTAGACAACTTATAGACTTTTCTTTGCTATCCAACAGAAACCTCGCCATCGCGAGATTTTCAAACCAAATGCTTGCAGGACAGTGTCTAACAGTACAGAGATACTTTGTTTGCATCTCTACATTGACACATATGCAAACTGTTATAGAGAACAGCTGGCAATAAAGGTCAGATCTAAGTCAAACAAGAAGCACAGGCACACACACGCAAAATACAAGACATGTCAAAGCAATTGCTCGGCGAGAATGCCCACAATGCTGTCGCTAAGCATCCGTCTGCTCAAAAATTGCCGATAAACAAAAAAGAATGCGACATGGATAGATGCGTAAGAGAAGCAACATCACCTGCCCTTGAAACGTCTATTCTTACCTGTTCAGAAAGCTAGAAGCTGACCGAGAATGCTTCATTACGACACAATGAGGCCGATGTTCAAAGAACCCTACAGTTGCCTCCAGCTCCTCTTAGAAATGCATGTACGCCGGGTTGCCCGCCCACGGCCCATCTTCTACAGCTCTCTGTTTCAATGATTTGAAGTAGCTGGGCCTTCTGAGGTAATAGCGCCTCTACCCGTACTCCAGGCAGTAGCTGTCCCCTTTGAAACCCAGTATTGGGAGCATAATGAAAGTTAAGCCTCTACAAATGACCCAGACACCCAAACCCCAGGTGTCCACCCAGTAGAGTTCCCTTGTTACTGACTCAAGTACTGGTGACTTCCAGGGTACAGTTCCTCCATGCTTGGCACTCCCTCTCGCAGATGATGAGAGAAGCTTGCCAAATTTATTGGCTTCTCCACAATGGGGTTGCTGTCATCCACCCAAGGGGAGCGGCAATACACACATGTGACAGCTCCCGTCCCTTTCGCAGCCCGCCACCGACTGAAGCACTCCTTGTGAATATTATTGCCACATATAGTGCAGAAAATGGTTTGTTCTTTGGCAGCACCACTATTGCCGACTAAAGGTTCATAACATATGGGGCAGTCGCCCTCTAAAGCTCGTTGCTGAGCAACTTCTTTTTTGCTCCCTTTCAACCGCTGAAACTGCTCCCTTGTGCGGACATCTGCTAATAATTCTTCGGCTTCAGCTTCCCTATCAGCGCGACCCGACCCTGGCGTCAACAAGGAGGTAAGTTCTGTTGACAGAAGTGCCTTCTGCCAGACTCTGGGATCATTGCGATCACACCGCAGCACCCGCAACATGACAAACAGCATGTGCTTGCAAATGTGACCGAAACCATGATCAGGACAAGTGCAATGGGGTACATGCGCTATCGTGACTGTATATGCATTCCCGGTTGCTCCAAGAACATAGAATTCCTGAGAGTTGGGATTAGCTTGTCCCTCTAAGTTTTGGCGTCCCAGAAGATACAACCTGTGCGTGTAAGCACGCTCAATCCTTTCGTTAGTTTTCTGACTCGGTTTTGCTACATATCTAGCTAGACGTTTTTCAACCTCTCGTCTCTGCTTCTTAGTGCCAGACGAGCTCGTTCCAATACCTTTCGGGACGCTATCAGCATCTCTCTTTCGGCTCATACTTGGTGTCAGAAAATGACTTGTGTGTAGGAAACTGAGAGCAAGTTCACGGTTTTCTCAACGTGCTCAGATCCACCAATAGACCAATGAGTTCGGCTTATCCACGATACACTTATAGCCAACCCGTCTTCTTTGTCTACGACGCACTACTAATTCACCTGTATACAAGATGATATGAGCCCTTTTCTGCGAAAGTGACCCCGATTTGATGATAGGAAGTAAGAATTAGATGACTGCATGTACTATGCAATGTGTACTTTAGTGCTTAACAAATTTTAACGAGCAGTGAATTCTATGCGAAGCCAGCCAGTACAATGTGGCCACTGGCCAATGATCAACGACACTTCGCGCACTTTCGTACGATAATCAGTAGTTCGGTTCTACAGGTTCGTGTCAATGACCACTCCTGGTAGCTTGTTCGGATAAGTTTGCTTATATGTAGACTTTTTTAGAACGGTTATTGAATAGGGCCGAAAGCGATTAGGGCAAGGTACAGAAGCGACTAAAATAAGGTACAAGAAGGTTAGCATCAGCTTCTTATATTGTAGGATCAATTATGCTCATCCCCTCCCTCACTAGAGAATCGATATACTTCTAGCAGCAGCAGAGGGTCTGCTTATTAAGATGTCAGGCCATTTGAATACGAAGTACTGACGAGATCTTTTTCTGTTGCTTTTGACTATGTACACAAGCACAGAGGCCTGCTCAAGTGGCCTTCCACTTGGATAAATGATGATATCTTGGAGTTCCTACCCTAGGACTGAGCTAGACTTGATATGCCTGGCTGACACAGTGCATAAGGGTCACTCTTCCATAAAACTAACTCTAATGTGATATTATCTGTTGCTGTAGCTGTAGAGCACGCCGATGCACATGCCATGAACAGCTGCAGCACTCAAAAGGATCAGAGTTGAGGCCCTTATACGGCATAATTTCTCGCACTTATGTAGTCGCCGTAAAACCCCTGCAAAAAGCAGGTGCAAAAAGAGTATTTAGAAACACTGCGATAGCACAATTTGAAACTTGTTTGGCAAAATCCACGTACACGTACATCCATCTTAAACTCCAAAGGGACATGAGAAGCTTAAAGGAGAAACATGCTATGTTGTAGGCCACCTATATGGGCACTTAGTCCTGACCTACTTGGCTGTAAAGTCATCACGAGATAGTACGTGATTCTGCAGATGTGGTGAACAAGGATGTCCACTTACGAGCTCGACAAAGACCTTATGTAGGCTCGCGGAGGCACTTGATGGCTCTTGCCGTTTGGTGGTAAAGGGAATGGAAAAGGCTTCTTGTCGGTTCCTTCAATTGACTGCGTGATGAACTCCAGCTCCTGCATGCCGATCAGAACCATGTTGCCCACAGAGTGATTCACAGGGACTACCTTAAACCCCCAACCGAAAGTCCTACACGTAAGGATCTCACACCAAGTGAAGGAACAATATTAAGGAACGATACGAGGATAGAAGCTTGTCCCCCGATATACATCCTGAACTCCTATATGTCTTAGCAGCCAAATAAGCATCCTATGCATGCATCACTTACAGCGGGTACTGACCTTCAGGCCGGGACTCTGAGGCAAGGAATTGGAACGCGACATGGGTGAGCGTGAGTATGCATGCAGCCCCTGCACCAACCAACCAGACGACATATTGTCAGACTTACCGGCCTGAATGTGGGCAGAGCATAAGCCCCATATTATAATCTAATCATCCGCCGCTCCACATCATCTCAAGCAGCAGCGATTACTGCACGAGTGCATTACAATTTCAGCAGCTAATGATGTCTGACATAGAGCTCCACAAGGATCAACCAAGCATCAACTTTAGTGTTCAATTAGGTGCCTGAACTGGCATGCATACCACACTGACACATACTCCAACCATACATGGCTACTCAACACAGTCTCGTACAACTACACACACACACACACACACACACACATGTCACCCCCGCCTTCCCTAGTGAGCCCCACCCCGCCCCCACAGCCCCTGTGTTGAGGGAAAACTTGGAGGGTCCAAGAAGTGCTTTTGGTCATATAACAGAAGAACACGCACCTTGACCAGCTCGGGCTGGGCATTACCCTCTATCCCCTGCATCACAAATCTGCAGAGGAGCACAATCCCCTGGTTCGCAAAGTCCTGCCAGATCAACAAGCACATATGTCAGAGAAGCCTGCCTGAGGCGTTTGCGGGACTCGGCACAGTCACCAGGATTCTTTGGCACTAAAAGGAAGCAAAGAAGGCAAGAAACAAAAGGCCCAAAACTGTACACAAAAGCCTATCGCGTCTGCCTGCTCCACGTTCTCACTGGTGGACCGTCTCATAGCTGCATGGAGGGCATAGCAGCATGGAGGGCAGGATCAGGAGAGGAAGACGAGTACCTGCTTCTGCTCCAACGACTCAAATTTGCATTCCTGCGAAACACCACACCAAAGACGTTTGCATACAGCATGCCGAAATCAAAACGCAGGTCATGACAATGGGTCACTTAGAAGCTGCCATTGGCCTCATGGTCTTAATCCAACGGCTCCTCCAAGACGAACATTCAAACAAATTTGATTCAGTCCGCTACAACTGAGATGCCTAAAAAATTGGCCCCCCAACAACATGGTGCAAAGGAGGCCCTTGTGCAGCTGCGTTACAGAGGAGGCAAAGAACAGTCAGACACTTGCAGCAACAGGCACGCAAGCAGACGCGCAAGCGGCTAAGATAAATAAGCAACGTACCAGTCCCTCCACGATCTGTTGCACGCTTGATACGTTGTCACCAACCTGGCCCAGATGGCCCCTCACTTCTATCACCTGCAGAGTCGAGTAGAAAACAGATTCCATCACTCATAATGCACAACGCATGCAGCATCCGTCGCAGGGATTTTTCTCCATAGTATCAGCTACTCCTAGAATCCATCCCCCCTGCACTAATCTCTGACTACTGAATTGCTTGTGGAGAAGATGCGCTTACCTCTTGCTTGATAAGTCCTTGGACCTCTATGCTGTTATCTAGCGACTTGGTCACGACGTCCAGTCGCCCCGCCAGATGCCGCCTTGTGGACTGCATCCACAGCCAAGAGATAGGCATGCCCTGTCATCAACAATGGATGACGGGGAAGCACAGAGGACCCCAAAGAGCCCAAAGGACACCTGATGGTGCAAGCTATAGCAGTAGCGGACGAGCACAGGCAAGGTGACAGAGGGCTGAGGAAGCACACACCGCAAGCGCTCCTGAGACTTGCTCCAGCTGCTTGGTGACAGAGGAGACTGCATTCGACATGCCGCGCTTTGTCACGTACATCAAGTCTCCAAATTTGAAGCCCTGCAGATGTACATGATTGCACATAGGCTCTCAGAAAAAAACTACAAATGATTTCCCCCCCTTCCCCTCATTTTGCCTCTGTCAAGTGCATCTTTCAGGAGCTAGCTCTAAGAGACACCAAAAATGTCAAAAAAAACTTCTTGCGCATGCAACATTCTAACAATGTAAATCAGTGGAACGACAAGAAAATACTGCCAAAGCTAAAGCACCAACATACTTATGAGCAGGAAAGTTCCTAGACTAGCCCACCTTCCACCACATGTAACCATAACCTGCAGCTCCCAGCACAGCTACAGGGGTCACATAGGACAGAATACTGCCTCCTCCTGCATATGAGACAAGGAATCCTCATCAGTAAAGTGCTTAGCTTTAGCTATCTGACATTCTGCATACCGCATGAACATTACAAACAAAACACAGTACGCCATGTGGCATATCAGACTACATCTTTCAGGCAGAACAAGGGGGGCCCAGGTTAAAAAGACACGTATAACTCAGCCTTCAAGAAGGATAACAGACTCGACGTCTGCATGCATTTTCTCCCATATGCGAACATCACACTGAACCCAGCTATCCTCGTCAAATCGTTGCAAGCTCACACGCATGCATAACTACGCTGTTGAGAGAAAGTACGGCCTATGCCTCAGCCGACACAATCCAAGTGAAACACATGACTGCACAAAACATGATGTCGAGAAAGTGACAGCATTTCTGACCTAAAACATCAGGCGGCACAAGGGCCTCAAAGTATACAGTTCAAGAAAGACAAGGGAATATCAAATTAATTCTGTAAGCTTGCAACTAAACTAGGTGGCGTCATGGATGCTCACTTTCACCGGTGCTAATGACTGTTACAGGTCTTCCCCATTGATGCTGCATTTGCCCAAGATGCATGGACAGTCTCCGGACCTACAGCACACACCACGACACACAAGCTTTCAGACATAAAATCATCGATAAGCAACGTAGCAACCAATATCAAAACAAGGCTAGACATATTGGTGTGGTAGACCCATACGTACGGCTCCCTAGATACGCTATCTCCACCGAGAAGAATATAACACACGATTCTTTCAGCCTTAGACAACAACCCTAAAACTTCTGTCCTAGATTGCTAAGCCCACAATGTATTGTCAGAGTGGACAGCAACTACTGTTTGGTGCATCTGACTGACCATATACCTGCTCATAGTAGCCCTCATGACTTACGTCCAACCTCGTTCAGACTGGCCATGTAGTTGAGTCATAATGGCTGATAATTCTCTTGCAGATGCAGCATCTATTTCTACCCAAGCTTAGTCGATGGGAGTATGATTGTAACAGGATCCTGGTGGCAGCTCACCTCAGCACGAAGAGCAGAATCAGCACCTCCAGCATCCCCACCCTCACCTGGTTCCTTCAGATGCTTCATAAGCACCTGTAACATAGGGTCATGTCAGCAAGGATAAACATGACACAGCAGGCAAGTGACAGTAAAGCCTCGATTGCATCCTTTCTTCAGCAAAGCTATAAATATTTAAGCCAGCTGCCCATAGAGGTAGTAAAGTTCAGTAAAGCTGACCTTACTGAGGTCCGAAAGAAGCTCGGCTATATGCGTGTTTCCGAGGAGATATGAACCCGTAACCCCTGCTCCCACGATGATAGTAACAAGGTTATGAAGTCGTAAAGCAGCTGTTTTGGTACCTTACAGTGGCGGATCAAATCGGCAGAACTCTATCAACACTTAGCTTGTTCGGAAGAAAACAACAGGACGAGCCGCGATAACTTTGAGGTTCATTTAAGCATGCCAGCCCCTACCCTACCAGTGCAAGGATGATGTAAGATACCTGCTCCAACAAGGAATAACAACTTGCCTCCCATGAACCCCGCCTGAAGGGCCATGGTGGACGATCCTCTACCTACTGCCTGTCTCTAAGAGCTAAGTGCGTTGCAAAATTCACTCGATGACCAACGATACACTACTAACCAATTCTACATCTCAAACTGAGACGCGAGGTCCACACCACGATTATATCTAGACATTTTACACCTCCATGATACATGCAAGGTACACCACATGGTTCATCCTATGCGAGGCAAACGTGCCGCTAGGTAACTCTTGCCTTCAGTCCCACATCTTTTTCCTTTGGAAGCATGTGGAAGCATGCTGAGATACACGGTGTGCTTTGTGGAGAATCATTTCTGAGGCGTCAGTCAATTGCGATGTTGGTGTAAACACCAGAATCCATCACATGCATAGTAGGGACTCGGTAATTCAATAATTTGTTACCTCCCGCTATTCGGTACTCTCACTGCCGGCCCCCGAGGGCCCGCTAGCCTTGGCCGCTTTTGCTGGCCTTCCAAATTATTCACCTGGCGCTTTCTTTCAGACCAAAAATATTATCGCGACTATAATAATTGGTGTAGTGGAACTTATACAGGCATTTAAACAGGCATTGTGTTTCCTCCGTTACCCACCACCGTCCCCCCTCGAAGAAGCTGCTACTTTAAACACTGGAATTTACACGCAGATCACACGCTCGAACAGCAAGTCTCACGAGTTATGTCATGCATGGGCTTCGTTTCCCCCATTTTATTCCAGTTAGTTGATTCAGTCGCGGATCGAACAGCGTCGAGGTACATGAGATCGACGCCAATGGTGACGACGTTCAACAGTGGCCTACGACGCGTCGCACCAACTTTGTTGTGCATGGTCCAACGATTCCAGGCGGTAAGATGTTTCCCAAACTATGTTTGTGCAGCAATCGATTCTCGTGTGAAAAGAAGTTCTTCCGTTTGCTGAGCTGCTCAAGCAGTGGCGTGTTGAATATGAACTTCGAAACTCACTGTAATACTTTGGTCCAGCTAGTTATGGAATGAATGACCTTCAAGCCACACAAGCCCTGATGTCAACGCGGCCAAGAAGATGGTCGCGGCGTTAGAGTTCTTAGGTAGAGGTACCTCTAGCTAATCATGAGTGGGCATCTAGCAAGTGGGATTGCCATTTTCAAGGGATTGTTCTTGTCCTGAAAATTATGTAAGTCTATGAGTGTATTGACTTCTATAAATTTAGTATATGACTTCATGTCTAAGGAGGCAGGATTTGCGCACACGTCCGCATCTGGCATACTAGCCGGCAAGCATTAAAAGTAAACATGGTCATGGAGCCAGGTGATAGGCTACTACTTAGTTGGACCTTGTTCCAGCGCATCTCAAGATATACACGCCCTCCTTCCCTAGTCCCCTTCGTTGTAGCTAATGTTGCTGGATTTTACACAGGCCTCGTTCTGGCTGCAATCACGGAGCAGTTATACAAGGTATGCTTCTACCGCAAGCTTGATGCACTCTGGTAGGTGTGAAATGTAAGAGAAAACAGTCGACCCTTCCTTGCACCCATGTCCTTGGCAGTCGGGCTGTTAATTGCATGTTAATGATTTGCAGCTCTTCATGGCACCTGACAGTATCTTCCTACTTCCTGCTTCTTAGACACTTCCTTGAAGTTGTAGTACTGTGTCCTGGTCTGCGTGTTGCTAATAGGGCAGGTGCTTTCGCCTAAAGACACAAACTATTGCCCTATGTGTTGTGATGTCTTAGCACTTGAATGTCAAACGTTTAGAGATGTGGTTGTGATTTAGTAAGTGGTGGTATTTCAAATTTGCAGGAAAAATACTGGGAAGACCATCCTGGTGAAGCAGTGCCAGTGATGAGGCCCTGGCTTTATTATGGAAAGTATCACATTCGTAGAGAAGACTTTGCTGACGGGGAGTCAAAATGAGGCTAACCAGGGAATATCTAGTTTGTGTATATATGACACAATCATTCTGTTAATATGCAGGTCTTAAGTTGGGGCAAAACAAACAGTACGGTTGAATAGATGATTTTCACTGGCTGTAATAAACTGGTGAGGTATGATTGTCATTAGCTTTACTGGTGGTAGTGTATGATGGCGAGAACAATTTTTTCAGCAATCTGTTGGAAGGTTGAGCTTAAGATGTTCATCCCCTTTTGGTGTCTTACTTGCACACATTACAGCGAGTTCAGTATTTTTCAATCACACTACCTTGCTATTGATAGTCATTGAATTATAAATTGATGATACAAGAAAGCCCCAGTACAGTCTAACTTGCAAAAAAAGAAAAAAGCTGTTCTCAAGGTATTATAGGTCCGATAGAACCATCACATGCAGTATGTACTACATATGCAACTGAGTTTCTCTTGATCTAAATAGAAATATCAATTTGAGCAATACAGGCAAAAAATATGGTCACAGAGATTCTACCAGTCGATAAACACAAATATGGTTGAGAGTCTTTGCCATCACTAGAACTCTTCTCAAAGAGAAAGGAAGCTCACTGTTGCCACCCATGGAGATGTACCTTCTTCTCCACGAAGGTACATGAGATAAGAGGGTACAATCTGGTTTTCAACAACTTAGAAGGTAAGCGCAGGACATAGGCACGTATATATATCAAATTAGTCAAATAATCTTTCTCCTGTCGCAAAAGCACAAAAAATAACTGAGCTCAAGACGCAGAGAATAGCTGGAGTGGCAAAAACCAACTTCCAACCGTCTCGATCTGAGCTACCCTCCTTGGAAGCCTCAAGAATGAGCCCAGTAGCAGCTACCCCGACCACCCCTGCTATAGTCCCCGCAGTATTAGACACGCCCATTACTATGCCAGCATATCTTGGAGCTATGTCCAGGTGATTGACAGCAAAGCCTGCTCTAGCTAAAGCACAGGCACCTAGGGCGACTGAGGAGCAAAGGACAGCTCCGCTCACTGAGGCTAAGTGTGGCATCACCATCAATGCTACTGCTGCGGCTGCAAAACCTATAGTATTCAGAAGCTTCCTCGTGTAGGTCACGGAACATATCCTTTTTGTGATGAGGTGGTCTGCAATAACGCCTCCTACATTTGAGAATATAAACATTACAAAGTAAGGGAGCATCTTTGAGAAGCCCATGTTGCTGAGACTTGCATGTAGCCCTTGGTCAAAGTACGTGGGGAGCCAGTTCATGAGGACATATAAGGCATAGTGGAAGGTAAAGTTGTTGACGACGATAGCCCACACTGGCCAGCTTAAGAATATCTTGACCCAGGGTATCGACTGCTCCTTGGGAGCACCTTTCCGTTTTTGAGGGACGCTTTCATGGTCGACTTTTCTCTTTGTTGGGCTAATCAGTGCAACTTCACCAGACTCCTCAGCATGTGCATGCTTCTGCTTCTCTGGCACCTGAGGGGCAAAGCTTGTGGCACCACCAGGGGGGTCTGTTGAGTACCGCATCCACATGACAGCCCATGCAGCCCCCAGAGCTGCTACAAGCTGGAAGACAGACTTCGGACCTCTTGATGCAACTAGCCCTGGAAGGAAGAGCATAGCAACTGCTGCTCCAAAGTACATTCCTGAAGTGGTGAGGGACACAGATCGTGACCGTTCATGGGGAGGGATCCACTGTGCTAAAGTGGTATGAATGGCAGGAAATATAAATCCTTGAGCTACACCTACTAGGAGGCGGGTAATAACAAGACCAAAAATCGGTCCCGGCTCAGTAGGGGTAAGTATACAGGTGATGGACCACAGGATAAAGGACAAGAGTAGCACCCGGCGTCCACCAAACCTCTGTGCAGCCCAGCCCCCAGGGACCTGCGAGCTGGCATATCCATAGTAGAAAGCCGAGAGAACCCAGCCCTTTGTGGCCTGATCTACTCCTGACCGGATGGCTGTGGAGGTATACGCAACAGAGAACCCAACTCGCTCTATGTAACAGACACAAGTACACAAGAACGTCAATAAGACTGTCACATAGCGCTGGGGTATTCCAAATGAAGTAAGACGTCTTTCTTTAAGAGTGTCCATGTTCTTCGATGCGAGGCCCTCAGCCCATGCTGATGTTGTCGACACTTCGACCACATTCGAAGCTCAAACACTACATATTCTACTCACATTCTGTTTCCGAGATATCATGCCTCGCTTTCCCCGATCCAGCTATTATGCCTTCCGAACCGATATTTAGATAGTTGTGCTGAACTCCGACGAAGAATGACAAAACCTTGGTCCTTCAGTTTGGTCAATGAATCATGCATGGATGTTAGGAGTTGTACTGTGTACCCTGGAACCTGGGGTCAGTGCCAAAGAACACCTTGGCGATGAGAATTTTGATTTATTTGCAGTTCTTCGCATTTTACCAGCATTTTGTATATATAGCAGCTGCGAGAAAGTAGTGACCTGAAAGCCCCCCGGAATATATCTTAATGTCACGTTAATTTACTGAAGTGTTAAAATTGAGAAGTCAAGTACGGACCAGCGAAAATGGGCGAGAGTACGAGAAAGAACTTGGAAAGAACGACATTCTTGATTTCCACGTGCTTTTACGACTAGTACGGTCAGATACGGCTAGAGTCGTGCCCCCACATGCCCTTCCTGAAAGCTTCCACTTATGACGAAGAATACATTTGTGTCGGGAAAAAAGGTTGACCATGTTCAATAATAGTCTCTGACGCATACAGCAGACGTGAGTCATGGCTCCTCCGAGCTGTTTCCTCTATTAACTTTAGAATGTAGATGTTTGTGCCAACAACTTGACCATGTCAATAGCGTCTCAGGTGCATGCAGCAGGTGTCGAGAATCTAAGAGCCTAAGAGCTACTGTACTTTTGGATTTCTTCTGCGTTAGTTTCAGGTGGCCCAGGTGATGAAGTCGATTTAAGGAATTGACGAGCAAAGATGCGAGTGACATCAGACAGTGTGCTCGTAGTGCCTCCTTTTGAATGCGCCTGGCTTGCTGGAGAAGGTCTTCAGTTCCAGGAGAAGGGCTCAGGTTGTGTGAAGTTCGAAGCTCAGGCGTCTAATGACGTTACAGTGGTGTTTAGAGAGGACACGACTTTAGGGCACTACAGAACAGACGCCTCGGGCCGCAGCTATACGGTGGTCCTGGGGAGCCACCGGAATAAGCGGCTACGCATAGAAGTAGACGGCCAGCATGTGCTCGATGTGCCTGGAATGGCAGTCAGCTCCCAGCACTTTCAGCACTTCTGGATCGACATCTGCAACGGCTCGATAACAGTGGGGCGGGGGGAGCCTGGCACCAACATTGCAGCCAACTGGAAGGACCCTGAGCCCAACACCAACATCCAGTATGTCGGCCTCAGCAGCTGGGACAAGCACGTGGGCTATAGGAGCATCAAGGTGCTCCCCACCCTAAGCTCCATCAAGAGCCTCAAAACGGGCGACCTGCCGTCCTTCCGCCTGTTCTGGGGCAGCCAGCAGCTGGCAGACATCTCGCTGGAGGCTGGGGAGCCCCCAGAGGAGCTGCTGGCGCACTCCATTGCCGTCAGCTGCGGCTGCCCGCTGCTCGCAAACGACGATGCACATTCCACTCTGCTTTCGGGAAGGGTGGTTATCGCTGGCGCTGACATGGACAGTCTGAGGAGCGTCCTGCAGTATGTGTACACAGGCACCACGCAGGTCTGCCATCTGTCCCTCTCTTGTCACGCTAAACGTGTATGAGGCTACCAGTCACTTCTGTTGTGTGCCATGTGCCTCATTTTGGGGTAGCAATCGCATTCAGGGCAGCTGCCCAGTGTTTTATGTGCCAAGGAGGACAGCTGTCCCTCTCCCGTCTGCTCTGAGACCCTGCAAAGCATAGGTGCTGCTCCTGTGTAAACCGGGCAAAACAAGGCAGCTGTCTCGTGCGCAGGAAGGACACCTGTCCATGTCGTCGCCTGCTCTCTGCCCCTGTGAGGCGTAGATGCTGCTGCCTGCGCAAACCGGGTGGCTGGGCGGCACTTGCCGTCAGTTGTCAGCTGCCACCTGCAAGCGACAGACGCCCCCTATGCCAGTCTTCGTTGAGCCGAGCTGAGCTGAGGTGGCGACGTGGCTGACCTGCAGGTGCTGCCTGCACACCTGGCAGCCGTGGAGGCCTTGAGCGCGCGCCTGGGCACCTTCAGCCTCGCAGAGGAGTGCCAGAGGGCCCGCCAGGAGCATGAGCGTGTGACAGCTAGCTGCGAGAGAGAGGACCGCAGCAAGGGGGCCGACTGCTGCACTAGCAGCAGCAGCAGCAGCAGCAGCCGCCTCCAGCCGGAGGAGGCTGCCACGCCGCCAGCCGCCGCCACTCCTGCTGCTGCTGCTGCTGCTGCTGCTGCTGTTGGTGCCGCCGCCCCCGCTCCTACTACTGCTGCTGCTGCCGATGGTGCTGCCGGTGCTGCCGCCGCCGCTGCTGCTGCTGCTGCTGCCGCCCCCGTGGAGGTGGCAGCGAGTGCGGACGACTTGGATGCGTTGGGCGCGGTGGCGCGGCTGCTGGGGGTGCCGCTGGACGGCGTGCGGCTGGCGCGCTTCCATGCGACGGGCGACGGCAGCGACGTGGTGCTGCAGGTGGAGGGGAGCAGCAGGCAGAGGAGGCAGAGGAGGCAGAGGAGGCTGCGCGCGCACAAGGCCATCCTTAGCGCCTGGAGTGCCCCCTTTGCCAGGGTTGGTGGCGGCTCTGCTCTCCCCCTTCTCCATAGGCTCTTCTCTCCCCCCCCCCTCCGCCCCCTGCTTCCTTCCCCCCTTCTTCCCTTCACTACGCTGCCTCAGCCCTCTTTCCACCCTGACCCTTGCCTTCGAAGGAAGATATGCTCGTATGCACGCCCACACACGCAGACGCACACACACACACGCAGACGCACACACACACGCAGGGAGACACACGCACACACATACACACACACACACACACACACACATACACACACACACACACGCACACACACATATTTTCGCAGGCACATATGTGTGTAAGCGGCCATGCATGTTGTTGCACGTGCGGGCTGGTGCTGCCGATGATGGTGATAATGCAGCCCCTTGCTCGTGGCACCCCCTCCTCCCCACGAGCTGCAGAGGCTCTGCTGGGACAACTCCACAACTTCGTAAGCGTCAGGACCGCGGCTGCCTTTGCTCTGGAGCGATAGGGTAGTGTCCCTCGCCAGCTGGTGATGCCATGCCCGCTAAGTCATCATCACCGTCAACGCCATTATCATCATCACCATCATCTGCAGCAGCAGCAGCATGGTGACGGGTCCACCGGGCCGCAGAACTCTGCCTGGATTGACGGATTGACAGATTGACGGATTGAAGGGTTGATGATTGAGGGCCAAGATCTGATCGTCTGAAGCAGAGGTGGTCTCCACGCACGCCAGCCACATGCCCCGCTCAACCAGCCATCCCGGCTGGGCGGCATAGCAGTCCGTCGGCCACCGGCTGCCTGCCACCTGTCCAGCTCCCGCCTCCCACCCCCTTCCCGCAACTCACGACGAGCGTGCATGCTTGTGCGCGGGCTCCATGTGTGCTCACTTCCTCGCTCGCTTGCTCGCCTGAATAAACGCTCGCGCGCGCCCGCAGATGTTTCTGGGCGGCATGCGCGAGAGCCAGAGCTGGGAGGTGTGCCTGGCTGACGTGGCGCCGCCCGCCGTGGAGGCCATGCTGGCCTTCATGTACCGCGGCGAGCTGACGCTGCCGCCGCCGCCGCCGCCCGCTGACGAAGCGGAGGAGGCAGTCCCCCCCCACCTGCTGCTGGCGGAGGTGCTGGCGCTCGCCGACCGCTACGCCATCGGGCCCCTGCATCAAGCCACCTGTCAGAAGCTCCTGGAGTGCGTCAACGAGGTAACCCCCCTTTCCTCACTCCCTCCTTCCCTCCTCTAACTGGCCAGCACACCAACTGTTTGCCTGTGTGCTTGTGCCTCTGCGCCTCCGCTGCTCGCTTTACGCTTGCTCGCTCGGCCTCGAGCATGCTTGCTTGCTGACGTGGCAGCTGGTCAACACAAACGGGGGATGCTCTGACGCCTGCTTCGGGCTGTCTCGGCTCGGTCATGCTGGTGCAGCCAATTCCAGTGAGCGCCACATGGCATGCACACAGCTCTCCTGACAGCCTTTTCATGTTTGGGGTTCTTGCTCATCCACGCGCCCAGTGCATGCCGTCTGTTCTGCGCCAAGATGACACACAGCCGTTTTTTCATCCATATCTTGGCACACATGATCATCCGCCGTGTTTCGAAAGTGGACACACGCGCGTGTGCTGTACGTGTGCGCGTGCGCGCGCGTGCCTGTGGCTGTGCTTTGTCGGCATGCGTGTAGTGACTTCTCGTGGCCTCCCGTGGCTTACCTCCTCCTGCTCCTGCTGGCTGCTGGCTGCTGGCTGCTGGCTGCCAAGGACGCTCTTCATGCTCTCATCCCACCTGCCACCCGGCTGTCGTGGCTCCGGCCGCCCACGGGCCTTTATTTCTCCCTTGGTGCAGCTGCCGCCATGGGCGAGCGCGCGCGCGCTGCTGCAAGGGGGAGCTCTTTATGTCCTGGTAGTGCTGAAAACGCCGACGCACGCCTTTCCCCTCTCTCCGTGTGACTGCTGCCGCAGGAGAGCGCGTGTGCACTGCTGGCGGCCGCCACGGCGCTGCCCGGGTGCGAGGAGCTGCAGGCGGCGTGCGAGGAGGCGTGCGCCGAGCACTTCGACGCCTGCAGCGCGCCGCCAGCTGGCGAGTTCCGCAGCCTCGACGCCGCCTCCGTCTCCCGCATCCTGCAGGTGCCCCCCCCCCCCCTTTCTGCTCCCGCTCCTGCTCCTGCATGGGGTCCTGCTCCTGCTTCTCCAGGGGGCAAGCGTGCAAGCGTGCACCGACCCAGCCCCTGCTGCCAGCTGTCTGTCACCGCGGGGCAAGGGGCGGTTGCGGCTGGTTGTTGGACTGTGTCATGAAAGGAGGGGAGGAGGCGCACAGCTCCCCCTTCTCTTTTTCTCTCTTGTTTTTTTTGTTGGGGCCATGGACTGTATGCGTCAGCGCGTCTGATGCCAGAGCCGTGCTCATGAGCCCCTCCCCCCTCCCCCCTCCACGAGATGGATGCAGAGGAGGAGCAGCTGTGTGCACTGTGCTGTAGTCGTGAGCTCGCACCTCCCTTTCGTTCTCTCTTGTGCTGCCAACTGGCCTTTGTAAGCCGAAGTAAGAGTGAGCTGGGGAGGAGGAAGAAGAGGATCTGACACGTCTCGTTTTGAACGAGACAAGATAAGAGCAGGGGTGGGGGCTGAGGTGGCGGTGCTCCTGCTCTCGCTGCGCGTCTCCGGGGCGGACTGTGCGGCATATCTTTCTCTTTCTTTTTTGGTGGAGGTTTGCCGGAAGCTGCCTTTGAAAGGATTTGCACCCTTATGCAGCTCCTGTTGCATGACACTGGTCTGCCAGTCAAGCGCACCCACATGTGCACGTACTCTGAGCTCATGGAGGTCCCTCCCCCCCCCCNATGTGCACGTACTCTGAGCTCATGGAGGTCCCCCCCCCCCCCCTCTCTCCGCCCCAAACTCTAACCCCATTCCTGGGCCCTACACTCTTAGTCTTATACACAACTGGCTGCTGCTGCTTTTGGACCCTCTCCGTTGATTTTGAGCTCATGGAGGTCCCTTCCTCTTTGCCTGGAAACCCTAACGATAACCCTAACTCTATGTCCTGGCCCTGAATTGGAACAATCAGCTGCTGCTGCTCTGGACCCTCCCCGTTGGCGTTGAGCTCATAAAGGCCCCCCTTCTGCCGCAAACCCTAACTTAGCGCGTGCACACACACACACACACATACACACACACACGCACGCGCACACATACACATGCGCGCATGCACTGACAGAGAGACACGCATAAACTCGCACACATGCGCACGCACTTCATGCAACGAGTCAAAGGTGAGTCCCGCCCACCCCAAGAAAAAGGGATCAACAAGTATGCCATGCCATGCTGCAAACCAACAGCATGATCTCCCGTGCGTGCGTGGATGGACGGCTGATCTGCGGAAGCACAGCACCCGAAGCTGCGCGTATCGAGCGAAGAGAAGGTGCTGGACGCCGTCGTGGTGTGGGCCGCCGACCGCGACGACGTTGCCAGCTGGCGGCACGCCTGCCAGGTGGCGCGGGAGGAGGGCGAAGGCGAAGAGGAGGAGGGGGGCGTGGGCCGCCTGGTGCGGCCGCAGCGCGTGCAGCAGGAGCTGGAGAGCCTGGTGGTGCAGCACGTGCGCTTCGCCCTCATGCCCCTCCCCCTGCTGCACCAGGTGCGCTGCACCACCCTTCTCTCTTGCCTCCTCCCCCCCCTGACGAAAAAGAAACAATCTTGTCTAGAGTTGCTGTTACTCTCTTTCCCTTTTGACGTGTGTGTGTGTGTGTGTGTGTGTGTGTGTGTGTGTGTGTGTGTATGTGTGTGCGCGCGCGTATGTGCGTGTGTGTGCGTCAGTATACATATATGTGCATGTGTGCCTCCACAGACAGGTGCATGTATATGCACATAGGAATGCGCATCAACTTTTGTTCATATTTATGCAGGTGTTCATGTATGTGGATCTACGTGTGTTAGCGTGGATGTGCTGTTGTGAGGCATGCAGTCCTGCACCGCTGCCGCCCTTCTTCCTCACCTCTTCCGCATTCTACTTAGCAGCGTCAGTCCGTTCACTCTTGCTCCCCCCCCCCTGGGAGGATGACAGATAGATAGGCGACTGCCCGATTCGAGAAGGACGAGTTGCCTCCCCTGTGTCTCCCAGTCTGGCGCGTCTGGCTGGGCTGGGCCAAGCATCGTGACGGCAACAGCACGCTGTGTGGTGTTGGTGGGGGGGTTGATGTGCTGCTGCTGGTGGGGGTTGTGCAGCTGGAGGAGTCGGGGCTGTTCCGCTCCTTCTTCCCCGTCCACGACCTGGTATGCCTGCTCTCTCGCCTGCCGCCCGCCAGCTGGCGGCTAGCGCCCCCGTATGCCAGCTGACCTGTTGCCTCCCTGCTGGACGCTCGTGCCCTGATTTCCCCCCCCGATATTAGGGCTGTCAGCTGTCAGCTGTTGGTGGGTGACGCATGGCTCCCCCCGTCATGCAGAAGAAGCCCTCTCGTTCGCGAGGAGCTTCCCGCCTCTGAATCATTGCTGGCATGACTGCTGGTGGGGGTGACACATGGCAGATCTGGCAGGCCATTCAGTACTTGGAGCACGACTGCGAGGTCTCCTCCGACACCAGGTAAAGCCCCCCCNACTTGCGCATGATCAATGAGAAGAGCACCTGTCTCAGATTTATTAGCATTGCAAAAAGGGGCCATACCGAAGAACCATTGCAAGCAGCGCAAAGGCACCCAACAGGTGGACGGGACTGCGGGCGGAGGCCGGGGGGCGGCATGGGGTGGGGCCCACACGCGCACACACGTGTCGCTTCCAGCTTTGTGTGAAGAGTACGTGACAACGCGCATACACGTTGCGCTCGTTCTCTGACAGGGGCGCGTGGCGCGTGGCCACGCGTATACACATGTCGCTCCAAATTCGTGAGAAGGATGCATGCTGATGCGTGTGATGTGCGCGGGGCGGGCGGCGGGCGCAGGAGGAGCATGCAGGCGCTGCGGATCGACGGGCAGGGGCGGCTGGTGCGGCAGAAGGCGGGCGGCGGGGGGCTGCGGCTGAGCTGGCGGCAGTTGGAGCACCAGAAGGAGCTGCTGTACATCTGCGACGGCGACCGCAACGGCGTGTGCCACTATGCCGGCACCAACTACGGCGCGCAGCCGTGGATGAACCCCGTCGCCACCAAGGTGGGCTGGCTGGCTGGCAGGCCGATAGGCGAGCACCTAGGGGCCCGCGAGCGCGCGTGCGGGCGTGCGTGCGTGCGTATGTGCTTGCACCGCAAGAGGTAGAGGCGAGGAGGGGAGGGAGGGAGGAAGGGAGGGAGCGAGGGAGGGAGGGAGTTATGGAGGGAGGAAAAATTGAGGGGAAGGCGTAAAGGGAGGGGGAGGGAGGGAATGAGGAGTGAGAGGGGGGAGGAGCACGAATGCGTGTGCAAATGTGCAGGCGGAGGCAAGTGCTCTTGCGCAATTGGCATGTGTGTGCGCGTCGTGTTTGCAAGCTTGCGCCGCACACCGGGATGCCGGGGCGAGGCGAGTGTACCTCGGCAAAGGGGGGGCAGTTGGACGCGTCCGTCTCCTCCTTCCTCTTCCTCTTCTGACGTACAAGGGTTGTAAAGAAGCCCTGGCAAGAATGGTTGTGGTTACCATTTTGGGGTGGGGGGGGGGGAGGGGGAGGGGGGAGAGGCGCACTTGTAGCTCTGGCCCGAGGAGGGAGCTTGAGCTCATGCACCAGCCAATTGCTGTTGCTTGTTTATACTTCCCCCCTCTCTTTCATGTGATGTGGCTGGGGCTGCACGCGGCTGTACCCATGGTGGTCCTCGATTCTGCGACATTTTGAGAAAAGTGTTCTGAATAATTGCGTGGTGCCAAGGGGAGAGGAGAGAGACTGTGCACTCGCGACGACCGAGAAGGTCGGCCTACGCTGTCTTGTGGCATTGCCGGACAGCCACTTAATCGCAATGAGTACTAGAGAGGAAGGTCGGCGGCGTTTGTCGCCGTGGAGCAGAGAACACAGCCAGTCAGTTGCAATCACCAGAGGAGAGGAGGAGAGGGTCTTTCCTCCTTCTGCCTGAGGATGTCCTGTGCGGCTGTGGTGGTGACAGCTGGCTTCTCCTGGGGATGGGGGGGGGCGCAGAGGATAGAGGTGACGGCCAGCAGCCCGCCGTCGCGCTTCACCGATGCAAAGCTGCTCGTGTCCGGCAGCTTCCAGGTCCCCTCCCCTCCCCTCCACCTCTTCTGGTGCCTACCCTCCAGCTTGGGGCTGCTATGTGATTCAGCCAGTGTGCCTGTTTGGTACTCCACAACTCTCTGGCGGACGTGAATCTGCATAAGGGAGGCCCATACCCTGAGGATTAGTCACGCTCACACACATAGGGCGAAATGCGAAATGCTCGCGTCTGCATGCCCGTGGCGCGGGTGCGTGCCAGTGCTGCGTGGCACGCAAAGCAGGACCTGTGTCAGCGTGATGATGTGTCGAGGAAGTGGAGTGGGGCGGCGCCACCCGGCAAGAGCGTGCATCTTCTGCACGCGTGTGCAGCCCTCCCTCTTTCAGCCCTCTTTCTGCACATGTTCCCGCCTCCCTCCCCTTCGATGTACTCTTTCCAAGCCCTGTCTGGGAACAAGGGAGGCCGTCCCAAGTGTGGCTCTGGCGTGGGCTGATGCAGTCCAAAGCGTACACGCGTGAACCAGCACTCTTCTGATATAACCCTGCTGACGGGAGTCAAACAGGTGTACCGGTGTGCTTGTGTGCGGAGGCGGGCGGCAGGGCACTCTCGTGGCGGGGCCATGCGTGGACGGCGGCGCCCAGACTGCGTGGTGGAAGGTTGACTTTGGGGAAGGCCACCAGGTGCGCAAAGGAGGGGCGGGGACTCTCTCTCTCTCTCTCTCTCTCTCTCACACACACACACACACACACACACACACACACACACACACACAGACACGTACATCTGACACCCTCACTTACCACAAACATTTGTGCGCACACACACATGCCTTAATGCTTGGTGGCTGGCGAACCTCAAAGGCAGGCAGGCGCCAAACTCTGGGATCATCTGCCGCAGCCTTGAGCCTTGGTCCTCTGATGAGCCCTCAGGACACCTCCTGCCTCTGCCTTGGCCTGCCTGCCGTTGCTGCTGCTTTCAGCGCTGCTGCTGCTGCTGCTGCTGTTATGCACATGCATTCTTGTAGCACCTCACCTTCCTCAGCGGCTGCCGTAGGAAGGTCCCCAGGGACCTTGGGTGTGCGGGGCTGCACGGCTGTGCGTGATCGGGTGGGAGCTGTCTGCGCCTGGGTGGCTGGGGTGGGCGGGGAGGGCAGCTGATGTGCAACTACTACACGGTGCGGCAGGACGGCTCCGCCAACTTCATGCGCTCTTGGGCTCTGGAGGTCCGTCGCGCTCTTCCTCCCCTCCCCTCCCCTGCCCTGCCTTCCCGGTCCCCTTTCCTGCCCTTGCCCTGCCTTTTTTCACCGGCTAGCTTTCTGCTTGTGTCAGGCTAGGCTAGGCTAGGCTAGGCTAGAATAGGCTAGGATANTGTTGCTTGTTTATACTTCCCCCCTCTCTTTCATGTGATGTGGCTGGGGCTGCACGCGGCTGTACCCATGGTGGTCCTCGATTCTGCGACATTTTGAGAAAAGTGTTCTGAATAATTGCGTGGTGCCAAGGGGAGAGGAGAGAGACTGTGCACTCGCGACGACCGAGAAGGTCGGCCTACGCTGTCTTGTGGCATTGCCGGACAGCCACTTAATCGCAATGAGTACTAGAGAGGAAGGTCGGCGGCGTTTGTCGCCGTGGAGCAGAGAACACAGCCAGTCAGTTGCAATCACCAGAGGAGAGGAGGAGAGGGTCTTTCCTCCTTCTGCCTGAGGATGTCCTGTGCGGCTGTGGTGGTGACAGCTGGCTTCTCCTGGGGATGGGGGGGGGCGCAGAGGATAGAGGTGACGGCCAGCAGCCCGCCGTCGCGCTTCACCGATGCAAAGCTGCTCGTGTCCGGCAGCTTCCAGGTCCCCTCCCCTCCCCTCCACCTCTTCTGGTGCCTACCCTCCAGCTTGGGGCTGCTATGTGATTCAGCCAGTGTGCCTGTTTGGTACTCCACAACTCTCTGGCGGACGTGAATCTGCATAAGGGAGGCCCATACCCTGAGGATTAGTCACGCTCACACACATAGGGCGAAATGCGAAATGCTCGCGTCTGCATGCCCGTGGCGCGGGTGCGTGCCAGTGCTGCGTGGCACGCAAAGCAGGACCTGTGTCAGCGTGATGATGTGTCGAGGAAGTGGAGTGGGGCGGCGCCACCCGGCAAGAGCGTGCATCTTCTGCACGCGTGTGCAGCCCTCCCTCTTTCAGCCCTCTTTCTGCACATGTTCCCGCCTCCCTCCCCTTCGATGTACTCTTTCCAAGCCCTGTCTGGGAACAAGGGAGGCCGTCCCAAGTGTGGCTCTGGCGTGGGCTGATGCAGTCCAAAGCGTACACGCGTGAACCAGCACTCTTCTGATATAACCCTGCTGACGGGAGTCAAACAGGTGTACCGGTGTGCTTGTGTGCGGAGGCGGGCGGCAGGGCACTCTCGTGGCGGGGCCATGCGTGGACGGCGGCGCCCAGACTGCGTGGTGGAAGGTTGACTTTGGGGAAGGCCACCAGGTGCGCAAAGGAGGGGCGGGGACTCTCTCTCTCTCTCTCTCTCTCTCTCACACACACACACACACACACACACACACACACACACACACACAGACACGTACATCTGACACCCTCACTTACCACAAACATTTGTGCGCACACACACATGCCTTAATGCTTGGTGGCTGGCGAACCTCAAAGGCAGGCAGGCGCCAAACTCTGGGATCATCTGCCGCAGCCTTGAGCCTTGGTCCTCTGATGAGCCCTCAGGACACCTCCTGCCTCTGCCTTGGCCTGCCTGCCGTTGCTGCTGCTTTCAGCGCTGCTGCTGCTGCTGCTGCTGTTATGCACATGCATTCTTGTAGCACCTCACCTTCCTCAGCGGCTGCCGTAGGAAGGTCCCCAGGGACCTTGGGTGTGCGGGGCTGCACGGCTGTGCGTGATCGGGTGGGAGCTGTCTGCGCCTGGGTGGCTGGGGTGGGCGGGGAGGGCAGCTGATGTGCAACTACTACACGGTGCGGCAGGACGGCTCCGCCAACTTCATGCGCTCTTGGGCTCTGGAGGTCCGTCGCGCTCTTCCTCCCCTCCCCTCCCCTGCCCTGCCTTCCCGGTCCCCTTTCCTGCCCTTGCCCTGCCTTTTTTCACCGGCTAGCTTTCTGCTTGTGTCAGGCTAGGCTAGGCTAGGCTAGGCTAGAATAGGCTAGGATAGGCGCGGCGAGGCACCCCAGTCCGGCGTCAGGTCCCGCAGCTCTGCTTCCTGCCTGCCCTTCGCGGCCCCCCAGCTCACGTGTGAGCTGGTGCTGACAGGGTTCTCCTCTCCTGACATCTGTCCCCTACTGCGAGCACGCACATCACCGGCACTCTGCTGCGCTCTGCTGCACTCTGCTGTGCTGCGCTGTGCTGCGCTGTGCTATGCTGTGGTGTGCTGTGGTGTGCTGGGCTGGGCTGAGCTGGGCAGGACTGGGCTGGGCTGGGCTGGACTGGGCTGAGCCGTGATGTGCTCTCCTCCGCCCGGCCATGCTGTGCGGCACTCCTAGCTGTGCTCGTGCCATGCTGGTTCGATCACGCTGGGCCGTGCTGCTCCTTGTGCCATGCTCGTGCTGATGCCCACGCCCGTGCCTGTGCTCCTGTTCGTGCTCGTGGCCGTCCCGTATGCCGCGGTATGCAGGGCTCGAGCGACGGCGAGCGATGGAGCGAGCTGCGCCGCCACGACCACGACTCCACGCTCTGCCGCCCGGGGCAGTACGCGTCGTGGCCCGTCGTGGGCTCGCCCGCGTTCCTGCCCTGCCGCCTGCTGCGCGTGCGCCTCACGGGGCCCTCCAGCGACACCACCAAGCCCTGGAACCTCTGCATCTGCTACCTGGAGTTCTATGGCTACTTCATGTAAGGCTGGTGCCGTGATCCGCGATCCGTGCGTGGATGAATTGTGATGGTTAACAGTAGGGGGTTGGTCTGGAGGCCAAGGGGAGGGGAGGGCCAGGTGACGGGNGGGGGGGGGGGGGGGGGGGGGGGGGGGGGGGGGGGGGGGGGGGGGGGGGGGGGGGGGGGGGGGGGGGGGGGGGGGGGGGGGGGGGGGGGGGGGGGGGGGGGGGGGGGGGGGGGGGGGGGGGGGGGGGGGGGGGGGGGGGGGGGGGGGGGGGGGGGGGGGGGGGGGGGGGGGGGGGGGGGGGGGGGGGGGGGGGGGGGGGGGGGGGGGGGGGGGGGGGGGGGGGGGGGGGGGGGAGATTAGGGAGGAGGAGTCTCCTGGGGAAGTACTTGAGAAGTAGCTATGACGGGGGTGTGTATAGCCATATTCCTAAGTATGTATCTCTCTTTGCGCAGTTGCTGGTAAAGCCTTATATGTTATTGCTTGTACAGAGGACGTATCCTTGACTTATTTGGCTTAGCTAGAAGTGTGAAGTTTCAAGTAAGTTTTAGAAAAGCTGTCGGTCTGCTAGTCTGTGGACTTTTTTGCTGAAGCAATAGTCTCCGTGATGAGTATCACACCCGACCTTGTTCTTTAACAGCATGCTTCAGTTTGTTCAGCTTCTATTGGTCACGCGCACTCTTGAATGTGTCCATGGCTGGGGTCTAGGACTCCCTACCTCGCAACTTCCTGAGGCACACTTAGAGGAGAGAAGCCCCCAGCACTTAGAAGTAGCACGAGCAGTATATTAGAGGAGCAGCTTGTGAGGGCTTGACTGTGTGATTAGTTGCAGCTCATAGGTGAGCTTTTTTCTTGCCCTCTTTAAGTGGCTACCTCTGGAACATTAAGAGTAGCTAGTATGAATTCACTCTGAAACTACCTGCTTTGATTTCTTGCAGAGGACCGGGCAGCCTTAGTTCATGAGAGTTAAGAGTCTTAGTTTCAAATGCTTTTCTCCTTGATACCTTTTGATCCAACTTGAGGTCCATGTGCCGCAAGGAGAACCAAGATTATTGGCGGTCTATATGATCGTGCACACCTCCTTAATTCAAGGGTAAGCGCCAAATAGCAAATTGTTTACTTTCAAAATTCTCTCTTCATACTTCAGTCCTTTCAAGGAGACCATACAGGCCCTCAAATACTACCTCTGACTAACCGAACTAGGTCCCTAACACTTGATACAGGAAAGGCAAACAACCTGGGCTTGATGCAACTCACGCGCACAGCATATGGCCAAGAAAATTTTATGTGCAAACACAACACAGTCAGGATACGCACTTAATAAGCTTAAAGCACATACTTAACACCACAGACTCAGTACTCAATCATTGTGCATGTATATGGTTTACTTCAAATGCTAACCCTGTTTTCTCTTACCTAAGGCACTCCTACTCAGCGGCCACCTTGGGCAACTTCAATTGCAAGAAGCGAAGGCCAGTTGTAAGCTGAGAGAGATTGGGCTGTTGGGGCTTGGAGCTGGTCGAATGGAGGCCATGTTGTCTAGGAAGGGTATCGGCGCTTGTAGCACTGGCAGCATGTCGGTCTATAGGGACAAGTTCTTTAGGAAAGGCAGCCATTCCGATTCCCTTGCCAGGCTGGCCTCTACCGGAGCAGATTTCTCGAGCAGAGTATATTGGAAAGACAAGGAGGTGAGCGAGCACAAGCTTGCTAGAGGCCTAATTACCAGTGGAAAGTGGAACTGAAGAACTAAATCCTTCGAGCTGACCATGGCCTCCAATGATGACACGAAGCTGCCAAAGAAGTCGAAGAAGTCCTAAACTATGTCTAGGCTTGCAAAGGGTGTCTTGCAGCTACTCTCTCCTGCGCCAGTGACCTTCAAATGAAGAGTTGACAACTTCGTGAGCTGCATAACTATCCGGTTGAGTGAGAAAACTGTGCCAATCTTTGCTTGTTTAGTAGGAGCACTTTAATATAGTTCGAAGATGTTCAAGATGTCCCAAATATAGCGATACAAACAAAACGGTAATCCAAGGTCCTTTGATCGCGCGAACTTGTACTCATACAGTACTTTGCGGTCACATTCGGTTGCTCCCCGTGACATGTCCCACGTGCCGCAATTGGCCACGTGGCGGATTGCTACACTCCTCCCACTTACAAGTGTGCACGTCTCGGGCACTTACGCGGCGATGGCGCGAGGGACATTGTTTCATATTAGTGTCCTTTCTTTGTACGATCCACAAATTGCCATAAGCATCAATTACATGCAGCTATATAGATAAACAACATGCCACAGGAAGTCGGAAGTGTATTTCATATGGCGCGAGCCACTTTTTAAAATGCGACCAACCAAAATTGACCTAAGTGAAAGCCTGCACTCTAGGAAGTCATGAAGTTGTCCACATATAAGAGGTGGCAAGGTACACATCAACCCCTGTTCATATTCTTCCAGCCCCCTTATCCTACTCTCCTGCTTGAACAAGACCCGAGACTCCAGGGACGTCAATGTGTGGAAGACAGAGCCTACTAAGCTAAGGCACACGCACCCCCTGTGATAGTTTGCTCACAAGTGTAGATGCATGCGCTAAACGCCTTCCTCACAATTACACAATCTGGGGGCACAGGACCTGCTTCTGCTCCTTGTCCCCGTTGGTGCTAATGTCTGGCAGGATGACAGCGTCCCATCTGACCGATACCTATGCAGTTGGACCACGCAAGAACAGGACATCTGTTGGTATACATGCAACCATCGACAAGGTTTCGTCATACATCTGCAATTACAAAAAAGATAAAAAAGAAAGAGTGACATTTGCATACAGCTGCAAAGGGATGAGCCAGAGATCTGCTGCCGTAGGTTCGGTGCTCTGCCCGAAGCCGCACAGTTTCAGGCTGTAGATGGAACCGCGTGTCGTCCCACGCTGAAGACGCAACAGGTGTTTCTGCAGGCTGCGTGATGCAAGGACACATCAACAGGTTGGCAAGGCCAATGCCACGGGAGCATGCATGCGACAGCATGCTGGCAGGCTCACGACCACAGGAGGGGCCTGGAGCAGGCTGAGCAAAGAGAGCACGTGTAATGCACTAGAAGCAGCAAAACAAAGATGGCCTAAAGCAATCTTGGGAGGGGCTCATGGGCCCAAACTGCTGTGTGGCTCTCGAGGGGTCCAAGCTCTGCATCAGCCTGGAACCGGAAGAATGAAAGACGCGGAGAGAGAGAGAGAGAGAGAGAGAGAGAGAGAGAGAGAGAGAGAGAGAGAGAGAGAGAGAGAGAGAGAGAGAGAGA
>WELA01001736.1:132226-142413 GCA_009602735.1 Mesotaenium endlicherianum
GGGGGGGGGGGAGTCACCTTCATGAGCTTGGCCCGGGCAAAGAACTGCTCCATTGCCAGCTGGCGCGTCCTCTGCGAGGGGCGGGCGCGCACACACGCACACACACGCACACGCACAAGCACACATGCGAGCCCGTGCACAGGAGGCGCGGAGGATGAGCTGTTGCACTCAGGGAGCGGGTGCTGGTCGCTGACAGCAGACCCCCCTGACGCTCACGACAACGGATGACTGCTGATGCTACTGCTGACGCTTTATGCCGATGCTAAAGCTGATGCTGATGCTGGAGCTGGAGGCACTGCTCATCATCTACAGCTGAATTGCCTCCCCTCCCACCACACCACAGGAGGGGAGGTGTAGAGGAACGCCCAAGAAAAAAAAAGGGGCTCGAGTGGATAACGACACGCCCTTGGCGACGGAACTTGGCCCCGGGAAAAAACTTCTGCCAAGCGTCGCCACAATACTTCTGTGATGAGTAATGAGAGGGGCTCGACGGTGCTGTGGCTCTCCACCCAATGCCAGGGGAGGGAGGAGAGGAGATACGCTAGCCTAGCGCAGCATCCTCGCAGCTCCTCTCCCCCCCCCTTTTCCCCTACCTAATCCTGACTCGGGTTCTTTCACTGGCCTACAAGAAGGTGCAGGCAGGCACCAAGCTACGTCCCAGCTCTTCCTCCCAATCACTGGCTCTTCCCGCGTCAGTGGTTCGTGCAATGAGAGGATATGTCCGCAGGCGAGTCTTGGTGACAGCAAGCACGATCCCCAACCCCCCCCACTCCCCCCCTCCCCCGCATTACTCTCAGTTCTCACTCTCAAATGCTCGGCACTCGCTGCAGAAGCTCCCCACGGGCTCGCCTCCTCTCACCTACAGCCCCTCCCAGGCTTCCGCAACAAAAAACGCACTCCTGCAGAGGCCACTCAGGGGTGCACTCAACATTCCCATGAGGATTCCAGAGCGCCGTGCCCAAACGCACGTTCGCCAGCGGGCCAGGGGGCGGCCAGGTGGCGCTGCCACCGCCAGGTGTCTCCGCGGAGGTGCACCATCTGCAAGCGGGTGAGGCCCAAGATCGTCCGGAGATAAGGATGTGAGATGTGAGGTGGGAGACGTGAGCCCAGGCACCTTGACAAACGCGGTCCCCAATATTCTCTCCTGGGACAGCTCCTGGAAGACGTCGTCCATGGCGTCCTCCTTGGTGACATCCTCTGTTGCCAGCACCTGAGCTCTGAGCCAACCAACGCCCTCGTCAGATGCAGGCTAATCGGTGCAATCAAGGAGGAAAGGCGAGGTGAGGCGAGGCGACAGAGCATCTCCCGCTGCCACTTGGCTTCTGCTCTGCTGCGGGTGCACGTAGTGGCAGAGTCTGCGGAGCTGGACCGCCACAAACCACCTCCCCCTCCCCTCCCCGGGGAACACCCCATCTAGAGCGGGGGGGAGCATTTCGAGCGTTGTGCCTCCGCAAGCGCATGCATGCGTGTGCCTACCCCCCCACCTCGCCCACTTCAACCTGCACGCCGCATCTTGGCTGACACCCCCACCTGGGGCACACATCCCCTCACTCCCTTTGGCTTCACACTTGCTCTCCTTTCTTCCTTCCGAGCCAAGGGGGCTACCAGCCGCAGCAGCGGCAGCAGCAGCAGCAGCAGCACAAGCTGGAGACACGCACTCTCTCTCTCTCTCCCACACACACACACACACCAACACACACCAACATACAAACTCACACAGAGGGAGGAGCACAGGCAAGGCAAAGGCAGAGGAGAGCAGGAGGAGCGGGGAGAGGAGGGGAGAGCAGAGGAGAGGAGAGGAGACCAGCAAGGGCAAGCAGAGAGCAGGGCACAGCCAGCAGAGGGCACAGAGCACGGCTGCCGATGCTGGCTCCCTGAGGGGGCGACAGATGCGAGCGAGCGCTTACTGGATCTCCAGCAGGGCCGGGCCCAGCGTGTGCAGGTCCCCGGGCGCGAACGCTTTCTGCAGAGCTGGCGGCAGCGGCTCCTCCTTCCTAGCCCCCACCGTCACCACCTCCTCCCCCTGCTGCTGCTGCTGCTGCGGCTGGGAGGCCTTGGGCGGGGGGTCTGCGTATAGCGGGGGGTCCATGCTAAACACCCTCTCCATCTGCACACGCACGCACGCGCAAACATAAGCACACGCATCTCCAGGCAGACAGGCAGGCAGGCGCAGCTGCATCAGCATGGCTTCCCTCCTCATCCTCCACCCCCAAAGCCAGCCAGCCAGCCGGCCAGCACTCCGTAGACACCTTCTTCCTCCCAGAGGGCCCGCTACAGCCAGCGGGCCAGCACTCCATCCACACCTTCTTCTTCGCGAAAGGCCTGCAGCAGCCCAGAAGACCCTGCCCCTGCCCGCCCTCTCCCTCCCCCTTGCTGCTCCCCCTGCTACCCCCCTTCGCCCCTCCCCGCATGGCCTAGGCAGTGCGCCATCGTGCATGTCTGCCTCCCAGGCCTGGCGAAGATGGAGTTCAGGGCCGGGAAAAGGGAGCATTGAGCTTGCTGCTCTCCCCTAAGAGGGGGGCGGCAGCGAGCCAGCAGGACAAAAGACATATGCCACCACCACGGCAGCAGGAAGATCTGCAATACCACCGGGAGCGGCCGCACCCACTAGCGCAGCAGCGGCAGCTGCACTGCGCTCGCGTGGGGTGGGCCCACTACCAGGGCGTGCGTATACGAGAGTGTAAGCGTGCGTCCTCGGCATTGCCGTGCGCGCGCACATGCACTGACTGGTGACATCCCGCCGGCAGCAGCGGCATCAATCGCAGGTAGTGCTGCGAGTGTGCCTGGCATCGCTCACGTGTCCCTGCCCTTGGGCCGCGCGTGCCTCTCCGCATGTGTGGGCGCGCGTGTGCGTGTGCGTGTGCCGTGTGCGCCTTTACATGTGCATGTGTGTGTGTGGGTGTGCACGTGCGCGTGCACATTAGAAAAGAGGAAGGGATAGGGGAAGGGGAAGTGAGTTGTCTCAGGAAGGGGAAATGAGTTGTCTTGGGAGGGGAACTGACAGAGAAGAGAAGAGACAGAGGACAAAAGAGGCAAGAGCTCCCAAAAGGAAGCCAAAGCTGAGGGGTGGGTCATTACCATGCGAGCGAGGCCTTTGAGGGAGCAGCGCCCAGGGTCCCACTCGCCCTGCCGGTAGCCTGCCATCTGGCACCATCCCGCGAGGTCCACGTACGAGTGCCCTGGCTTCACGACGAGGTTGAGCCCTGGGACCACGCGGCACTCTGGCGGCGTCTGTGGGAAGCCAGGTGGCAGCCAGATGTGCACCTGCACAGCACCGCCAGGTCATCTCAAAAAAGCCCAAAAAGCCCAAGACCCGCATGTCCCTTATCAGGACCAGATGGTCATGCAGCATGCTATCGATCCGGATGAGAGAGGAGGGTGTCGTGGAAATCATGGGCGCGGCAAACCGTGCTGACTAAAAGACCAGAGGTGCCACCAGTAAGCAGCTGCGGCGTGAGGCGCAAGTGCTGCTGCTTTGAGGCTGAGGAGGTGCGCATTTGCTGGGGGAGACATCAGTGCTGCTCACTGGGGAGATGCTCCTCCTGCACTGGCAGCAGCAGGCCTCCCTCCGGGGCCGTACTTGGAGCCCTGGAAAGGCACGGGACAAAGTTGGAGCTGTGGGCGGGTGGGATACGGCAACTCTAAGTTTGGGTTTCACAGTTAGGGTTTAGGCCTCAAATCTGGCAGTTATATTATTTGTAAAGGCAAGTCCCGCATGCACAGTATGACAAGCATTTGTAAGAGAGCAAATAAAGAACGCCGGCAACTCCTCTGCATCCTTCCCACTCCAGCAGAAACTGGGCACCCCCCCAAGTGCTTGCCCCGGCACGTGGCACACAGATATGTGGTGTGGAGTGGGCCAGCACACACTCACGCACACACACACGTAACACACAGCGAGGCCCCACACACAAACACACACAAAAGGGAGGGAGAAAGAGAGAGAGAGCCAGGGGCCGCGAGGGAGGGGAGGGGGGGGGAGATGGGGGGTTTGTGCAGACATACAGGAATATTGTACTGGGCCTGGCAGTAGGAGATGGGGACTGTGCCCTCCAGCACCATTAGCTTGGCAGGCGCGGCCCCCGGGGTCGGCTGGGCAACATACTGGGGAGGTACGGACAGGTGCAGGGCCAGGCTGGGGTAGGCTTCCAGCAGGCCCAGCACCTGCTGCTGGATCTCCTCCCTGGCCGGCCTCCTGCAGCAGCGGCGGCGCAGTTTGCCGAGGAGAGTTGCGTGTCAGTCGAGAAGATGCGTGCGCTCTCTCACGTGTGTGTCAGTCTCTACATGACGCGTTTGAGCGGCTCCCCGAGAAGAGATGCTGCCTGATGCTCCCTGGGCTTTCAAATTCACCCCTGCTTGTAAGCACTTTACTGCTCATCTGACCCTTGCAGTGAGGCTGCTGGCCGTACCTCCTCCCTGCCTCCCGCCCTGTCTCCACCTCTTCCTCACTCCCTCCACCTACCCAATCCTTAGCTTCCCTCCCTCCCTCCCTCCTCCCTTCCTCCACCCCCACCCTCCCTCCCCTTCACCCCACCTTACCCCCCTCTCCCTCCTCTCCCTTCTCTCTCTGCCTCTGGCCCACAAACAAGTACGCACACTGAGGATCAGGCTGAGATGCTGACGAGTCTGCTTGGGAGAAGCTGCAGGTGTGGTCGCAGACGGGCCAAAGAGCAGAAGGGAGTATGAAGCACACGTGGCGTCATTTTGACTAGAAGCTAAAGTGAGAAGAGAATGACAGGCCTTGGTCAGAAATGGGCTATGCAGATATCAGCTTGATGAGAGCAACATCATAATCTACCACCTTCACGTCCACAAGGAGGTAGAAAACGCCTAGAACACCTGATAGTTCAAGCTAATGGTGGTGGAAATTTACAACTATAGATATTAAGGCACTTGAACTTCCCCAAGTTGAGATGACTATATAAGGAGTAAGCATCAGCTAAAAAATGCCAAAAGTAAACGTCACATGGAGAACATATAGCACACAATTATGCGCCACCCAGTCTGGGAATAGCTTCTCCAGGATGAGCAAGGGAACCTTCAAGCTAAAACCTTTCAAAAGGATTTTCTGTATGTCATATGTGAGCAGGCCAGGATACAGGTGCAGGGCATGCTCCAACCAGCAATATGGTATTCAAGATGATGATAACATATCATAGCTTACAATGTTAGCAGACCTCACATGCGGCTTTACACGCAGAAAAGAAAGAGGAAGATTACACCAGGTACCCCCATGTTATCTTACTTGTAGGCAGTCAAAAGGGGCAGCACTCGGGTAATGTACTCAGAAACTTGCTGCAGAAAGGTACTTAGAGTTGGAGAGGTCATCCCCGCTGAACTTTGAAATACAGTTTGGCCCCTCTAAGAAACATTTGCAGGATGCTCTTGTGTTGCAGAGTAGACGAGTCCGGTGTCAGAAGCATACAGCACCCCCAATATGTAAGCTATTTCAATAATCACTCCCTTTTCTTTCTGTTTTAAGCCTATGTCAAACCATGTCAAACTAGTCATCACTGCCAGTCACTGCTATTCCACCTGCCGCTTACAGCTGCTTACAGCCGCTTACTCGACAAAGAAGCTATCCGGCTGCTTTTGAAGCAACTTGAATTGTCAACTCCTGCTTTACTGCAAACGCCTGCCGACACCTGCTACCACCCGGTGTTACTTGACAGGACGACTTGGGACGACTTGATGGGAATTTGACTGGACCGGCGTCTGCAATCTAGACTCTAGACTCTGGAGTCCACTAGACTCTCGGCTATGTGAATCCAAACGATCCGTTCGTGCACGTTCGTACCAGATTTGGCCAGTTTAGTATGGTTCAGTACGTCAGCTCTGAACTTCTGAAGTGGTTCGTTCAGGCGTGCCGCTTACATAGCTGAGCCAAGAGGCACCAAGTCAGATCCTCGTGTTCTCGCCTCTCGAGTTTTCTAATGTTTATAGCGAGTGCAAATGCTGAGCCTTGGGGCTCTCTATAGTGCTCAATCGATGTCCTCATGACCGGTTCTTGAAGAATGTTTCCAAGGGGTTTGCTGTGTTATGTAGCCTGTGTGCTATTCTTAGTACAGGCGACTGGGGAAGTCCTTACTTCTGTGAGTCTTGGAATCACTTTAACTCCTAAAAGGCGTCCCTCTTGCATCTTTTTTTGCTTTTTTCCAAGTGGAAAATATGGCAGCGAGTGTTCGTGAGTCAGTGTACTCTCTATGCAATGGGCAGGGATTGCTTTTATCATAATAGCTTGCAACTATGTTTGTCTGAACTCCTTTTTAAAACCTTAGGAAGAATGAGGGCGGGGTTGGCAACAGAAGGAAACGGAGCAGGATGTTAGGGTGTAAAATTCTTCATTCAAGTGTCTTCACTGCATATATAAGACTTGCGTTTTTAAGGCGACCTTTCTTACGTGCAGACTTGCTGCTCCGGGAAAGCAAATGGGATGCACGCTGATTCAATGGCCCCCGCATCCGGAAAGTGAGTGTTTTCCTCACGAGTGACCAGTTCGAGGCCCAGTGTGATCAGATAGACAGCAGGAAAGCGCATGCTAGTTGCAGTGTAGTTGAGCTGCATGGACTCAATATTATATTTGCAAGACACGCATTCAGTGAATATTTCCTCTCCCCTCTTTGCCTGCAGTTGAGCAGCTCTTCAGCTTACTTTATGGGCACTTTCATGACCCCCAGTTGTATCATATGGTTCTATTACAAAAGACTGTAAACCTTGCACTTCTACGTACAGTCTAAACATAATGCCTACATGAGTTCTTGTAGCTACATTCTAGGCAGAAAGTGGAAGTATTATGAACTTAGTACCTTTCTCTCGTCTGCTTTGTATCCACACCTGCAGGTTCTATTGCTCGTGCGCTGAAGGTGCACTTGCATTTTACTTCCAATGTGAGGATGGTCATGTATTCAGCGAGCTAGCCTCCAAGTGTGTGCCAGCAAGTTGCACAGACTGCACGAGTCCTGATGGGAATGCTGGAATACTTAGAGACAAGACTTCGTCAGATTTGCTTAAGCAAGGCACCGTCACGTCGCTGCCGCGTTCTCGCGTATTGGAAGAGATAGGGGAACAAACCTCACCTGTTATTGGTGGTCATCATCCGCCTGGCTCCGGTATGGAAGTCTTTCAAGCTTCAAGCTGACCAAGTTTCTGCTTGCGCTCCAGGAAAAATATAGGCTCTAAAGTCTACTGCCTAACTTTGTGTTTTGTGGTTGATTCGTTTCCGCCTGCCCAGATGAGTTGCATTGCCATGCAAGGCCTTCTTACTACATCCTTGACATGCTCCAGTGCCTGTATCTGTTGCGTCAGGTCACAGAGCCATCAATGCAGGCCATCACATCGACACAGGGCACCATGCTGCAGCCGTTGGAAATCACCCACCAGGCATTGGAAGGCATCCTGATCAGGGGCACCATCCTGGCAAGGGTCATCATCCAGGCCAGGGCCACCATCCTGGGAGAGGGCATCACACCGGCAAAGGACATCACTCTGGGAAAGGACACCACCCTCCTGGAATTGGACACCATCCCCCTGGTTCTTCTCCTCCATCTCCACCGCAGGTGAGTGTGAGTGTTACCTATTCTGGCTATCGTATGACCTATGGAAAGAGCCTGTCAATCATATGATCTGTAATAGGGCCAGTGGCAGCCAGTGGTTATAGGCTTGGTTGTCAGCCTAGCAAGGTTAATACTTTAGCAAGATATGATCATTCAATGACATTTTATAAAAAAATATCGTGCGCTGATTGAAAAAAGGACTGATGCTTTATTTGGACGAGGATAAAGGTGGTCGTGATCTGTGCATAGGTGCCTTGGGCTGAGGTGTATACTATTTGATGGTGTCTGCAGATAAATCCCTGTAATGCAACAGGATCTGAAGTTCCTGATGGCTTTCACCCCAACACATCTGCAGAGCCTCCATGCAGGTATACTAAATGGTGTCAGCTACACAGCTGCGTGCCAATGTTGGGCTCGTTTCAGCACGTGTTGCATCTTGCCATGTGTTGAGACGTGCAGAGGAGGATCACTGTGGAATGGTTAAGTCTGCGACTGATTTGTTGGTGCCCTGGTCTGTTGCCAACACTTAGTGTCGCTGACTAGTACTTAGACAAGAAGCAAGAAAATTTGCTGACATGCCCCATCGCTTCACTTGTGGCAGCTCCTACTTCTATTGTAGTGTTGGCGAGCTCTTAGGTGAGTACAAGTGCCCAGCTGGGCAACTGTTTAGCAATTCGGAGGAAGCATGTGTGGCTGCTGATGAACTGACATGCATTGTAGCAGAGTCACCCACTCCAACTGTAAGCTCAAGCTCCAATACTCCAGCAATAATGGCCTCCGCAGTCGATTGCTGCAAGAGGGTAGCCGTAGCATTGTCTGATGACGTTTATATGGTAGTGTGATGATTTACCCAAGAGTGTCGGCTGCTATTCCTGTTTGCATGTTAAGGAGTCTAGGAAGCTGGCTGCACTATGATGAGCTTATGAGGCCTCAACTGTAGTTTGTCATCGTGTGGTTATCGTGCACTAAAACTATTTCAAGCACTATTAGTGACGTGGAAAATTCTGAACGTCCTAAAGAGTGCAACTTGATACATTGCAGGTTAATCGCACATTCGGATTGGGTGCACCAAACCCTAACAATGTCTTCAAATTCAAGAATCGGTTCTTCCGGTACCAGAGCATCCAGTCTGTGCCAAACTCGGTGGATTGGCGGCAAGTCCCGGGAGTTGTTCTTCCTCCTGAAGACCAGCAGGATTGTGGTGAGTTACCCCACACGAAAGTTGCACAATGCATCGCTTAGCTTCTCGATTTGCAGCCAGCAATCACTCCATTTTGAGCAATTTGACCATCAGGCATCTCCGCCATCGTTACTACGAGGCGAAGGCCCGGAGGACGCTGTGCATTAGACAGTGTGCATGACACAGGAGAGGTTATCTGGTAGAAGCACCGAGTAATTAAACTGAATCTCTTCGTGTGTGTGATGTGTGCTGCGCAGCCGCTTGCTACTCCTTTGTTTCAAGTGGAGCAGTGGAGGCCATCACTGTGTTGCGTGGGGGAGGGGCGGTGGAGTCTTTGTCCAAGGAGCAACTGCTCGACTGTAATGTGTACAGTCAAGGGTGTCTGGGAGGATACCCGACGGATACTCTCGAGTACATCTCGTCTGCAGGGGGAGTGACAAGTGAAGCAGTGTACCCCTATTTGCACGGCACGGATCCCGACATTCTTGCCTGCGATGCTGCAGCTGTGAGTTGCTGTCTCCCTGCGTCCAGCTAGGAGCTAGTCTAATCAGAGCAATTCTCTTTGATTAGTGATTAAATCCAAATGTTACATTGATTCACAGCAACATTATTAGACAAGGGGTCGTGCTCATACGACGTTTTGTGTCCATGTGTGTCCGTGTGCGAGCGACCAGGCTAAGAATGTGAAGGCATCCATCAGCGGATACGAAGAGGTTCCCATACTCAACGTGACAGCCCTGCTTCGAGCAGTGTCGCAGCAGCCTGTCATCGTCAACATTGCAGCATCCGCCGACTCCTTCCTGGTCTACAACGGGGTCAATCTCTTCCTCACCTTCCTGTGATTCTGCCGGAACAGTTGTCTTTTTACTCAATTGTAAAGTGGGGCTTATGTGTACTGAGGCAACGCAATCAGTCTATGTATGTCTAGTACAGTGGTAGCATTCAAAGCTTCTGTGCTGGTCAAGGTCGTTGCAAGACCTTCTCCTTTCATAGTAATTGTATACCTGTTGCCATGGAATATATCCTCGAATGTGGGCGTTTCCTTCATACAATGATTGCCTCTTTTTCTTTCAAATAATCATCGTAGCCACCGCGTCAGTCTGCTGACTGAAATTTCTTGTCTCTTTTGTGCAGAGCTACGTGTATGACGATCCTCAAGGGGACAGCGGCTTTGATCTCGACCATACAGTCCTCGTTGTAGGCTACTGGGTCCCTCCCGGCTTTCCTGTCTTTGGTACTGACATCAAAATCGGTAGCCCAGAGGGAGCAGCAGGCCGCAGACTTAGGGCCACATTCCCGCCCCCTGCTTCAGCTCCCCCTCCTCTCCCTTCTTTCCCCCCTCCTCCCCATCCTTCCCCTCCCCCTCCCCTAAACTTTTCTCCCCCTCCCCTGAACTTCCCTCCGCCTCCTCTAAACTTTTCTTCCCCTCCTCCTTCCCCTCCCCCTCCCCCTCC
>WELA01001736.1:167265-179260 GCA_009602735.1 Mesotaenium endlicherianum
GGGGGGGGGTTGAGAGGAAGGGGGGAGGGTTAGAGCTAACACCTAGTGCTGAATATTAGCCTGGCACTTCTTACCCATTGTGTGTTTAAACGCTCAAGGTGGACGACTCGCCACCTGCCCACCTGTGGAGACTGTATCACATCCCATCGCTGCACGCCCTCGTGCCAGGTGGCGCGCCAGCGCAAGGAGGCAGGCACCATGTGCGTCCACGGCCTGGCTCTATCTGGGCACACAGGTGCGTCTCTGGGAGCCAAAGGGTGCTGACTCTCGAATCTCAAACACACGTGCTCCGGGCATGAGCACGCGGGCACTCGCTCATGCGCGCGCCAGCATGCGTCTTCTTGCAAGGCACGCAGGGCACGTAGAGCTCTCGTAATGTTCATAGCAGCAAGAAGATGAAATAGCGGGACGAACGTGCTTTCTCTTGCCTGCCTTGCCTTGCTAGCTGTCTGCAGCAATTGGATTGGCAGGGAAAGCGTGCGCCTGCGCCCACGCATTCTCCTTCCCTCCACTGCTCTGCTTGCCCAGTTCAGCTTTGCCCTAAAGCACAACCTCGGCTCTTCTCTCGGTTTCTTGCTGGTCAACCATAGTCAGCGCTTTGCCCTCAATACCCGCCCCACCTCAGCCCGGCCCCGCCTCCACCTCACCTGGCCCCAGTTCGCCCATCCTTCAGCCTACCTCCTTCTGGCAACCACCTTTTACCTCCCTCCGTCCTCCTCCCCTCGCCCTCCGTAGGCTAGCCCCTCAGGAACCCAGATGCTGCTGGGCAAGGCGGGGGTGGGATGAAGGATGGGGGTTTCCTTTTTTTGGTTCGCAATGTTTTATTTAAATCTTTCTCTGTTTTCTATCTGTGTAAGTCATTTTCACAATGTCTTCCAGGAGTTAACCCGCCGTCAGTGCAGCAGCGGGCGCATGCCGGTCACTCGGCTGCGTGAAATATGGCTGGTGCCGGGTGTCCGACCCCTGAGTGAGTGGAGCAGCTGGCCAAGAGGTCGTATCTGTCTTGCCCAGTTCCTCCACCTACACGCGCATTGTAAGCAAGGCTTGATTCACATCCTTTTGCCTCCGTCTCCCTCTCCACACAACGCGGACGTGGGCATTACGGGCGCCATCCTGACGAAGCTGGACGGCGACTCTGGCGGTGGCGCTGCTCTCACCGTCATAGAGGTGAGAGTTCACACGTGTGTGTGTTGCGGCCCGTGCTCTTGTGCGCTCGTGTGCGCGCGTGCTTGCATATGTGCAGGTGCGCGAGCGCGCATGTATGTGTGTGTATGTGTGTGTGTGTGTGTGTGTTGCAAGGGTGGCTTGGCGGTGGGGTTGCGGGAATGTTGACAACGTTACGTACACCTGTCGCGTGCGCAATACAGGGAGTGACTCACCAGGCATGGGTACGTACATCTGGACACATGCATGTATGTGGTTGTGTATGACACGCCTTCAGAAGTTCAGATTGAGTGCAATGCCACGGGAAGCATCGGCTCCTCCTTGCTATCAGCCTCCTCTAGCTAGCTTGTGTCTCTACTAACGTCAAGGGGCTGCTTTCAGGCGCCAGCTCATGCCATTATCTTGGCGGGGGAGGGTAGAGGGGGGAAGTGTGCGTGTTCAAACCCTTGTGGTGATACTGCCAGGAATGCGGGCTATGGTTTGAGCGAGCAGGCATCCCCGGGGACCGCCAAGAGAAAGAAGAGCAGCAGAACTGGATTCTCGCAGCAGCTCGCTGTGGCCCAACAAGGGTCCAGGACCAACGGCTTCGGCGCCAAGTAGAGGGCTCCATCCCCTATTCAAGGACGTGCATCTGGCTGATTATGATATGGTTATGGGATATTGAAGATGCGGGAAGTCAACGCTTATGATTGCCAGTTGTGCATGGTGTGGATTATAAGTGAATCGCGAGCCTCTGTATCTTGCACAGTGAGGAGCGTCTGCTATGATAGTGGTGACCTAGCTTTGCAATTCTTGGATGTGCAAACGTTGCAGCTGCGTTTTGTCAGAAATTTTGGATATGATGCTGTGGAAGTTGAAAGAATTTGCGAAGATGGTTGCGGATCGCTGTGGCGTGTATCTACCCCAGGACATTCTACAAGTGTGGACCCAGCACAGCACGTTGTGCATATATTGCAAGTTGCGGCATCCATGAGTCCTACACATGATCACTTGTTTCAGTGAGAACCATTATTCACAATTCTTTGAATTATGCACCTTGAATTGGTTTCAAAAAATCGCCTTTGAACATGGTGAGGAAACATGCACCTCGCAAGAGGCCAAATTTTGTCGCTTCTTGCGAGAACTCGATCTATGCCTAAGGGTGACATGACTCATTAGGTCGGGACCGTCGCTCCAGCCGAGACACACGTGCGTCGACCACCAACCTAGGAGGGCCGACTTTGACCTTGCTTTACGCATTCATATGTTGACCTTTGCTAGCATTCCAAATCGCCAAAGTGTAGAGCGTCGCGTCACCTTCCAAAAGGCATCGGTTGCGCGCTATTTGGTCAAGTGTCGAGCGAGATATTCGCGATCTAGCCTGCGCCACCTACCGGTCCCTAGCGGATTTCACTAAAGGCCACTTTGTGACTCAATGTGCCCAAAGGTCACATTGTTGGCTCCTCGCGACTCCAAGTACCTCTAGCCATTAGCACAGAAATCCGCAAACTTGATAAAGTACACTTAGCATACATTAGCATAGTATATGAGCACCATTTGAGCTATAACTTGGTGACTGCATCACTCACTCCTAGAGGAAGCTTCCTCTCGTTTCAGATCTACTTTTGAGTCACTATCTAGGTAGCATTGGTCGAGGTAAGCTCCGCCAATAAGAGCCATGCATCCGTTTACTTGCACTAGATTTGATTGGTGTGTGTTATACTTAGCCAATAGGAGAGCTAGTACGTGCCTTGCCTCCACTTTCGTGGACCTGGGAGAGCCTCCTAGCATGATTGTGTGCAGTGAATCCGCCGCCTTCAGTGCCGGTTTTACAGGGAGTATATGGCAGTAGATGCCCTTAGAAGGACATATTTTTAGAAGTCCATTATGCCAGCTGTAAGCCACAGAGTTATAAGTGAAGCTTACACTTTTATCTCTTGTGTTTTCAGGACCACTAAGTCTCTCTCTTGTGAAGAGCAAGCCCTCATGGCTTCCGGTCACTAGAAGAACTTCACAAGTGGTGAGCAAAGTCATAGCTTCAACCCTGCCATAGGACTACTCTTGAAGATCATGATGTGCTTCTAGTGATCTTTTGGGCTAGACTTCAATAGTTTTTTTCCAACCAAATTACAGTCTTGAGGTGCTCACTTTGGAAAGTACACACTCCTTACTTCTAAAAAGATCTCTCTTTGCCTGCAAGCAATTAGAGTCTTCAAGTCTTCAACGCATGCCTACCCGTAGTGGGCTATCTTATCAGCCTTACTACGAAGGGGTTAGTGGCGAGGACTCAGACTCAGATCTCAGTACTGTCACTGGTCCCCCTGAGGAGGAGCACTCGGTGCCCCCTCAGCCTACAGCGGTCCACGAGCCACCTCTTCAGTGGACTCACTACGATCCCTTGTACTCCATGGCAGGTGACCAGGATACGAAGGTAGACAGGGCCTCCCTCTTCCGCTTCAGCGACAGGCCAGGCACTTGCGATCTGAACGACACTATCTCTAAGTTTGAGGTTGACTTCGAGAACGCTAAGCTCAAGACGCCCGCGCTCACTAAGCGCCAGGTGTTTGGCATGCTCATGCGTTACCTTCTCTACGAGGCTCGCGCCACCTACCGAGAGAAGGCAGCCGAGATCCTCACGCGCACGGAGCTGGTGGGGAACGTTACGACCCCGCTAGCTGACCCAGTTCAGGCCTTCTGGGACGTCCTCAGACAGGATTTGCAGGCCGCCACAGAGGAGAAGGTGTACGAGCTGCACCACTTCTTTCGCCGCAAGAATGAGACAATCGGCATGATGTACCACCGCCTGACCCTCCTACGTAGAGACGTGGGCACGGTTACTGACCGAGAGCAACGAAGATCTTCTTGCGTATTGTGGAGCCGCGTCTGAGGGAGAGAGCTATCGCCCCCCTCATCGACCGCAAGGGTTCCGAATACTCACTGGACGCTTACCTCTCAGTGGAGAAGCAGAGCCTCGCAGCCGCACGGAGCAACATCAGCGATCGTGTGGGCCTCGCATCCACGGGCGTACGACAGGAGGCCCCAGCGTTGCCATCTTCCGCGATGCCACCAGTCCCTGCACGCCAGCCCCAGCAGCAGCAGCGGCAGCGCTCGCAGCTGCCCTAGCAGACTCAACAGCGCAGAGCTCCGCGCGGCCGTATCTCTATGGCCGCCACGACGAGCGACCCCTGCTGGTCTTGCGGAAAGATGGGCCACTCTCGCCGTGACTGCACGCTTGCGCAGAACGGCAAGCCCGGCGACAGCACATACTGCGGCAAGGCCGGCCACCTGCAGGTTGTCTGCCTGCAGAAGAAGCGCGACCTCGAGAACGGGCGCGCTTGGGACAGATCCTCCAGCGCAGCAGGCCAGCGGGGCACGCGTAACCGGCGCACTGGCGGACGACCCGCGATGACGGCGGCCACGGCCACGACCAGCGCCGTGATGACGCCCGGCAAGGACCACTATAGTTACAATGCCCTCAGCGACGCACTGTTAACGGCCGAGGGCGAGATCGCCCGCCTACACGCTCGCAACGATAGCATCGGCTACGACTCATGTGGAGCGCTGTACGGTCCTGCCAGCGGCACGCTCCCAGCTTGGGTTTCTGCCAGTGGCGGACGGGCGCGCTTCGACCGGCTGACAGCTAGCAGACACCCATCTGGCGCAACCCAACCAGCCGACGCAGCAGTCCGCCCCCGCGATGAGGCGTCCCCAATGCCAGCGCAGCCAGCACCGACACTGGCGACGACTCTGGTCTGCACGGCCTTGCTGTTGACAGCAGGACCAACAATGGCCGGTCTGGCGACAGGTGGCAGCCCCCTGCAAGCCCGTCAGACGGCTTCGCAAGCCGCGACAAGCTTTGGCGCGCGCACCGCGCACGCGTGCGTAGACACGCGCACGAGAGAGCGTCAGGAGCACGGCCGCCTGCTGCTGGCTGCCAGCAGCAGGATCCAGCAGCTGGCACCACGTGGCATGCGCACGGCGTCCGAGGCGCCACGCCCTATCACCGTCATTGACGCCCGTGGTCAGGCGCCCGGGACGGCGACGCGAGGTCCCTTCCGGCGACCTGGCCTCCTCGCTCCTGGCACGCCAGTCTGCGCAGCTCCACATGGCAGCTGCTCCCAGGCGCCGCCACTTGGCGTGCGCAGGTGGCTCGGCCCGGCAGGCGCACAGACGGCAGAGGGCGCCGGCACTATCCATCAGAGGGGGGCGTCCCCGACATTGTCGCACGACCCAATCATCGAGAAGCCGCCCGACGGCTCGCGCACGACATTGCTCAGCCAGGGCTTAAACCCTGGTTGCGTGCAAAACCCCGGCATCCGCGCAAGTTGCGCTACCGAGGCTACGCAGGGCCTTCTCGCTCGGAAGCAGGACGCCCGAGCATCGCACGGGGCCCACGCGGAAGAGCGTCGACGGATCGGCAGCCCGCCTCAAGAGCAACCCTGGAGCGCCACCTGGCGGTCCAGCAGAGGTTCCGCTGGTCCTCGCTGCCGTCCCGACGCCTGCGCCAGGACTCGCACTGTAGTGATTTGAGTTAAATATATATTAATTTATATGTATTTATTTTATATTAATTTACATGTATTTTAATGCTTTTGAATATATTTGGAGTGGTATTGTGTGAAGTCAAGTATAAATAGATACTCTAGTGACTTGGTTCATGTCCTTTGAACCTTTTAAGGCATTTTCGAAGTTAGAGCCATATTTAGGTCAAAAGGACATGTGTACATTATTCTAGAAAGAGGTGGCAAGTTTTGGGATGTGTTGGGTGCCAACACATCAACATGCACCTTCCTAGAAATTACTTATGTAGCAAGTATATAAACAAGAGCTAGAACATAGAAAGACAACCAAAAAGTGCCTACTACTCCGCATCATAGGAACCACACAGAGGGACAGTCACAGAGGATTGCGGAGGTACGAGTGGGTAGAGGAGAATCAACAAAGGAATACCGAGAGAGGACGCAAAGTGCAAACACCCAAGTAAGCAAAAAAAAAAAAAAAAAAAAGACCCCCNCCAATGCTTACATACAATAACTCATACTGGTCATTCCTAGCAAGACATACACCAAAATGACAACCACCCAATGGTGAGAGTCAACAATCAAAGAGAAGAGGGACCAGAAACAACCAATTGTATCATAGTTCTGATGTTTCAAGATACTCCCTCCTTCAAGCCTTACTGCCTGAAGTTGCCCAGAGGACAGGTGAGGAAGCGTCACGTGGCAGCGTCTAGCATGCCAACTCCTCGGCCTCTCTCGACCTGTATGCACCATCGCTTCACACTCTGCTTGCTGGTCTCAGTCTGTTGAACAGACAACAAACAAGTGTGTAAGTTGCCTTCAATAAGCTTAAGCTACGCGTGGCAAACACCACACCCTAGCTGCATCAGTCTACTCCAGATCTGATGACTCCATCTTACATAGTTCCCGGGAGGGTAAGGCAAACATTGGGATCACAAAGACTCAACCAATGACAATGGGCAAACGGAGTATAGCTCAAAACCGAGTTCCTCTCTAAAGGCACATACATGGCACCTTTTGTAATTGCAGCAAGCACCTAGCAAGCCAATGACAACAGCGTGCATAGATCCCTGGTAAAACTTTCGCACTGTAACCCCAAGTTAGCAAGAAGAATGTTTGTGCATCGGACTGAACAAGATCATTCAAGACATGCATTGCGAGAACGTCTATAATGTCGATGGTCTCTTTTGTCTTTACTTAGGTGTGCATAGTGAATCTATTACAGCAGGGCCCATTTTACACCTGCTCTACGGTATGCTAACGGCGATCCACTACCTCTAGCACCCGGGATGCAAATTCCATGCACCTGACGCATATACAAATGCATCTTGCATGCTACCTAGCATGCGCCTCTAGCGAGCTCAGTTTGCTGCGAGGCAGGCAGAAACTTAGCACACTGCTAATATGCCCAGATCGTCCCTATGACGAAGACACAAACTTCCTTACACTTGACCAAGTGTACAGGTGGCATCCAAAAACAAATAGCCAACTGGACCTAAGGCAAGTAGTCAAACCCCCTCTAGTATCCACGTTGACTTTCCATACGTCAGTCAACACACCGTACAGACCTAAGTCTCGATATGCTCATCTTATGTGATTATCTCGCTAGCTCCGACGAGCCACAATCCCACAGTAAGACATGACACGCACCAATCATGGCGACACCAAGAGCTCGTTCAGCTCAAGCACTCAAAGTGCTCATTGATCGCGGCTGCTCTCGGACACTTAACCTTTAATAAGTCATGCAAACTAAAGAGAGTGAAAGGAAAGTCCTTGCGTCCATAAACCCAAGCCCTTAAACCCTTTAACCACATTAGGTCAGATAATCCAGCAGACTGACTTAACCTAAGTCAGCAATCACATAAGATCCGCATCCAAAAACCTCTGCACACTGACTAGACTTATCTTAAGCTTAAACCCCAAGTTCCTATGATCCCATCAAGTACCACCAAAGCACCGTCTCACACATAGCATTCAAGCACAAGGCACATACCCTAAACCTTCCAGCCCACGTCAAAGTGGCAAACGAGAGGAGCACACAATGTCACAGCCATGGTTGGGAGTAGAGGGTATCTGTAGGATGCCATTGTTGCTGTGGAAGCCTCTTCTCATAGAAGTGGCAGCATGCCGAAGCTTGTGGACGACGTAGTGCACTTGGACCGTGGCGACGAAAACCTGTCGTAATCCATACTTGGAAACTTAAGTTAGTAAATCATGTGTGCACGCACTGTCTCAATTGCTCCACACATGCAACCATACCCAAACTCCCTCAACCTAGCTACCACACACATAATAAGAGAGGTACGTCTCTTGCAAAGCAACAAGCTTAAACCCGAAGGGTTAGCACAACAGACTAACAAGTCCTTTAGCACCGCTGGAGTGCACACCCCTCTCTATACTAGCCGTGAATTGCATATAACAACACACAACGACTATGATCAAGTGAGGTAAATGAGTCATATTCAGCTTGCTATGATGCAACTCCCTTGAGGCTGCCCTTGGTGCTTGCAGACACCTCGTCCATCAAGCCTCCACTTTAGGCTTCTCCATGCGTGGATCTGTACACAACAGGCTAGGAAAGTCAAGTTAGTATGTCGCATAGTACATTGAGCCCGGAGACACACTAGGTGAGCAAGTGGAAGAATCCTCGATAGGATGTGCAATGCTCTACATCATACACTTCCCCAAGCTCCACCTAGACTCATCATACCACACAAGTAAGCGTCACACACTTACCTCCTGAGACTAAGAAGACAAGCACGGACATTCAAGAAGGACTTAGCTCCGATACCACTGAAATAAATCTTGCTTATTCAAGATTAATATATTTCATATATAAATAAAAGATCAGAGATAGGTGGAAGCGTGTGAAATCAGGGAGCGATCTTCGCCCTTATGATGAATTCCGTTTAGTCATCTATAACCTTTGACTCACTTATCGTTGTGTGCCATAGTTGCACGCGAATTGCGGCGAATACAAGGCACAAGAAAGAGGCGAGCTTGAGGACTAGAGCTTCTCCTTTAGAAACTCATGACCTCTTGCCTACCAGGCATACAAGCATGTGTAAGCACATACACAACATCAGGGGACTGAATAGCAAAGGCGCTCTCATTCAGATGACCATAAAGTAGCTCAAACACATCCCACTGACTTAGGTGCAAAAACCATGGAATCTGTCCGCTTTGTGACCCCAAAATGTCAGAGGGCATAACTCTGTCAATACTACTCCAAATTGAGCAAACTTAACGGCAACGAATGCATCTTGACAAGACCTTTCCGAAAAGTCCTAGTTTGCTCCTTTTGAAGCGCAAACAAAGCAGCCATGGTAATTTCCGTGAAGGCTGGTCATTAGAACGAACCCAAAAAGTGCACACATCACTTGCAAGTAGAAATCCGACTGTAAAGCCTACTGTCCAGAATGAGGGACCACGAGATCCCAGCCTGCTATGTACCTAGTGACCACCTGGTTGACCACGGCGCAAGGTGCGCCGTTTCGTGGGAAACCCGTTCAGTTGGGACCCACGGATCTAGGTATAACGACCATATTAATTGGTTGGTTGACTGAAGTCCTAACTATTCAGTTGACTGACGACGGCTCCGCCTACCCAGGAGTTGACCACACTGGTAGGACATCGGTTTACCAAATCTCAGTCGACCTCCCGACTATCAGTATACTTCGGTCACATGTGCCAATCTACAAATAACAATCTAAATGTATATGTCTATCCTCAGCGTACTGAAGCTAAGTATATTGACTAATATCAAGCGAGCTTACTATATGTCAACCTACTGATATTATATCCAATATATAACTGATATATAAATCTCAGCAAACTACACTATGATACAAAAGTCATCCTGCTGACCTTTTCAACAAAGTCAGCAAACTACACTATGGTACCAAAGTCATCCTGCTGACCTTTTTGACAAAGTAAGTAAACTCGCATTACATCGACATACATTCATTCAGATGATTTCGCACATGTGAGTATATAGACATAATACTTATTTAGTATTATATTTATATATGCAATTAATTAAATATATAATGAACTGATTCATTACACCGCTGCCGTCCCGACGCCTGTGCCAGGACTCGCACTGTAGTGATTTGAGTTATAATATATTAATGTGCATATATTTTAATGCTTTTGAATGTATTTGGAGTGGTATTGTGTGAAGTCAAGTATGATTAGATACTCTAGTGACTTGGTTCATGTCCTTTGGACCTTTTAAGGCATTTTCGAAATTAGAGGAAGGACCTAGAAGAACTCCATGTGGCAAAAGTCAAATGTGCCATTTTTAGGTCAAAAGGACATATGTACATTATTCTAGAAAGAGGTGGCAAGTTTTGGGATGTGTTGGGTGCCAACACATCAACATGCACCTTCCTAGAAATTACTTATGTAGCAAGTATATAAACAAGAGCTAGAACATAGAAAGACATTCCAGAATTACTCTTGTACGTGCCTAATTCCAGAAATATATTAACTTTCAAGAATTCACCTCTCTTTCAAGAAACTACCACTTGTGTTCAAAGATCCTTGTCTTAAATAGACAAAGTATTTTATATTACTAAGTACTTTATCTTTTTGTTTCACTACAGTGGTATCGGAGCTAGGAACTTTGGTAGCACAAGAAGATGGCCGATCCTCAAGACCAACAGCAAACTTTCGAAGGAAGCACTTCATCTCCAAGAGACCCTCCTCCAGCGTCGACCGGAGAGCACACTCAGAAAATCTGCAACAACAAGAAGCACCACAAGGAGGAGCACCGTCAAATCCTGTGGCAGTCGCTATAGCAAAGTTGACCCCACCACAAGGAATTCCCGCAAATGAGTGGGCAGCCTTCCTAATGACCGTCCACAACCAAGTGGGCTTGGCCACCTATGAAGCAACCGTGCAAGCGTCAAGAGAAGCTATGGCTGCCATGGTTGCCCCTATTGCGAGAAACGCTCAAAATCTAGCCCCGGCTCAAGCGCCTTTGCAAGAGCCTACAAGAGCAAGGAAACTCATCAAGCCCGGCAAACCAGACACTTTCAATTCTGGGAGAGGAGCCAATTTAAATCTGTGGCTCTACCAAGTGGAGACGTACCTCACATTCCTTGAAGTACCCGAGGAGGACTACGTCCCTTTTGCCGTTACCTTGCTCAGAGGAGCAGCAACATCATGGTGGCGTAACTATCAAGCGGCTGTATATCAAGCTGTGGCGCATCCCGTACCCGGCCAAGAGCCCCCACCATCATATGCAAGATGGGTGGATTTTCGTGAAGCCCTTCAGAAGCAATTCATGCCCATAAATGCGGAGAAAATTGCTCGAGAAAAGCTTTGCCATCTCAAGCAAACAACCTCCGTTCCATAATATACATCCAAATTTCATGACCTCACTCTAGAGATCCCCAACATGTCGCTCGAGGAGAAGATTGATCTTTATGTGTCTAGCCTCAAGCCCAAGGTGGCAAAAGAAGTGGAATTACGCGACTTGACGGACTTTTCAACGATTATTGAAATGGCTCAAAAGATGGATACCTTGGATTTCAAGCACTCCGTGCCTTCAAATTCACGGGCACCGGCTACGCGAGTGTACGCAGCCCCTTCCACATCCAAATCTGGACCCATACCCATGAAGATTGGAGTTATTAGAAGGGACCCCGCGGCTGCCCAGAAGAGTGGAAGACCCTCGAATGACACTTATGATGCAAGAAACCAGCAAGGAGTGAAAGCAACTCTCCCCGGCTGAAAAAAAAGCTCTTATGACGGCTGGACTATGCTTTTATTGCAAGGAAAGGGGCCATGGTGCACTCTCATGCCCCAAAAAGTTGTCAAAAAACGGACAGCGCCGGTAGACCAGGAGCCTACCACCCCAAGACCCACTTCACGAGAAGGCAACAAGACAAGTGAGGTGGAGACCCCCGTTGAAGACGACGTCCCAGCCCCAATGAGTTTGAGAGGTTACCTTGGAGGAGAGAAGGTCCACATCTTGGTGGATAGCGGAGCTCAAGGCAACTTCATTGCTGCAGATTTTGCCACCAAGCACGGTATTACTATGCGAACTCTTGACCACGACAAGGAGATTATGATGCCCGATGGATTCTCCTATACTACCCCTTCCAAGAAGACGTACCCCTTGGCACTCTCTATCAAGTCCTTCAAGGATAGAGTAGTGTTCTCCCCCATGCAATTGGGCAAGTACGACGTCATCCTAGGGACGCCTTGGTTGACCAAGCACAACCCCCAAGTTGATTGGAGGACCGGTACTATCAAGATCAAGAATGACATCACTTCAAGAATCTGTATTTTGCGCGCAATCCAGAATATCCAGACCCAAGACA
>WELA01001736.1:185037-196271 GCA_009602735.1 Mesotaenium endlicherianum
TTCAAGTGTGAATAGGTNACTCTAGTGACTTGGTTCATGTCCTTTGAACCTTCAAGGCATTTTTGAAGTTAGAGGAAAGACCTAGAAGAACTCCACGTGGCAAAAGTCAAATGTGCCATTTTTAGGTCAAAAGGACATGTGTACATTATTCTAGAAAGAGGTGGCAAGTTTTGGGATGTGTTGGGTGCCAACACATCAACATACACCTTCCTAGAAATTACTTATTTAGCAAGTATATAAACANCATATAAACAAGAGATAGAACATAGAAAGACATTCGAGAATCACTCTTGTACTTGCCAAAATCCAGAAATATATTAACTTTCAAGAAGCCATCTCTCTTTCAAGAAGCTACCATTTGTGTTCAAAGATCCTTGTCTTGAATAGATAAAGTATTATATTTCACTAAGTACTTCATCTATCTGTTTACTACAGTGATGATATTCCTGAAGACAGATCTGGAAGCTCAATTTTCATCCGCCTATGAAAGAGACCCTTACTACAAGAACGGAGAAGCAGCCTTGGACCCATACAAGAAGCAAGAAAGCAATTATTGGGTGAGCCAAGACACGGGCCAGAAATGTGTTCCTAATGACTTAGACCTCCGGCTCTTGCTTCTACGAGAAGCACACGACAACTTTCTTGGAGGACACTTAGGAATCCTAAAGACCACGGGCGTTCTAGCCAGGATTGTTGCTGGCCAGGCATGTCTAGCAAGTCAAGGAGTACTGCAAGAGCTGTGACACATGCCAAAGAATCAAGCCATCATCACATAAGGCGAGAGGACTCCTCCAATCACTATCGATCCCCGAAAGACAATGGACGGACATCTTAATGGACCTTATCGTGGACCTGCCCGTGACACCTCGAGGCCATAATGCAATACTCAAGGTGGTGGACAGACTTACCGAGATGGCTCATTTTATTCCCACGACAACTAAGGCTACAGCACCACAACTTGCAAGACTCATCTTTGACAACATCTTCCGACTCCATGGACTACCATCAAGAATTGTGTTGAACAGAGATCCAAGATTCACAAGCCATTTCTGGAAAAATCTCTTCAAGAACTTGGGTACATCGCTGGATATGTCCACTGCCTACCACTCGCAATCAGATGGGCAAACCGAGCGTATGAATCGTACCATAAAGACCTCTCTAAAGGCCTACGTGTCTACTCTGGAGCAAGACTAGGATATGTACTTGACCCCCCTGGAGTTCGCCTACAACAACACGACTCAGGCCTCTACCCAAGAGTCCCCATTCTTCCTCAACTATGGCTTCCATCCGACCCCGCCGCTGAGATTCACGGCTGGCCATGGTGAAGTACCTACAGCAACAAATTTTATGGAGACGTTAGAAGCAGCCCTTACAGCAGCGAGAAAGCTCTACAACAGGCGCAAGATGCTCAAGCAAGAGCGCAAACAGGTCCAGAAGAGAAATTACGTACAGAGTGGGTGACAACGTGTTACTATCCAAAAATATTTCTCTAAACAACACGCCTGCCGGCAGCAAGTTCCCTCCTAAGTATTTGGGACCCTTCAAGATCATCCAGCAAGTCAACCCCGTTGCTTTCAAGCTAGAACTTCTCCTGACTATGCACATCGATCCCGTATTCCACGCTTACTAAGAGAGATCTGAATCCAAGGCGCGAAGCTATTGATATGCACTGTCTCCTAGCCATGCTTATGTGTGAGTTTACTGATTGCATTATTGATGCTAATTTACTTCCATTTTATTGTCCACTGCTAGTGTATTTTCCTTTTCTGTTTAATGAATTGACAGAAAAAAAGATTACCTGCTGATGTAAAGATCTTCATTAATTGTTAACTCGCCTTTTTAATAAGTCAATTCATTTCAGTGATATCGGAGCAGTTATCACAGTCTTCTTTGTATGGTAAGGACAAGGTCTCAAACTAGCAACTCCCGAGACATGGAGAACTAGGATAACAAGAATGTCGAGAATCAGGCTGAAAGCCATGTAGCGGGAACCCGTACCTATTCCAAAGCAGTGGCAGATACTGCAGCAAGAGAGGCTGCAGATGAGGCAGCTGCTATTGCAGCAGTCGCAGCACAGCAAGCTAAGGAGGAGAGAGCCAGATTACAAGCTGAGCGATTAGCAAAAGCCGCTGAAGGTCCAGAAAGGAGGGAAGGACAGCCAACGAACGAGCGCACTGTCGAAGAACTAATGGCATCAAGGGCCAATGTTCTGAACCCACCTCCTGCTGTACAACTCAATGTGCCCCTAGGTCAAATTTGTGACCAAATGAATGCGATAGGAATTGCTGCTGCAGGAGCAAGAGGGACTGTTGAGGACACTACTCAGCGAGTGGATGCCACTGCTACTGCTGCATTTGCTAGACTCCCACCTCAGAGTGTGGATTTGAGAGCATTGTTTGTGCAAATGCAACCGCAAATGGCGAGCATGTACCAGTCTCAACAGGATGACAAAAGAATCATAATGTCTCTACTGCGAGACCGCGACCAACTGGGTTCTCAAACCACGGGTGGTGGTGGCAGAGGACCTAGTAAGCCCAAGCCAAAACCTCCCCAGGATTATGATCCTGAGGGTAACAAAAAATATTACCTGATCAGGTTTCTCGCTGATGTTGAGCAGCGGCTGGAGAACTACCCAGAACTGCAAGATCTCGAGAAGGTCAGGCACACTGGTGCTCTACTGAAAGGCAGTGCAGCAGACTGGTGGCCGTAATAGAAAGGAGAGCATAAGGCTCAACAACTCGGTGACCCTACTTGGGTAGAGTTTGTCGAGAAACTGCATGAGAAATTTGATGTGATCAACCAGCAGTAGAAAGCTATCTATGCAATGATCTCCTTAACACTGAAGCAGACCACTTCAGTTGCTGAGTTTGCTCCAGGAGAACATGATGAAGCAGCCAGACTTGCCAGAGCGGTATAGGATAGCATACTTTAGGTATGGCTTGAAATCCGAAGTCTCTGGTCATTTTGCTGAAAAGAAGTATGAGAAACTGGCTGACTTGATCCACGATGCTGATGCCTGGGATCAACAACAGTTCAATCACAAGCGCCCGAGTAATGCTTTGGTGTCTAAGGTTGTCAAAAAGCCCCACGGTTCCTACAATGCAATTGGAGGAGACCAAGCTGAGGATGATCACGCTGATGAATATGAGTATGAGTACAATGCTATGCAGTCTAGAGGAAGAGGTGGTTTTTCTCGAGGCGGCTATGGAAGAGGTGGTGGTAGGACTAAGCCGAGACCAGCCTCAGCAAAATCTGTTTGCTTCCATTGCCAGCAAGCGGGTCACTTCAGAGAGCAGTGTCCAGATAAGCACCTCCCAAAGGTCGAGAGGAAAGACCAGCTTTTAAAGGACAGCAACAGTCAGTAATCCAGTCTATTGACTATAAGGATGCTAGAGATAGTGAGTCGTCACTAGCTACCCTCGTAGCAAGTAATATGGGTCCCGCTGAACTGGATTCACTATGCATGCCTGTCAACCAGATAAAGGAGACCATCAGCAATATAGATCTCCGGAGAGTGCACACTCTGGATGATCTTGTTCCACCTGATGTCCAACATTTCTTTGCTAAGTCAGGGAAACAATGCGCAAGTCAGGAAAAGAGAGTCCCTCCTATCCTACTGAATTGCATGATTGCAGGTGGGAAGGTGAGGGCATTTTGTTGACGGAGGGGCGTCACATACTTTCATCCATAAGAGCTTAGTTAAGCGGCAAAGGCTGCCTACTGTCACCCAAGGGAATAGAAAAATATTTCTTGGAGATGCCTCAAGTATCTCGGGAGGAATTATGACCAAGCCTATTGAGGTCCAGTTAGGTTCTGGCATTGCAGTTCTAACTGAAACGCTTACATTTGAGGTACTCAACACTGGCTTCTACGATCTCGTGCTAGGCAGGTCCTGGCTTAATAGACATCAAGCTAAAGTGTGTTGGAGCAGAGGTACAGTTAAAGTGAGAGGAGCCAGTGATGGGCTGACTAACTTGGCACCCACCAGTGCTCTTCCTCTTGTCCTGTATGGATGGCAAATGAAGGAAAAGAAGAGACTTCCAGGAGGATGCAAATTGTTGAATGCAATGGAGTTCATCGACAGCTGGAACCAGAAGGAAGACAGAATGTTCTGTCTGCTGCTAAGAGAGGTACCTCCTCAACCTGAAAAAGTGGTTGAGAAAAACGTAAGCCCTCCGGAGCACCCTACTGCTGCAAAAACTGTTGCTCAGTACACTGATGTTTTCAATATGCCTCCAAGACTACCTCCTAAGAGGGAAGTGGATCACAAGATTGACTTATTACCTGGGAGTCAGCCACCCTGGAAACGCACTTATGGCTTGTCTTATGTGGAGAGCGAAGAGTTGAAAACACAGATTGCGAAGCTTGAGGAAAATGGTTACATTTCCCCCAGTATACCACCTTATGGCGCACCCATCCTCTTTGTCGAGAAAAAGGATGGGAGTATGCGGATGTGTGTTGATTACAGAGCTCTTAACAAAATTACAGTAAAGAACAAGTATGCTTTATCCAGAATCGAGGACTTGCTTGATACCCTGTCTGGTGCTAAAGTGTTCAGTAAGATAGATCTCGAGAGTGGTTATCATCAAATCAGAATTGCTGAGGGGGATGAACATAATACTGCCTTTCGCACACGTTATGGACATTATGAGTTCAACGTGATGCCCTTCGGACTGACTAATGCTCTTGCAACCTTCATGGGTGCCATGAATGACATTCTCAGACCTTACCTAGATAAGTTTGTGCAAGTCTTCTTGGATAATATTTTGATTTTCTCTAAGGATTGTCGCAACTGCTATCCACTTGACGGTGCCGCATGCGCAGCGCAAGTCACGGCCGCCGAGGTACGGGAAGTCAGCATCGACTCACCGACCAGAGGACCGAGTCAGCGGTCATGTTGAAGTCGTTGTCAATGTCAAAGTGGTCACGACACGTCACACCACACCCAGGACGAGATGGGGATGTGGACCGAGTGGTCAACCGAAAGGCTAGGGGCATGGAACCAGCAATGAGCCAGCCCAGCGAGTGCCAAGAAAGGTATTGATCAATCGGCTATCCAAGCCAAGTACAGCAGGGATGTTGCAAAGGGCGTTGTGTGCCGCCTCGGCTAGGCCCTCAGGTGACTGGTCACGGCCAAAGCGTTCATCCTAAACGCTGCCAGCCAGCCACATAGGCGTGATTGTCAGCTGGAAGGCTAAGTGGTCACGCGCAACAATCCCAATGCATGCATGCATGTTGAATGACAGCTTCAAAGCTATGTGAGAGCTGCCGGGTAAGGACGGCATGCAAGCTAAGCGCTGTGACTAAGCAATGGTATTCTCGAAAGAGGACAGTGTGTGGTGCTTGTGAAAGGCACGAGTCCTGCTTGAAGCTGCCTCATTCTTGCTCGCATTGTTGTCAAAGGAAGCTGAAGAAGCAGAAGGAGTGCAAAGAAGAAGGAGTTCCCAAAGCCATAGATAGGCCGAGGTGCCACGCTTCTGCCGACGCTGGAAGATTTCTTCTTAAGTGTATCATAAAAAGGTTAGGCCTCAGGAGTTCCCAAGAGAAGATCTCATTGGTAGAAAGTAGAGAGCTGCTGAATAGAATTTGTTAGAAGATTAGTGCAGATTGAGGTCAAACGCCGCAAACGTGCGAGGGTCACTTAAAATGGTGAGTGCTGTGTTAGTCTCCAAGTTCTCAAAAGTCTCTATTGCCGAATTGCTGATAGCAAGAGTAGTATTAACAAGTAAAGCTCTCAGTGAAGAACTGAGTGAGCCCAGCCAAGCAATGAAGAGCTGTTAAGGCGCGGTGTTGAGCGAAGAGCTCAGACCAGGCCAGTATAGATGTGCAGTTCAGAGTTTTGTAAGCTGTGACTCGTGGAAGTTAAGCGAAAGCCTCGAAGGGCGATTTTCTATGAACTTGACATTGCCTGTTAAGCTGCTTAGACGTGATTTCTGCAAACTACAATTTTGTTCATTATGTAAACCCCCAACTTGAGCGAAAGCCTGTGTGGAAGTAAGACGCTTCTGTCCTACTTGTAAGGGAAACTAAAGATAAGCTATCCTTTCGAAATTTTTTGCTAAGTGTTGAATGAGGAACTTGTTGAACATGGGAAGCACTGAGTGTGGGATGCCGCACCGCGTGATGCAAGTGCAGGATGACCAGGAATGGGTCAAACCCCAACCAGTCTGTCACCGACACACGTGCAAGGGACGATCAACCCGGTCGATCCCCACGGGCAGCGACGCACCGACACGTCAACCAAGTTGAAGGCACACGAGCTGAGAAGCCACGCACGCGCCAGGGGTCCGACGCTGTTAGGCACGACAGTATGCGTCGGCCCTTGTTAGGAAGTATTTCAAGCTGAAAAGCGGAAGGCAGCAGGCAAAAATAAGAGGGACCAAGTTTTTGGCGTCGTTGGGCACTTTGTTTCGTGATGCTGGGTCAGTTAAAAGTGTGGTTATGGCAGATTTTGGAAACCAGTTGCAAACGAAAGAAAAAATGGAGTGTCAGGTGGGGTCTCGCGCGAATTCGTGTGGCACGTCATTTGTACGTGTAAGGCCTACGTGGACGCCATTTACATGCGCGAGGGGTAGTTTTGTAATTAGTTTGAAAACAGGGTTAGATTTTGTAATTATGAAAGTTAGGAGGGGTAGTTTTGTAGTTCACCCAGAACTGTAAGACACATGGCTAATAAGAAACAAACGTCTTGCATATATGATTCAGGACAACTTTAACTAATCAAATCAACTGAAATATGCAGATTGGATTCTGGTTGTAGTCTTCAATTTTCATCGTCCTGTCAGGTGATTACGATAAAGAGGATTCCTCCCCAGCTCTGTTTTGCCGATTCGAGCAGATTCGGGAGGTACTGAGCCGAGAGTCGAGAGTCGAGACTCGTGAGTCGTGAGCCAGGCCCCTCGATTCGATAAATTGAGGATTTCGGATACATCCTCTGGCCGACGGTCAGGGTTTCGGACAGTCACGGAAAACACCCGACAAATTTCGGAGAATTTATCGAGCATAATGACATCCCGTGGCGTTTTTCACATAGAAATTGAAAAGTTGGGGCTTTTGTACGACATCCACTTAAAATCACAAAATTATAATTACGACATCCTTTTGTTTTTTAAGTCGGGCTTTATCACATCCAAAATAGCAATTTAACACCCAAAAAGTTGTGAACCGAGGGGTCTGCTCGTGACTCGCGCGTCGACGGAAAATCGATAATCTGGAGCAATTTGTAATGATGCAATTTGCAAGATTCGAGAAATTCTCTAGCATTTGGGGAAAAACACGTTCCTGGACCAGCCTAGACTCAGGAGTCAGGTCAACTGCTGAACTATCACACGTGCAAATATGATGCATCTGTGTCGCATGATGTTCGCTTACACTGTCTAGTGTACACTATACAGGTAGAAGTCCGCTGTTGTGATTTCTCATATCTTGCAGTGAGATGCAAATGGTACTGAGCACTTTTCGTTGTTTGTTGAGTATGCCTCGCGGTTACAGTTCTGGATGGTTCTGGACATCCCTGACGTTCTGAACTTTGAAGGTAAATAAGCCCCCCCCTTTTTTTCTTCATCATATTCATTGTGAGTTGGTGTAGAAAGTTCCAATATTCTCAAGTATAGCTCCCACGCGGTGCCCATGATGGCATGACATATGCACTCGAAGCCTGTTGTGCTGTAAATGGGCCCTGTGCTCACCGAACTTCGACCATCACTTCGTTCCATGCAGGTCTCCGAGGGCCGGGGCCCGAGGTTCCTGATCGCTTTGTAATATAGCTGCTAAAAGCCATTTGCGGTTAAGTATATTCATCTTGGAATCGGCCAATGTCGGCCTGTTTGTAGCGACCTTTCGGCTTTTTTCGAACTCTAGCGCATCCGGGCTGCACCTGCATAACGGGCAGTCACGGATGGGCTGTTTGGGACGGTTTGCATCGGTTTGCATTATGCTCCATCATGCTCCAGCTGGCCCTTACATGTGTCGCGATTGTCTCGATGACTCCTGCTTGTGCCCGCATGATGTAAATATCGATTACGCGTCATTACGCGTTTCTCGGTATTCTAGTTTTGTCACTTGTAGAAGAACGTAGGGACTTTCAACTAGCCACCGTGAGCCACCGCGTCCGGTGGGCACTCCGCAGAAACCCGTTCCTGAATACTTTCCTGAATCCTGCCCCGACTCGTCCTTTCCAGTGCCCAGTGCTGGTCATGCAGTGCCCACCACTGCCCACTGCCCGGTCCTTCCACCTTATTGTTATGGTTCTCAATTTGTTTAATCGAATTTGGAGGTCAGATGTCTTCACCGGTCATCCAGGTCGATGTGCGACGGGTTGATGCACTTCAATGCTAAGGAAAGGTTCCGCTAAGGCAGCAAGGGACTCACGACGACCCATGAGTGCCTGGTGCCTGTCAAGCTGGCGCTGGCAGTGAACAGCGTCTGTTCTGGTCTATCATCCGCTATCATCAGTCATAGAGACGAATGCAACAGCAGCGGTCAATCATCATCAAACCCGATCAAACCCGCGTTGCAGGAATGATAACTTTGCACCTTTGTATTTTTACGGCGTTCGAATGCATGCGGATAGGTGGTGTACTTTCGTTATGTGAATTGTAGGGGAAGATACAAGGTAGATTTTAGATTTGGATCAAGTGGCGGTCTTCTCTATGGTCTAAAAATTACTAGAACTATATCAGCTTGTAGTAGCTCAATATTCTTCGTGATAAGTGGAACAGCACCGTCGTTCAGCTTGTTTTAGAATATGAGCCTCGAGAGACTAGAGTGGTTGGGCTGATCATGGTCTTTCGGAGATGAGCTCGACTGTCAGCGGCGTGCTATTGTGTTGATGGGACGAGGCCCTACGGGCACAAGGAAAAGCACTGCAGGACTTAAGATAAGTGCGGCCAGTGCCAAGCCCCTGCAAACGCAGAAAGTGGCGTGGAAGAACAAGGCTCTGCCCAGCATCCTCTGTGCCTGGAGCCTCATGGTACATTCTCCTGCTTGCCTGCTGCATCTCCTCACATCACACCTCTGAGGGAAGCTTACGCCTAGCATGCAATGAGCCCCTGCAAGCACGTGGGCCTCCCTCACGCTTCTCTCATTTCATGCCTCCCAAGTGTCAAGTTTAAGAATGAAATAACCGTTGGCCCTTGTCAGCGTGCTATCAGATCTGAAAATACTCAGTGCACGACTGCACGGCAATTCTGAGGTGGTCCTTCCTTCCAGCCCTCCCCGGTACCGGGACTTGCTTCACTTGACTCAGTGACCAACACTAATAAATACATGTCATAGCGTTACAGGTCCGGGGTGGTCCCTCCTTCTAGCTGACTGCAGGTGAAAATGCAGGAATATCTGGGGTTTGATTCTACTACTACATTTTGGTCTTCGGGCGAAAAAGAGGGGGGGNNNAGGGGGGAGGGGGGAGGTGGGGGGAGGTGACATTGTTCAGTAGGCACAAGAATGTCTATGTGTTATGTGGGGGGGTGAAGGCTCATAGTGGCCCCAGGAGCTCAGTATTCTATGACCCCCAAAGACTTGAGTTGACCTAGTCAAAGCAGCATGTAGCTCCAGCTAAGGGACTGAGTCAACGCAGAGAGGGCCTCTTGGGCCCCTTGGGCAGCCCCTGAGTCGCACGAGATTTCCCTCCTGCCAGATTCCCCCAGGATACTCATGGTGGCCGCTCGCAAGCTGGTTTCCCCCATGGGTTGTCCTCTGAGGTCTTGCCCAGCCCGGGAAACATTTGGGACCCCCCCTTACGCTCCTTGCCCAAAAGAAAATATTGAAATATAAAAAATAAACTTCCCTCTGCTGGCCCAAGGGAGGGACGTGCTCTTGAGTCTCGAGGGGGCGGGCCCTCGGATGAGGGGACTTCCTCCCTCCCGCCATGGATGCTCTTGGGCTCAAGATTGTATCTCTTTCTGCTTTCTTTTCCCGCTTTTTTAATGGTTCGGTCAGAATGCACGCCGCTCAGCCAGACTGGCTAAAAGAACCTACTGCAAACTGGCGAAAATGGGCGCCAAACAGTCTTGGAAAAACATTCTTCCAGATCATTTGTATGTATGGGTGGGTGTCAAATGGAAGAGCATCGGCGTGAAGGTCTCAACCCGAGTAGTTTGTGCTTGGACCTTCAGCTAAGGCATGCAAACAGGGCACGCTAAGTGTGTCCTGGTTGGGTGTAGCCCACCCCTCCAAAGAGGTTTTGAGCGTGAGGCTCATGCCCCCCCCCCCCCAAAAAAAGAGCCTGCAACGGTGCCGATGCTTCCCCCCCCTATTATCCACCACGCCCGAATCCTTCCTCTGAGCTCCCTCCCTCTCTCTATATAGGTGTGTGTGTGTGTGTGCGCGCGTGGGTGTGTGTGTGTGTGCTTTCACCGACTGGCCCGGGGAGCGCCAGCTCGCCAGTGTGGGTGCAACGCTTTGTGCACTCTTGTGTCCTCATGCGTGCCTTGTATGATTTCATTATACTTACGCACGGCCACGTGTCATATGAGTCAATGCGGTCGTACACGGCCGCTTGCTTCTGTGGCACGACCAATGAGCATCCTGGTAGATCTGCCGTTTGTGCTCTTGTAATTGTCGGAGGCATCGGCTCACGAGTGAGTAGCTGGGGCTTACCAGCGGGCATCTTCCCATGGAGCACACTAATTTCTGACGTTTGTGTCGCAGGCGTTCCCGTTCTTGTGGACGTGAAGTGCAATCAGGAGCCAACTTCAGCCCAGTCCCCAGCCAGTTGTCGCTCTTCTGCGCTCTCTCCCTCTCCCTCCCTCCCATATTGTGTGCTGTTTTGTGATTGTCTCTCTCTCTCTGTGTGTGCGCGTATGTCTGTGCGCACGCGCATGTGCGCGCGCGCGCGCGCGTGTGTGTGTGTGTGTGTGTGCGCGCGTGTGCGCGTGGCACGTGCGTATGTTTACTCCTGGCAGGGCAAGATTGTGGTCAGCACGACGTGCGTTTTGGCGAGCCTGCTCCTGCTCAACTTCGTCCGGCTTGCGCCAGCTGGCGCCGCCCAGCCCCTGCTGTACACGTACAGGATCGTGAAGGCCTACCCCCACGACCCCACCTCCTTCACGCAGGTCCTCCTCCCCCCCTCCCCCCTCTCCCCCCCTGTTTACCCCATTCTCCTGGGTGCCCTCTCTATTGGTTTGTTGGGGTCCGATGGGGCCACAGAGACAGGGGGGAAGTGGGGATAAGAGGGAGGCGTTCATGAAAAGGAGCTCCCTGTTCCCTTCTTCCCCTCCCCCCCCCCCCCCCCC
>WELA01001736.1:247040-259238 GCA_009602735.1 Mesotaenium endlicherianum
GGGCGGGGGGTGGGGGGGGGGGGAGACTGTGTGCGCGTGCCGAAAAGTGTGTATATGCTAGAAGAGGTGGGAGAAACCATCATCATACAGCTCCCCGATCTCCTTAAAGCCCACACGCTAGTCAGCAGAAGTGCCCATATTATCCATGTATCTCCACCATCCAACACACCCTGACATATATCCCAGGAAGAGCATCAAATGTTCCCCAGCATACCTGGTCACCCTACCTGCACCTACATAGTGGGGTGAATGAGCATTGCTCAGAGCACACAATTGTCATATATTTTTCCCATCCTTGTGTATCAAAACGTCTGAGTGACCATTAACTGCTGACACTTGGTGTGGTCCAGGATACCCCTCGTGATGTCTGTGTGCTTCAAAGCTATTGAAGATTAATCCAGAGAGAGAGAAAGACATGGCTGCATTGGAAGAGTGCATAGATGGACAGCTTACAGCCTGATAATCCATATAATCTTAAGCACATTCCGTACTCACAAGCTTCAAGAGGCCTTGCATGAGCCCGAGATGACCTCCTTCTCCGTGGTATCAGCAAAGCCTGACCAGCCTGTTTGGTCACAAAGCACCCAGAGATCAACATTGGGTCAACAGGTTGACTTAGTCAATGGGTTGATTTTGATGCAGATCAAGCGCCAGACGACCCCCCCCCAATGGCCATGAGCTGATGATTCGCCAGCCTCTGAAGCACGTGTCCTCTAAACAGGAGAAACCAAAATCAAAGGTTGAAGTCAGGGAACTAACCATCAAGCACTCTGCATCTTTGATGTTGTTGACTTTCTGGATGACGTCGACAGGAGTTTGAGCAATGCGAGCAATGCCAGACAAACAGTCCCCCTCTTTGACCCGCAGAGTACTGTATTCTACTGGAGCTGCATCTGAATCTAAATGACTACTTCTGTGGACCCCAGGGAATACATGTATGCCCCTTTCCTCAAGGCCTTTTAGCACAGCCCCACAGCGCCTCTGCAGGGTTCGTTGTACGTGATAAGATAAATCAGGCTGATTAAGAGCACCCAGGCTTCTGATACCAGAAAGAATGAGATAAGCTAATGTCTGATTGTTCTGGTTCAAGGGCTGCTGCAGGTTGGGCTGTGGCTGCCCGACCAAAAACTGGGCTGCCATGCCTGACTGTCCTTCTTGACTGTCCCTTATCCAGAATAATATATCAAAAAAAAAAGCAGAATGTTTACTATGAAAAATAGGGGGTAGCAGTACAGCGACTGCGTCAAATTAAATGAAAAGCTCGCTCCCAGCTTTTATCCCAGCTCTTCTACTTTTAATCATGAGATGAAGATACTCTATTAGAACGAAGTGGACCACGGTCCAAGGTGCTCACATCCAGGCGCAACCATGTAACTTATTGACCAAGTAGGAAAACCTCCACTATTCACGGACTAGAGAGGACTAGAGCTCAGGAAGATACTTAAAATTTCGACTATCACATAGTTCGCAAGCTCGTAACTCCTCATACAGACCTTGCTACTCTTAGCCTGACCTGTATATTAGAAGGTTGGAAAAAGGCTCCTAATAAGAGCTTACACAGTAGGGGACGAGTATATAGATAATATATCACCATGCTCGGCAGAATCTTCACAAGAAACGACAGCAGAGCCTTCCGCCAACTTCTGCTGTCTTCTGCGGTTTCCCTCCAGTTTTCGGATAACGTACCACACGTATCAGATTGCACAATGATCCGTGTGTGGCGTCCGTTTCAGCTACTTCATTCAACTTCATTCCACATTATTTCACAATAATTTTTAGTAATTTTCAGTAATTTGCAGTGATTTAATGCTGTCACGTACATGTTGTATCTTCTACATGCGCGAATACTGCATATTAGGGTGGCGTGCAGTGCCTTGGCTGGTCGTGGCATGCACTATGCTCGGATGTTCAACGTCACATTGCCCGTTTACTTACGACGCCCGTTCTCAACGCCCAGAACACGACTTGATGTTGCGCGATGTACAATGTTCGATGTGACTCGATGACACTTGTGGAGTCATGACGAGGGGAACTGGACTGTGGTATGACGAGCAGAGCACGACTGTTACTCTAAACGATGTGTGTCTGAAGCAGTCTGAAGTGCCACCAGGTACAGGTCAAGTAACACCTCTCCTTTTCACTTGTAACCAGTAATAGCTGTCCACATATAACATTTTGGGCACTTCAGTTCACTTCAGTTGCTGAATCCTTGTGGGTTTTTTTTTTGATTTGATTTGCAAGGCCTTCCTCGGGCACTTCATGGTGTGAAGAGCAGTGATGGCAATAGAATGTTTGCTACCTCGCGCCCACGCACCCTTATTCCAAAATTGTTGTGTGAGACCTTTTTCCATTCTCAACAGGCAGGTCTACAGGCATCGCCCTGTGACATCTGCATCTTTTCATCCAGCTCCACATAATAATAGTGGCGTTCGACACTCCTTGGAAGGGGGCCTCAGGATCAAGAACTATACCAGACCCGGCGGGCAAGATTTCCTCTCTCGGCTCTCCTCTGACCATCTTTATCGGAAGGAACGCAGAACAATCAGAAGCTTCAGGTGCAGAAGGCTCGCCTGTTACATAAATAAGTTGCCTTATGAAACCTTGAGCTAGAACGCTGTAAATAATATGACTGGTGGTCTACTTGTGACGACAACTTCTTTCATGGCACCTGAAAGGCTGGACAAAGGCTCGTGTCTTAAATGATTTTGAGCATACTGCATCCATTGCTTGGCAGTGCAACACACACACACACACACACACACACACACACACACACACACACACACAAGACATGAAATGACTTCTCCATTTACACGCAGAATAGAGAAGAAGGGGGGCGGGAGATGCACCTCTTTTATTCAAGTCATCTGTGTGTTTCTGGTGTCAACATGCACATGTTGCACATGTTGTGTCTGTTTGCTGGCGTTTTTCGTGTCAATCAACATTCAGATGTATGTACATAGGAGCACATATATGTGTGCAAATGTGCGTGTGCATGTCCTGTTTCTACGTTCTATGTGCACCTACTCACTCGTACATACTGAACCTTCTGCCTGCAGCACCAGGGACAGGCAGGCCAGCACCAGCAGCACCACCAGCAGCAGCAGCAGCAGCCTTCCTGTGCTGCCATCAAGTCCGGAAGAGATGCTGCGGAGCATCACTGGCCTCCTGTGGGGCAAGGGCCTGCCACCTGGCATGCTCGTCCATGTGCGTGCGCCCCTCCTGAACCCTGACACCCGCAACTCTGTGCCTTGAGATATGCACTCTCTTTAGGAATTCTGTGGGCAAATCCTCCTATATGAGCCTCAGTTTAGCAGTGGTCCTTCAGCTCTGAGCCCCGATCAATTGAAGCCCCAAACTACATCAGCCCTAAACTTTTCAAGCCCTGAACTTTTCAAACCCTAGACCTCTCAAGCCCCATACTTCTCAAGCCCCGATTGACTGAAGCCCTCAACTTCTCAAGCCCCGAACCTCTCAAGCCTCAAATTTGTCAAGCCCTGACCTATAGATGCAAAGGCGTGAGTGCCTTGAGCGCTAACCCTCAAGCCCCAAACCTCAAGAGCCTTTGACGCTGATTAATGCTGAAACCTCAGCCCTGGCTGCCGCTCACAGCCAGCCAGGAACCAGCAGGAGTGATGAGTCGCTCGTGGGGCTACGCGCGCCTCGGCCACGGCCGCCGCTGCTCAGCCTGCTCTTCAATGACGCGTGCTTAAAGAAAGACTGGCACTGTTTTTTATCCTCTTTTACGGACTGATGAGGCTGGCGTGCGCACCCCTTGTCGTGTGAAGAGGGGAGATCCGGGAGCATCTGAAAAAGTTGAGTAAATTTGAGAACACCCGGAGCTTTTGGAATCCCACCCTGCCAGGGGGGCTACTAGCTACGGCTTCGGGTTGTTCTGGATGGCATGTGTTAGGGACAGGTGGAGGCAGGGGAGTTTGACAGCTGGCGCTCAGGCACTGAAATTGCAAGTGGAGGTCGGGGGGAGGGCAACAGGTGGCGAGAGAGGTCTGGACGGCGCTGTGGAGGACGATGATGGGACAGCTGGCGCCGTCGTCGCAGTCGGGCGCCTACCAGCGGCCCTCCAGCGCCTTCCGCGACCGGGTGGCGCCAGGTCAGTGCAGCTTCGCACATGCGTACCCCCCTGGCAATCACTATCTATACGTCGCCTTATGTGGCGTATCGTGGGGCCTACTTCCGAAGAAAGGGGCGAGTCGGGAGGGAGAAGCGGAAAGCAGCCGGTGCGGGAGGGGCCAGGGGCAGGCTCCGAGGGTTCTAAGGCTTTGGGGTTTCAGGGTTCACACATGTGGCGTCAGTCGATCGTGATCCGCTTTTTGCGCCCAACCTCCTTCTGTCTACCAGTCCAGTCGTCATCTCCACCACTCATGAATTTCTTCAAACACCCCAATGATGCACACGCGCCTCTTTGTGTCCCCCCCCCCCCCCCCCCCCCCCCCCCCCCCCCCCCCCCCCCCCCCCCCCCCCCCCCCCCCCCCCCCCCCCCCCCCCCCCCCCCCCCCCCCCNCGTGCCCGTGCGCAGATCCAGCTGTTCCCCCTCGTTTCTCGACTGCTGCTCGTTGCCTCCCCGTGCATCCTCATGCATCCCTCTTCCTCGAGCCCCTAACCCCAAGTCCGAAACTACAAACCCTAAACCCCGACACTTTGCCTTTCGCGCGTGCCTCCCTCCAGAGGTGTCCGAGTGGACACGTGTGTCTATCCTGCCCACGCCGGGAAGCTTCCGGGAAGCTCTCCTGCCCCTCTCATCCAGCCAGCCCTGCCTTCTCTTGGGAGAACACCTTGTCCGCCTTGTCCCCCCCCCCCCCCCCCCCCCCCCCCCCCCCCCCCCCCCCCCCCCCCCCCCCCCCCCCCCCCCCCCCCCCCCCCCCCCCCCCCCCCCCCCCCNGGCGCTCTCTGTGTTGTCCACGCTTGGTGATACCTCTCTCTGGCGCACCCCCAATCCTGGTCAGTCTTCTTCTAGTCAACTCTAGTGTAGCTGTTCATTCTGGCCAACGCCAGCTGTCTAGCGGACGCCAGCCTAGCCAACACCAGTCTAGCACACGCCAGTCTAGCCCACGCCAGTAGTTATCTGCACCAGTTGACTCCCTCCAGAAGTCGCAGTCACCTGTGTGCCAGTAGGTCAACATGCCAGTCAACGCCGGTCAGCTCGATGGTGATCTACGCTACGGAAGTCAACCCTTGTAGGGAGCTCTGAGAAGTAGTCAGTGCCACACCCCCCCCCCCCCACCCCCCCGGGAGGTCATCTCCACCGTCGACTAGCCTACCCTGGTCAACGCCCCCGTGGTTTGACTGCAGCACTAATTGACGCTATCTCACTCCGTATTGTAACGTCCGTTAGCGCGCGTGGGCGTGCGTTTCATTTGGGCGTGTCGTATCTTACCTTGTCTCGTCCAAAGTCTTTCGATGTTGGCTCGCAGCGTTGTTTCTCTGATTTGTGAAATAGGTGATGGAGCAAGAAACTGTTGTGCCGAGGCCTGTGAGCCGGAGCCCCCCACTTCGCTACCTTTGGCCACGGTGTGGTGCGGTTCGGGGAAAAAGGCTTAGTGTCGTGTCTAGTTGTCCAAGTCCTAATCATCGGAGCCCTAAATTTCAACACCATTGTGCCCGTCGTGCTGGCCCAATGTGCAGTGCGTGTACATGCACACATGCAAGTCGTGGTGCGGACGTGTGTATACATACGCAAGTGTACGTATATCGCAGTATACACAAAGCATCCACATGACGATACCATAACAGTCTGAAGACACGTCAGAGTACGTCCGCACCTCTGAGTGTGCGTTGGTGTGGGTGTGCGTGCTCCGTGTGTGCGTGGCGTGCTCTGTGTGTGCGTGTGCGCGCGCGAGCGCACACGCGTGTGTGCTCGCTTGCCACGTGTGCGCAGGCACCAAGTTCCCCCCGGCCGCGGGGCGCTACTATCTGTACGCAGCGCTCTCCTGCCCGTGGGCCCACCGTGCGCTCATCGTGCACTCCCTCAAGGGCCTGGGAGACGCCGTCCCTCTCTCCGTGGCCGTCCCCGGCGCCTCCGGCCTCTGGGCATTTGACCCTAACCCTAATCCCAGCCCTAACCGTCACCCTAACCCGAATTCTAACCCTAGCCCTAATTTGAACGCTAGCTCAGACCCCCGCCCTGGCCCCCCAAGCCCTAGCCCTATCGCTAGCCCTAGCTTTAGCCCCAACCACAATAACCAGTCTCACTCGAACGGGAGCCCCCGTAGCAGCCCCGCCCCGCCACGTGTCAGGCCAACAGAGGACGCGTTTGCCAGGTGTAAGCAGGTGAAGGACGTCTATGCGTCGCGGGAGGGCGGCTACGACGGCCGCTGCACCGTGCCCATGCTCTGGGACGGCCAGAGCAGGTGTACTCTCCTTAAACTCCGAACCTTGAACCTTAAACCTTAACCGTGAAACCCTTAGATGGACCCTTGCGTTTCCTGCAGCTGCTTTTCTTTGTTTGCTCTCGCGTGCATATACATGTATAGGATATATGCATGTGCGTACATCCATGCGCATGTGTACTTATGTGTGTACTTGCATTTGCACCTACCAATTCACCGACAAGTATCTTGATACTACTCTCTGTAGGTTTCTGGTTTTGTGAAAGATAAGGTTCAGCTGCGACGTATATGAGCAAATTTGACAAACGTGTGCCATAGGGAGGGATTTCTTCCCTGCGTGCAGGCATGGTGCGGTGGCAAACAAAGTCTGGCCACATAAATGCTTTCTAATTACTTTTTGATGCACATATATGTATGTATGTATGTATGGATATATAAGTATATATTTATAGACCTTCATCTTTCACCACCTTGTGATGCAGACATGTTTCAACCTTTCAGGACAATTATGGCGCCCATCTATTCACATCTTCCACTTCCTTGTGTTGCATTTGTTTTTTTTAAACTTCTAGTGTATACCGTACTGTCCTTCAGGATGCGCCACGTGTCTTCATGTCCTTTTCCCACCTCGTGCCGTGCTCCAAGAGGGGCGGCGGATTTGCACGTGCACTTGCGCCATTCACCGTCATATCTTACTTCCCCAAAGTGTTTGTAAACGGTGCACACGTGTTTTGCACCTCTCACCATCCTATATCGCCTTCCTGGAGAGATGGTAAGCAATGCACATGCGTTCTTCATTCTAACATTCTTGCTATCGCATGCTCTTCTCTCAGAGAGGTGGTGAACAATGAGAGCGCTGACATCATCCAGATCCTCAACTCCACCTTCAACGACTATGCCAAGAATCCGACGCTGGACCTCGCGCCACCTGGCGCGCTCGCGGACATGGCGAAGTGGGACCACGAGATCTACCACAACGTCAACAACGGCGTCTACAGGTGCCGTTGACCGGCCCCGTTGACTCTTCTTGGTGGACCGTGGTTGACTTCTTCCTGTCCCCTGCAGACCGCTGCCGGTCCCACCAGATGAAGAACCATTCCTTTTAGCTTTGCTGTTGACGTGCGCTTGAGGCAACGACGTGGGTTTGTGTATGTGATTTGCACCTTGTGTCTTGAGATACTATCGCCTGCGTGTGTGTGCACGCGTGTGTGTGTTGTGTGTGTGTGCCTGATGGGAAGGACCGACGGGAGAGGCCAGGTCAACGCGTGCACCTCTTTTTCTCGTATTCGAAGGGGCAGCGCGTATCAGCGCAGAGCCACCATGCCTGCTCTCCTCTTCTGCCGCCTTCCACTCTTCACATGCGCTGTTCTGCACCCGCACAACGCCGGCCAGGGGGCCATACGTTTCTTCTCCCCGTCTGTGATTCACGTTTTTTACGTTTCTCTCCTTATTATTATACTTACTGGCAGGTGCGGGTTTGCGCAAAGCCAGCAGGCCTACGACGAGGCGGAGGCGTCGCTTTTTGCCTCCCTCGACAAGATCGACGCCCACCTAGCGGGCAGCCGCTTCCTGTGCGGGGACGATCTGACGCTCTCAGACGTGCGCCTCTTCACAACGCTGTACCGATTTGACGCGGCTTACTACATCCTCTTCAAGTGCTGCCGCCAGAAGGTCTCGGAGTATGAGCACCTGTCGCGGTACCTCCGAGATATCTACGAGGCAAGTGCAATGCTTCGCAACCTCTCCAAGACACGTGTGCAAAGATGCACGCCGCGCACATGTGCGCGCTACGCACACGCGCACACTCACACACACATTTACACACACCACACACCACACACATACACACGCACGCGCGTGCACACACACACACACGTCACACAGGGGGGGAGAGAGAGAGTGTGAGAGGGAGAGGGGGAGAGACACAAAGTGTAGATAAATTTTTATTCGCAATGTGGTGTGTAGATTCCAATTGTATGCCACCTAGCGTACAAGGAGCCTTCATGTTGTCTATCCTCGTTCTTGCTCTTTTGCTTTCTTTTCTTATTTTCTCCCAAGGTGTAATACTGTTTTTTTCTCTTCACGAGAGGTGAAATATTGTTCTCTCTGAATTGTACATCCTTTTGAATGTGAACAAACGCTGTCTCGTCTCGTGTGCAGATTCCGGAAGTGGCGGCGACGTGCGACATGCAGGCCATCACTCAGAGCTACTTTGGGACCTTGTTCCCCCTCAATCCAGGTGGCATCGTGCCAGCGATCCCGAGAAGTGTTCCTACAGGAGTGTAGGAGGAGTGGAGGTGCTAGTCTCTTATGTACCATAAACAAAAAACAAGAACTCCAAGTGCCATCAAGGCGGTTTTCCAAATAAATAGCGGTTGTCATTGTAGTTTGTAGAAAAGAAGGGCGTGCAAGTTGGTATTTTGTAGTCACATGCGTATATACTATGTGAATGTAGTATGTGTATGTGTAGATTTACTACATGCATATAGTATGTGCTCTTTCATTTTTGAACCTGATTGACTTATGTCGTCTTCGGAAAATCTTCATTCACAATGTTTGAGCAGATATGGCGCGGAAGTACATGGGGGGGGTGGATTCAGCATGTCTTGAAGGTTGTGTCTGAGAATGTTAATATACGAGATAGCTGTTGCACGACACAAACTATTGCGGCCTAAGCCACACAATATGTGTTCCAGCTTGCATGCAAGTTTTATGCCTACAGTCTGCGCTGCACCATTTAAGAAAGTAACTTTATCTCACAAAGAATTGGAGGCCCAGTGGAGACCATTACAAATCTGCTGATCCTCATTCGACTCAAAGGGCCTGTATAAAGTGCATTTGAGCTAAACCGCTGCACTCTCTTGTCAATCTCATGCATCCCAGTGGGGGGGGCTGGACTTAAGATGGTGATAGCAGCAGCCATGCTGCCAAAATATGCAAAAGGTGAGAGATGGAGCTTCATCGCTGTGTCAAGCGCGCATTGTGCGCTTCTTTCATGCATGCAGTTTGAGGGCTTTAATCCTCAATAGTTTCCATCTCCAGACCTGATGCGGTTGTAAATCTGCACAAGGTCAGACCAGCACAGCAATCATATGTTCATTCATGCTCATTTTCCTCGGCATGGTTATCGGCTGTAAAGTCATTATTTCATGTATTGCAGCCCTTGTGATGCCACCACATTGATGCAAGTAATCGACGAACTCTTCCTTAGGGTGCAACCATAATTTGCATCTAGGTGTGCATCTAGCTCCGTATGTTGCACACTCAGCAAGAGTTGGCTTCTCTTACACCCTTCATGATCGACCAATACTGTGTTCAGATACTGTGTTTGAACAGGGGATCATTTGGGGGACTGATGAAACCAGCAAATGTATTTTGACGAATGGCATCATAGGTGTGGCCCACTACAGCCCTCACTGCGCGTACATTATCAGTAGAGACTTGTACGTGCTGCCTTCACAAATACGTTAATTTCGCGCCTGCTGCTCCCAGTATTGCAATCGCACTTGATAACTAAAAGCTCGTGAGTAAGCACACGCAATTACCTTGACTCATCTTCTACAGCATCTACATCCTACCATCTGGTTTATTCTTGCAGATTTCTTTGGCCTCGCACTCTGTGGCAAGCGCTTAGGGCATCATGTATCATATATTCTCACAAAGTTCTTACTTTTTCAATACGTCCACGTGATAACTCCAGCAAGTTCTCCCCCCAATGGCTTGTAGTTTCTCGTATTAAGTCACTTACAACCTCACTATTTATTTTCTTTGAATCTTCTTATTCATACACAGCGCTTCCTGTGGGCCACCAGATCTCAGAGGCCAATCAAACGCAACCCACGCTCGCACGCCCGCGGGCCGGCAGCGCCACCTGGCAGCACTGCACTCTCTAGCGAGATTATCGGAGCCAACAATAGCAAGCGAGCTGTCCTCATCTTGAAGTGCCTCCTACGCCTTCCTACTCCCGGAAACCCTGACCCTAAGTTGGTACATAAACCCGAACATCTCTTACACCCTGGCCCGGAACCCCCAAAGCCTTTTCATCCAAGAGCATTCGAGGCTTAAAAGGCCGAGCTTTTACATTTTAACATCAGCCCAAGCTCCCAATTGGGCTCAACGAGCTCGCTCAATTTTGATCTTCCTACATGCCTACCTAGCTGGGACAAATCAACAATGCCAATATAATGCAAAACATAGGCGGGGAGAAAGTCCTCATCACTGCCGCCCAGCCCAGGCCAGGTGTCACACAGCCAACTCAGCAGCAGCACCAGACAGGTGTCCCTCAAGTATCCCTCCAGTCTGCCTCAAATGTGCCTTTATCGGTCCCTCAAGTGCTTTCAGGTGCCCCCATCTACAACATAGGCTCGTCTAAAGTGCCCCTCAGGTGCCCATGAGGTGCCTCTCAGGTCCACCTCAGGTGCCGCACTCAAATGCCCCTCAGATATCCCCCAGACTTCCCGCTCAGGCGTTGCCCAGGTACCCCTTTCAGGTGTCCCTCAAGTGTCCCCTCCAGATGTTTCTCAGGTGCCCCCTTCAGATATTCCTCAGGTGTCCCCTCAGGTGCCTGCCCAGGCGTCCTTCCTCCCTCAGGTGTCCAGGTAGTTGGCGGCCATGAGAAGCTCCAGCGCGTTCTCGGGCTCGATGTAAAACTCCGGAATGTTCTTCTGGCTGCTCACCCCCGTGACGGCCACACGCACGCACGCGCGCACGCACGCACGCATGGCATGCACACACACAGCAAGCGTACAAACACGAGCAACAAGCAGGCACGCACGCAAGCACGTACAAACAATGAGCACGCACGCACGCTCAGTGAACGATGCCCCCACATGCTCCATGCATCATCTGTAGAGGCACAGGCACAAGCTGCAGAGCCAGCGGGGGCACGAGCAGGAGGAGCTGGGGCAGGAGCAAGGGGGGGGGGGGGNACTACACGCAACTGCCACACCCCCACCAGCACACGCCCGCGCATACGCCAACACGCACACACGCACGTCCAACGCGCACACGCGCGCGCGCGATTAGGCGTTGGCGCATGCACTTGGCGGGGGCGCTGCAGCGCAGCTTGTAGGCCCAGGTCGGTGGGTACTCCACCTCCGAGTGCGGGAATCGGGAATCGGGAATCGGGAATCGGGACTTGACCCGGGGTATGCTCAAGAGCTCGGCTCAGGCCTCAGGATTGGGGTTAAATTTTAAGGTTTAAGATTTGAGTTTTCGGGTTAAGATTTAATTCAAAATGGACTCTAGAATGTAATTTTAGGGTTTGTCTAGAGTTTGTTCCGGAGCTCAATACAGGGGGCTCGCAGAGGGCTTTGTCTCTGGACTTGGCGCGAGAGCCGGCTCACAGCAACCGGGCTGGGGTGGGGGCTCAGGCACACGCACACGCACACGCACACGCACACGCATGCGCACACTTGGCGGGGCGGCGTCGCCCCAAAGTGCAGCACTGGTTCTGCCACTGCAGAGCTCCGACATATTTTTCTGGAGTTTAGGGTATTTTGCCAGATAAGGTGCCGAGCCGCGGCCGAGGGCTTCAGCTTTGGGCAACTCAAGGATGGGGTTTACACCACGTGGTGCACACAAGGAAGGCGCACACACGGGCTCTCGGGCTCTCAAGTGCTTTGGGCACACATGCACGGACATGCACACGGGCACACACGTGCGGGGCTGATTGGGATTTGAAGGTCCGGGCGCACGCGCTTGGGCGGGGTTACTAAAGCGCAGCGTTCAGTGCCAGAGCGGGCGTAATACCTCCAGGCTTACGAGTAAGCGCATGGCAGGGTCTCTGAGGTTGAGGGCTTAAGGCTTAGGCAGACGCACTTGAGGTCACTATATCTGGGGCTGGGGGGGA
>WELA01001736.1:259321-283665 GCA_009602735.1 Mesotaenium endlicherianum
GGGAGAGGGGAGGGGGGAGGGAGGGGTCTGGGACAAGCGCTCGGCACTACAGCACTTGCGTGGTCCCTTGGGTGGCAGTCCAAGTGGCTCTAGTAACAGTACCCACGGCTCCCCCAAAATATTACAATTATAGAGTTTGCTTTGGGCACACACGCACACTTGAGATCACTCAGACTAACGGAGAAGAACGGGTAACCGGTTTTAGGCGCACGCACGTTGGGCACTTGTGAAATCTTCAGGTTAAGGCACACATGCTTGTGGCTACTCGGCGTTTGGGGTTTCAAAAGTAGGGCTCAAAGACACGCACTGTCAGGGTAAGGTTTAGGGTAAGACTTGGAGTAATGCCCAGGGTTCGGGGTTCACGTTTTGATACACACATACGCGTACATCTATGTGGGTATCATTGATATTTGCATGATGCTTGCAAATGCATCCAAGTGGATTTGAAGCACCGGAAAGCCCTCAGAGAGAAAGGGCTAGTATGTCTGGGAGGGTGTAGGGTTTCGTCTTCGAGGTTTTGGATTTGAAGTTTCAGATTTGAGGTTTAGCGTTCAGGAACACGCACTTGGCGGGGTTGCTGTAGCGCAGCTTGTAGTACCAGTACTGGCACATCTTCTCCAGGATGTGTGTGCTGATCTCCGGAAAGCGCACCTCCCCCGTGTCCGTCTCCTGGAAGCCGCCTGTGCGCCACATCAGCCGGCCACGCGGCACGTGACACGTGTCATTGTTTGGGAGGTACGTCATACGCACGGGAACAAGACGTTTGCCGAGGCTTACCACCGGGCCCGGGCACAACATCTACCTACATGATGATGATGAGGAGGAGGAGGATAAGGAGGATGATGGTTATGATGGTTGTTACGTGCGATATAGTAACGTGGGAAGTTTTCCTGTAAAAACAATAGACGACAGACGCGAAGGGTGCTGAGATCGGTCGAGCATTCGCGTAAGAACACAATATGAAAAAAGTAAAGTCTGACGGAAACACAAACGCGCAGGCAGGCATGCAAGCATGGACTCATGCAATGACAAGTGTCTGAATATTACACTCTCATTTTTGGTGCGCACACATCACCATCTCCTCGTCTGCAAAAGCATTCGTGTGTGCGCGTGCGTGCGTGTGTGAGTGCGTCTGCATATGCGCGCGCGCGTGTGTGCGCGTGTGTGCGAGTGCGTGTGCGTGTGTGGGTGCGTGTGTGTCATTGTGCATGTGGGAGCAAGGACGTACCCTAACTCCGTTCAGAGACTGAGGCATTCTTAAGCTTCAAATACTTTTTGCTTTTATTTGGCGACAAAACATTTCACACCATGACGTAAATGGAAAGCTAGACAGATCTCAAGATCACCCCCAAACTGTATAAGTCCACAGCCTACTCCTATATTTGGTGCTATACACCCCCTAAGCCTCTGTGCCCTGTGCCTCTGTCCCCTGTGCCCCTGTGCCTCTGACCCCTGTGCCTCTGCACAGTCATAGCATTACGCTCCCACAGCAGAACGCTGCCGCAATATTTACGTGTGATATAGGAAGTGATGTAAGAGGCAGAGACAAGAACGTCTCCACCTACCTTCACAGGGGCGAGCGCATGCGCTCATTGAGTATACAAAAGCAGCACAGTTGCACGCAATTACAGAGGTGCCAAATATATGACTTAGTTCTCATTGACAAATAACTGAGATATTATCGATGAGAATTGAGTGCGGCATGCTCTCTGCTCCAGTCTCATGCAGGCACGTAGCCGGACCTCATCCCATTCATATGTCTCTAGGCTTATACGCATATATATGATGCTAATATACTTTATGCACACGTGTATCATACATGTACGTCCAAAAACTGCCAGTGTGTGTGCTGTGTCTGTGCACGCGGCTGCCTATACACACACACACACACGCATACACACACACACGCACACAAACACACACACACACACACACGTGTGTGTGTGTGTGTGTGTGTGAGTTGTTTGACGTATAATGCCTCTGCCTAAGACACCACTGCTGCAAGGTGCTGGCAACTCCTTCAAAAGCCAAATGCTTGCTTACTTTGTGACAATCCCTCCAAGTTACGCACTTCATTATCTACCATGTGCCTGATCGCTTTCAGCAGCAAACCTCCCTCTACCAGCAGCTGCCCAGTGTCAACCTGTGACAGTCGCCAGCGGGAGGCGCTACTGCAGAACCTGATTATTGTCGCATTTTGCTATTGCAAAACCTTATTATTGTCACATTACGCTATTGATTATAGTCACCTCACGCTACTGCAGTATTATTGTCACATCACTGTTCCCTTGGAGGGGGCTTCCATACTGGCTGGTCCTCTATGCCGGAGTGATGCAACAAACTGCTCACGTTTCGATCACGTTCTGGTTTATTACGTCTTGAGTTTGTCAGGTTTTCAATTTTTACGTTTTTTTTTTGCCATTCCTTACATGTTTCTGACGAAAGCAGTGAACAGCTGACAGCCCTTGACTGCAACATGGGTCCATAACCAACTAGAAGCCAATAAAGAGCCAGAGAATACAAGCCGTCCTCGTCGTTCATTGGTCACGTACAGACGAGAGGCCACCAAGACGAACAACTGAGCATGAAGCAGGATCAAAGGTTACAGGTCATGGGTCCAGCCCAAAAGGGCAAACCCGAAAAACCCATAGTCTGAAAGAGAAGGAAGAGCGAGAGCGCGGCTTTGGCACGCACCTGTAGAACTAAGCATATTTTTGAGCGTGTTGGAGACCATGGCGGCCTTTCTGGAGACGACGAAAGCAAAACCCTCTGCACTGATCAGGGTCACTGTATCCTCCTTGCGAAGAGCTACCATGGTGCTATTTCAGGGAAAATAGTACTATTGTCTCCTGGAGGACGGAAACAACTGCTCAGGCTACTTGGAAGGCACACTTGACGTCAATCGTTTCCAAGTTCTTCTGGTTCACTCCGGCAGATGCCAATCGTGTGCTGGCTTTGAATGGCTCCAAAACCACTCGACGAATAGTAATATTCAGATAGTCTTCGCTTTCATGTAAAAGTCAGGGGTGCTCCTTCACTCCTTTAGAAGACGAGTGTAATGAAACTGCAGGGCTTCTATAGGAGTGGTGGAGAAATACACCTGTTGTGGGTCGTGACCACTTGTCACATGCAGCTGGTATACCGTGTACGTTTCGTGAAATGTTGGATTCTTCAAGGCCCCCTGGGTTCCTCGAGGGAGGCCTCGAGGGCACTTAAAGTGCTCACTCCTAAAAGGCAACGTCAACGTTATTCCTAACGGCGTCGGATGGTTGTTATCTTTGTCCAGCACCTGTACCCAATTTGGAACTGGTTCAGAGTCCAGACCGGTTCAGACGGGTCAGACAGTACTGCCGGCCACGACTATATGCCTCGACCCGTTGTGACGGACTTCGGGCGACTTCGGCCGGGGACTAGTCGCGCCAATTCTTGCTAATTGTTTTGGGCTTTACTTTGTCTCGCCCATGGTCTTGCCAAGTCTATTCCTGGTCGTCGCTTATCATCCCTGGTCAAAGCCATTTGTTACCAAGTCATAATACGTTCTATGACGTGTCACTGCGTATTACTACGATACACTACAACTGAAGTAACCAGAAACAACTGGAAACAACAAAACAACTTAAACTTTTGTCAATGTGATTGCGCCACTTGGCATCCAGACGTGGGCACTCTGGTCAGAAGTGCGTTTTCTCTGGTCCCCTCTAATGCCTTCAATGTGCTTCAATGTCACCGAAGTACGCCCATGGCACTTTCGATGTGCTCTCGATGACATACTTGACATTCTCCAAACTCGATGACTGCATGTCGACTTTGCATACAGGGTGAGGAGCGACGCCCGTATAAGCTTAGAGACTTTAACAGTTTCCTTCACGCTTTACACGCGGAAAAATTCGGCGCTCTATTTTCAACTGTGAGAGAGAAGAGCTAACAAGCAATAGGTGAGCACTGTTTATCTTCCAGCTGTATTGAAGCAATAGAAATTCTCATGAAGTACAGTTAAGAAGTGTGCTCGTTACTTAATAAGATCACTTGCATATCAACAATGAAGTTATTGGCATCAGAAAAGGTGTGATTGTACATGTGGGGTTATCCTGGCTGGCTATGAAGAAGATATATATTGGTGCTTTGTTTGCCAAGAATACTATGTCGCTGTGGCTGCCAGCGATGTCGCTGCTAATCTTCCCTTCTTGCTTTTTCTTTGACTATATGTTGTTTGAGAAACACTACATAAGAGCACAAGAAGGCGGGGTGGCGCATCTGCGGACACGTTTCAAGCTCCTTAGTCCAAGTAGCGCGAGTAAGTAGAATAACCCAACCCCCGCCCGTAACGTTTTTGTCCAAGAGCTATCTAAAATGAAGAATGACTTTAGGACTTTACTTGTCACCACCCAGCCACAGGGCAGAGGGGATGTATTTTATGGGATGTCAGTGTGTCAAGGAATCAATTGTGGAGGGGGGGAGGGAGGATCGATAAGCGGGTGCTTGGGAGAAGGAGGATAATTATACGACAGGGAAGGAAGTCACTGGCTGTAAGGCAAGGGTGAAGAAAGTTGATTTCGCACTAAAGGAAGTGAAGGGATGGGGAGGGAAGGAGCGTGAGCTGAAGGATTGATAAAGACGAACAGAAGGAGGGGGGGCGATTTGCAGATGAGGTTTGAGAGAGGGCAGGAAGGAAAGAAGGAGAGAGGAGGAGGCAGTAGTGGTGTTGGGGAAGGAGGAAGAAGGACGTTGACAAGGTGAACCCATGAGGATTCGAGAGAGGAGGAGGAGAAGCTGGAGGAGGAGGAGGAGGAGGAGGATGATGAGGGAGAGAAGGAGGAGGAGGAGGAAGGCAATGGGGAGGGAAGGGGAAGGGGGGATGTGCCAGCACTGGTGGAGTAGCAGGAAAATGAGGGGGTGGGGCATTGTGCAAGGAAATGGGTCAGATGGTGGAGAAACACAACCAATACGCACCAGAGTTCTGAATACGTCTTAGGCTTTGGTGATAGGGTTGAAGCTTGATGTCATGCAGTGTAGCCAGTACCTGGACCGTGTGGATGGACACACATTTGTGAGCTGACAGATGGCTGGAATCCACGCACGACTGCTGAAATAGCCGAATGGGTTTCTCTCTGCACGCTCCTGCCTTCTGACCTGCTATCACTACTTCCGGATCGAGCACCCAACTATGAATGCAGCTACTGCCGCCCCGTCATCTTGCAGGCAAGCATTACAGCCTTGAAAACAAAGCTTTCCCCAGCCCATAAACCTGCAATCCCTTGAACCCTAAAACCTGCAAACATTCATCTTACACCAGACAGCGGAGGAAGGAGCAAGCGAGGAGCAAGCAAAAGAGGCCCAGGATCGGGGAGCCATGGACAGAACAACGCCGGGGCTGAGGAGGATGGAGGGGAAGGTGGTGATTGTGACCGCCTCCACTGCTGGCATCGGCCTCGCAGTCGCGCGGCGGCTGGGGCGGGAGGGGGCCAAAGTCGTCATTTCGTCACGGAAGCAGGTGGGCCGGACTGGGACTCTGACTGTCGCTCTGCGGAGTGACAGCTTGTGACTCTGGCTTTGAGTTAGACGGAAGCAGGTGGGGCTGGGGTTAGACTGTGGCTGTGGCTGTGGCTGTGGCTGTGGCTGCGATAGTGGCTGCTTGTGACTCTGGCTTTGAGATGGACGGTGTGAGTGTGACTGTGGCTGTGGCTGTGGCTCAGAGTGCAACTTGGCATGACTGCGGCTGCAACTGTGACAGCTCGCCCACTTCTATACCTGCCGTCAGGATATTTAGCTGCGGATCTGAGACTTTTCTCAACATATTTTCAGGGCATTCAAGCAAAGGCACTGGGCACATAAGATGCATCGTAGTAGCACTACATCAGCGTCAGTCACTGGTCATCAGTTGAAAAGGGATGTATACATAGTGTGTATGATGTTGTCCACACACACACACACACACACACACACACACACACACTCACACACACATACGCGCGCGCGCACATACATACGCACACGCACACTCACACACACAAACTCGCGCGCACATACGCACACACACGCACACTCACGCACACACACGCGCACGCGTCCGCATACGCGCACACACACACACGCACCCACGCGCGCGCACACACACACACACACACACATACACACACACACTCACACACACATACGCGCGCGCACATACATACACACACGCACACTCACACACACAAACACGCGCGCACATACGCACACACACGCGCACGCGTCCGCACACGCGCACACACACACACGCACCCACGCGCGCGCACACACACACACACACACACACATACACACACACACTCACACACACATACGCGCGCGCGCACATACATACGCACATGCACACTCACACACACAAACACGCGCGCACATACGCACACACACAAACACGCGCGCACATACGCACACACACGCACACTCACGCACACACACACACGCACGCACGCGCACACACACACACACACACACACACACACACACACACACACATGTATTACATCTATAAGCTTCATAACGAGACGGATCTGCATTAGGTAGGAAGCCTCTCACCCATGCTTGTTTCTCCTGTCACAGAAAAATGTCGACGACGCAGTCGCGCTGCTGAAGGGGGACGGCAGCGAGGCCACGGGGGTGGTGTGCCACGTGGGCGACGCCGGTCAACGCAAGAACCTCATCCAGTCAACTGTTGATGTAAGCACGCATGCATGGTGTGCATGCGAAGTTGTTATTCCTTGAAGCATGTGTGTGTTCTGACATGCAGCTGTACATGTATTTACTCGTGTACATATGTGCAGCATACATGACCTTATGTTTGTGCTTTATACGCACGGACTTGCACTGTGCTATATATGCGTACATGCTTTTTCATACACATGTCTATACATGTAGACATATGCATGTAATTTTGTGATTATATATATAAATAGATCTATCTATGTAAATAAATAAGTATATGAAGATATATACGTATATATATGTGTGCGTGTGTATATACGTACATATGTATATCTTATTGCATGCACATTTGCATTCGCGTGTGTGTGTGGATGGGCAGAAATATGGGCGCATCGACGTGCTGGTGTCCAACGCGGCCGTGAACCCGGGCGTGGGCAACATCCTGGACATGGCGGACGACCAGATCGACAAGATCTTCGACATCAACGTCAAGGCCGCCATCTACCTCGTCCGGGTGAGTGGCTCTCATGCACCCCTCACATGGATCCGTATGTGTGTGTGTGTGTGTACACCTGTGTGTGTATGCTTGTGTGTGAGTGGGGGGAAGGATGGGGGGGAGGGGGGAAAAAGAGGATGGTGAGATGTTGGTGCATGCGTGCGTGCGTGCGTGTCTCTGCATGCTTGGGTGCGTGAGTGCACGCATGAGCGTGGGTGGGTTCGGATGCAGGGGTTTGTATGATTGTGCATGCGTGTCTATCTGCGTGCGCGTGCGCGTGCATACATGTGTGTGTGTGTGTGTGTGTGTGTGTGTGTGTGTGTGTGCACGTGCGTTTTGACGCGTGTTAGCTTTTAGCCCAGACTGACATGCCCTCACAGCATCAGAATCAGAGTGTCATGCTTCTCTGCGACCAGCTCTTTGCGCTTCACACCGACCGGCGCTCCTCCTCCCTCTACCTTGTGTCCATGTGCCCTCACCCACAGGATGCAGCCCCGCACATGCCAGCTGGCAGCGCCGTGGTGTTTGTGGCGTCCATAGCGGCGTTCCAGCCCTTCACTCCCCTGGGCGTGTACGGCGTCAGCAAAACCGCCCTGCTGGGCCTGGCTAAGGTGCATGCACGTCCATAAACTCCCGTGCACGTTATGCATAGACAGTCACGCGCGTTAGGTGGCTGCGTGTGCGTGAATGTCTGCGGGCTTGTGTGTGAGCATGTACAGATACTTGCGCGTGCTAGTCTTCTTCATGTGTGTGTGTGTGTGTGTATGTGCGTTTCTGTTGAAGCGTGTGTCAACGGCATGGGTGCACGTAGACGCATGTGCAAGAATGTCACACTATCTGTTGTCATTGCATCACTTTACTGTATCACAAAGCACAAGAGGAGTCCTGTTTTGCATGTGCCAGCTTTTTCGGCTTGCCCGCATGTCAGCCAGCTGCCAAGAAGAGGAGCGAAGGGGACGAAGCTCACGCCACGCGCCAGCTGTGCGCATCTGGTTGGATGCTGGGGGAGCAGGGCCTGGCAGTGGAGATGGGGCCAGACGTGCGCGTCAACTGCGTGGCACCTGGCATCGTCCCCACGCACTTCGCCGACGCGCTCGTCAGCAACCCTGCCAGCGTGAGCTAACTCTAAACCCGATTTTCTCTGCCTCCATCTTCCAGTGTGTGTTAACCCTAACCCCAACTTTAACCATAACACTAAACATAAGCCTAACCGCACACTGTATTCCTAAACCCTCATCCAGCCAGTGTGAGCTGCCCTGCTTTGGGGCACATCCCCTCCCCTTCTCCATGGCAGGAGGTCTTTTGCAATCAATCATTGTCTCATGCAGGAAGACCCTCTTCTTTATTTATGTTCACTTTATTCATGCTATCATGGAGGCGCCTCCTCCTCTTCATCGCCCTCCTCCCGCCCTCCTCCAGCTCTTGTGCAACCAGTCGTGGCTTATTACACTAATCAGCAAAAAAATTGAGGCATGCTTCACGCAGGTGGATGCTGGGCCACAGGTGTCATGGTGGCGAGGCCCTCGTCCAGCACCTCTGAATAAACGAGCACTTTCTCCGTCGCTACAACATGTGGCTCAGATTGTACCCCCCTGATCGCACTCTCTGTCACTGGGCCCTTGCTCCTGTGGAGGAGGCCACTGATTAACTCTAGCTGCCTACCAGCGAGAGGTCCGCAGAGTGGCTGGAGCAGCTGTCTCGAGAGGCCTTCAACTCTTCAATGAACTCTTCCACTCTTCCACTCTTCAACTCCTCAACCTTAAAACGTCAATGCTTCAACCTGTTTGGCACCATCCTTGGCATGCTTTGATAGCATCTTACACGAATCTGCTAGCGTGCCTGATAGGAGCTGCACAGACTGCGCTGCTGCATGAGCCCAAGTACTCACACATGATCATATGAGATCCGCTTGCCTCCTCCTTACTGAGGCCTGTGGCCCAGCTGGTGCACCTGCGTGCGACACCTGTCTACCGTTTGTGCCCGATTGAAGTCAACGACATCCCGTTTGACGCTCACGTGACTCACGCTTTCGCATCTGTTGTTTCTGTCTTATCAATCGGGTGTATAGTATAGTCCATTGAGTGAAGTCCGTGTGTGGTGTCCGTGTGTAGTGTATGGATGTGCGTTGACCATTGTTTTTTTAATCTGGCTTTTGGCTTGCTGCTTGTTTGATCCTGCTTTTTTCATGCCGACGCCTCGTTTTATCCTCCATTCACTTTCCGAATACACATGTACGTATGAAGCGTACACTGTGTAGCATGAAGACATGCATGGCAGTATCTTGGGAAGATGTACCTGAGGTGGGATACTCATCACCAAGTGGGATTTTCTACTTTCTTCTTGCTTCTTTCCTCTTGTGGGTGGTGAGTGCAGAAGGAGATGATGGAGGAGAAGACGGCTCTGAAGAGGCTGGGCACGCCCGAGGACATGGCGGCAGCTGTCGCCTTCCTGGTGTCTGGCGATGCGGCGTACATCACGGGGGAGACACTTGTCGTGTCGGGGGGCATGCAGTCCAGACTATGACATTCTTATTGCCATGAGGATGTTCCGGTACCTTATGGAAGCGAAATTCAGAAACATGCAAGCAATATGGGGCCAGACGTCTTTTTTGCGCTATGTCTATGTCCTACTAGCTTGTAGCACCCTTGGTGTCAGTACTGACGCTTTGGACTTGCAGCTGACGTTCTGATCCTTTTTGGATGGCTGAAAGATGGTGATGATAAAAATATCGTTTGTCTTCTTCTTCTTCTTTGGATGCTACTGTGTTAATCGGGCTTGACATGGGCCGTGACAAGCAACTTCTTTTTTAGTATGGTGTTGCTCAGTTTGCTAATATGTATGCAAAACATACGCAGCAAGTCAAAGTAAGCAACATGTACGAAGTGTTTCGTGTTGTCCCACCTTGAGTCAGTCCGTGTGCTTACACTTGCAGTGTATTGACATATCGAGATATTGGTCCCGTTTTGCATAATGTGCAACTGTGCAAGTCAGCTGAAAATAGCTCCTTCAATAACTTTTTCTTTTAACTGGTGAAGCGTCAGGGTTTCCTTCAGAGTTAGATTACATCAAAAACATTTGCAAGTTTACCAAGTGTGCGTGTAGTACCTGCTTTCACCTGCTTCAGGCTCAGGTTAAGGCACATGCCATGCTGAGTTGACAGCCTGTTGGGCTGTGGACCAAAAAACTGAAGGCTTCATGTAACTTGGCCAAAATTCGTCAAGCGCTCGTCTTTTTAAGTGGTCCATAAGATCCACACCATATGATGATGTCTACATCACCAGGGGGTATTCACGCGCATTATGTCATAAGAGAGAGCTTCTCATTGTATACCAGCAATGCATTTCACACTACGTGCGCGCACTTAACAACATGATTGCCAATTCCCTTCCAAAGTGCAAAAAATCAGTGGAGGATGCCCCACAGTTGTCAACACAGCAACAGAAGGATAGAGACAAGGACTGGAACCCTTTTATAGGCCAGCAAAAGTCGACCGGTAGCATAATGTCAATGTGTGTGCTGCCAGTCTCTTTCAACCTCAAAAGCGTGTTGATGACGCTTTATGCACATCCTCTATTCGAGCTCCTCCACTGACCGATTGCTAGGATGTGCTGGACAAGCTCTGAGCCACTACAAGTGGCACTCGGGGACCATCCGAACAAAACTCTGGAGCAATTACCTGATCAGCAATTATCCTTCATTTCCTAAAAGAGTCTATACTTGACCGCGTCTTGTCCTCTGGACTCATCTTTAACGGATGGTACTCTCCCCTCCCCCCCCTCCTTCCCTCCTTATGTTGGCCCGCTTGTCCTTATGGAGCTTGGGAATTGAAGCTCGCGTCCCGAGGCAAGTAGCTCAGCGTCTGCAAAGTAAGACCAGACAAGCAACCGTCTCAGAAACTTTCCCTCCGAAGCTCGCCGGCAAGTTCAGATGCAGGAGGTTTCACGCCACGCAGACACACACAAAGCCGCCACGTGGCACGCGGAAATAAGAGCCAGAGGAATGACAAGTAGGGAGCAGAAGTGCGACACGAGCAGAGCTGAAAATGAAGAGAATGCCAGGACAGAAACTGGGCCCAATCAGTACACTGGGCCCAATCAGACACACGACCCTCTTCCTGACTGAACACATTTCCTCTTGTACACAACACAGGCGTGTCCCTCAGCTCTAGTAGCTCCCTTCACGGCCGAGAATACGGGATCCATGGATGCACGTCAGGTCAGCTATCAGAAGGCAGCAGATCAAGACACTCAAGGAGGTGCATAGGGACGTACGGTGCAAAGGCGTTCTCCTCTTCAGCCCGTTCACACACTTTGTCTTCAGCGCATCACCTGCCAGCCAGGTGGCAGGCGGGCAGGCACAGTCCCTTTGCCACCCGACCCTGCGTCAGGGTGCTCTGGAGCTCTGTGGCTCTGCCAGTTGGCACTGCAGGCCTGTATTCCCCTTGGATTTCTCTGCCGCCACGTGGCAAGCCTAGGGTACTGCCTTGGGCAATGTACGAGTTTTTCACTCTGGGTCATGTCTAGGGAGGGTGATTCTCCAGAGGCCCTGGAGGGTTGGGCAGGATATGAAGTATGGGAGTGAGGGTTTTACATCCTGGACTAGAAGAATTAGGGCTGGATCAACCAAGACGCACCAGGGCCTTGAATTTATTCTAGGCTTTGAGATCCAAGGTTTATGGCTTGCGTGCCAGGTGTAAGATGTGGGGACTTCGGCCAGGGCTTTATTTTTACTCAACCTGATGACCGCACTGACGCAAATATTGACATACATTCCTGAATCATCAAAAAAGACAGTAAATGCACTCGAGAACAAAGGACGTAGCAGCGCCCTTCCTCTCCATGAACTACTACCTTCCTAAGTTGCAGACATCAGGTGATGCCTCTAAAGCCCCCTCCCAAACCATCCTGCATTCTTGTTCCAGGCCCTGACCCTTAACCTGCTTACATGTCGCTGACAGAACCCAAATGCCTTAAATGATCAGGAGCCATAGAATATTCATGTCCTAACTTGAACCCTTTTCTCTTGGCCTGCCTGTAGAAGGTTCGTCGCTACACTCCTACTTAAGTGCCTCAAGACAACTGGCCTTCTGGATATGCTACCCGTCGGACATGGTCAGCTAAAACCCTGAGATATTCACTGTTCTCTAGAGCAAGTCCGAGCTCTTTCTCTGCATCCGCTGCAGAATCGACGGCCTTGATTGTGCCCTGCAGCTCAAAGTCCTTCAGCAGCTCCCTTATTTTATTATCAGCCGCCAAAGTTTCCAGCTGCGCTCTCTGAAGACGCCATGGTGAGGCACCGCCATCCTCTTCAAGGCTCTGAGTTTGCAGTGTCAGGGGCTGCTCAGAGAGTGACTCTTGAGGGGAGGGTGGTGGCAGGTCTGGCTTCTCCTGCTGGGTGCAAGGTGTCAGCTTGTGCTGTCGGCAGCACACCACGGAACAGTATGGTGCGCGACATGCAGGACATTTGTACTTGGCTGCTGCAGTTGAGCACACGACGCATACAGGTGGACCCATTGATGCGAATATTACCCTTTAAACTACCGAAGAAGGCTTCAGCATTTTCTGTGTCTAGCTCACTACAGTTCACCTACATCAAGAGAGAATACTGTAAGAAACAAGTCATATCTCCGAGTTTGTGAGAGTGCCTTAAAGCTTGCTGCCTGGCTTCTGATATCTTCTCAATAGTCCAGCTACACCAAGCAGTACGAGAAACCAGAGAGTGTGTTGTGAAACCAATCTTTGTCTAAAATGTTCTTGATAGTGACCTACAACTGAAGTAACAAGCCCCAAGCTCTACACCTGCTATGTATGTATTTACTGCTACCATCTGCTGTAGCTATAATACCTTCGACGCCGTTTCAACCCTCGACGCCCTTTCGACGCTAGCGTCAAGCAGTAGTAGGCAGGATGCTTGCGGGACGCGGATTGCCCAATCGAGTGCCCGTATGCTGTAGATACAATAACCGTTCTGTTGACCGTATACACTACATGTGATACATGTGCCAGGTACAATGATGGAAAAGGCCGCTGCATTTAGGGTACAAAAAAGTACATCTGAGATGGAAAGCGGAGGTCAGCAGAGGTTAATCTGACAATTTAATCCAATTTAATTGAAGTTTGAAAATGCAGAAATTTACTGATGTTCACATTCGAAACTAGTTTGAAGTTTAGGTCTAATCCCTGTAGACTGCATTGAACTCCATTTTCTATCTTTCTATTGTTGCACTTGTATATCATGCTTTTCAAACATACCTGCATTATTCACACTTAGTGATGTACTAGATTGCAGATAGTAAAATTCAAATGTTCAAACACTGCAAATTACTGGCTCTTTCACATGAAATGATTATCAACGCATCCTTGTAGCCGTAGGAGAAGTATGACGGACGCGTCTTAACAGAATTAGGAAGAGCACTCTAGACATTATTTCTATTTCATTAGAGCGTCGGGAAGATATGGCGAGATTTTCCATAAAGACGCTGCTGCTTGTAGCAGGCTGCATAAGAGTGGTCATGATCGTGTTCGGGTTATGGCAGGATGCCAACTTGAAAGTCAAGTATACAGACATAGATTATTGGGTCTTTACCGACGCTGCCAAGTTCGTCACGCAGGGCCTCTCGCCATTCCAGCGCTATACTTATCGTTACTCACCGCTTCTGGCTTACCTCCTGGTGCCAAACGTTCTGGTGCACCAGTGCTTCGGCAAACTTCTCTTCTCTGCCGCCGGTATGTGCATGAGTTGCTTCTGATTGGGCACTTATTTTGATTATCGTAAGTGACTTGGTGGGTCTCTATTGTTTTCTGAAAGTGGCATGTAAGCTGTGCCTTGTTTTCTGCTCCAAGGCCAAGCGGAGTCCCTTACACAAGAGCCTTTAAGGAAGGATAAATAAGATGAAGATTGCATGTAGGAATAGTTGTGCTATACTTTCGGATGGTTCTGTACCATACATTCTGGGTGATCCACGAAGTTTGGCGTAAACCAGACTGTGATGAGATTGATCCTTGGGCTTGGGCTGAGGTTGGCCTGGGCTGGGGAGTGGCAAGGGTACGAGCAATCTGCTTGTTCAGCATTTTTTTAATCATTTATAGATTTCTACATGTTGTCCCCACATGTTGACGCTGCGTCTTGGCCCTGCATGTGATTTCCTCCCACACCGCAATATTATTCCACGTCTTCACTCCATCTCCTCAGTCAATCTTGTGACTACTCATCTTCCCCCCGCATCTTCAGCCTACATTCCACACCCGCGCATCTTCAACCCCCTGTCTTCACCCCGCATCTTGTCCCCACACCCCCGCCCAGCATGTGCACCTCACGCACACTTTGGCCCAGCACCTTCAATTCGCACCTTGACCCAATATCGAACGTCTGACACACTCACGCAGCTTCTCGACTTCAAGCCCTCATTCAGGACCTTCACCCCAGCATCTTCACCCCACGCTCTCTCTCACCCGGCACAGGCACATGTCTCCCCTAGCATCTACACCCCACATTCTCGCCCAGCGTGGTCACCCCGCACTCTCGCCCGGCACTCGTCTCCCCCCAGCATCTTCGCCCCACATCTTTGCAAGCAGCTTCACCCCGTTTCTTGACCCCACATTTATACCTAGCAGACATGCCACCTCGCATCACCACCCAGCACAAGTCACCGTCTTCTGCGGCCGTGAGAATCCATGGCTCCCCCATGCACCCTGCAGCTTGCTTGCAAGCCCTAACTTGGCGAGGCTCTGTCAGAGCTGGTGGTGGGCTACCAGACGAACGCAATCCTCCTGCAGCGCGGGGTGCCACCTAGGCCCGCGGCCGCCTGCGTGGCAGCCTGGCTGTTCAACCCCTTCACCTTCACTGTGGCGACACGTGGCAACTGCGAGGCCCTCGTCAGCTGCATGCTGCTGCGCCTCCTCCTGTGCCTCATCCAGGGTGTGTGTGCCTGAGTGCTGATTGGCTCTCTCTCTCTCTCACTCTGTCTCTGTCTCTCTCTCTCTTTCACACACACATACACACACACACAGCCACACACACAGCCTTACTTGTGCTCTGCTCCTCTCCCAGCTGGGGCCTAGTCTGCACAATTCTGCTCCCCTCTAGCTCCATTCTCTTCACTTGTACCGAACTTGTCGTTTGGCTCGTTGTCGTTTGACTCAACTTTACTTTGTCATTCTTGACCGTTTTCTCTTATTTTCTCTGCTCTACCTCTCGGCTCTCCTCAGCTCGCATGTGCTCCACTCTCCCCGGCTTATCTCTGGCTTGACTTCACTCTCCCTCTGGGCATGATCTGCTCTATTGACAGACACGCCACTTCTCCTGGCAGATGTACGCTCCATTTCACAATTTACACCACACTTACATATGTGTAGAGAAAATATAAATATCTATATATATATACATGTAGAGTGAGAGGAAGAGAGGAAGGGAAACACAATGCGGCTGTGCGCGTGCACTTCTCCTGCTCCTCCACGAGGAAGGCGAGCTTGCGAGCGGGCTACCAATGGGGACGTCCGGGAGTGCAGACCTTCTACCAATCAGTCGCGTGCCATCGTGCGCAACTCGCTGGCCAATGGCCGATGGCTAACGGGAGCTCCGCGAGCCAGTCCCGTGTGCCCTCTGAGACAAGCTCCATCTGTCAATGTCAAGTATGGTGATTGTTCGAATTGTTTTGTTTGAGGTCATCTCTCCTGTCCTTGTGCCCCGGGCCTCAACCCCAAAGCCCTCGCCCCCTAGACCCCCCCCCGTCTCTGAACCCCAATTCTAGCCTTTTACAAAGCCATGGCCGCGGCTGCAGCTTTTTCTGTCGCAGGGCCCCTCTGAGAGGCCGCCGAGTGTCATGGCCTGGCCATGCACGTGCGCATCTACCCCACCATCAGTGCCCTAGCTGAAAATTCCTAGACCCTAGCCCTGACTTCAACCTACAGGCAGGCGCTTGGACTGAGCGCCGCTGTGGCGTGCTCCTGGCTTGCAGGGCGCACATGGGAGGTCGCCATGTGGCACAGCCTAGCAGTGCACATGCGCATGACCCCATCACCTGTGCCCTACGTCAAAACCTCAGCGTCTCACCCTAACTCTAACCCTAGCCCTAACCCTAGCCTTTACCTGAACCCTAACCCTAGCCCACGTGCCCAGGAACTGAGTGCTGCTTCGACGTGTCTCTGGCGCGCAGGGCACATATGGGAGGGGGCCGTTTGGTACGGCCTGGCGGTGCACGTGCGCATCTACCCCATCATCTATGCCCTCCCCATTCTCCTCCTCCTCAACTCCCACTACCCCTCCGTGGCCGCCCGCCTCCAGGCAGGTTCACCAAAAGAGGCCCCGGCCCCGGCCCCGATACGGGTCCCGGCCACGGCCCCCGCACCGGCGCCAGCACCGGCATTGGCTCCGGCACTGGCAGCGGCTCCACCGGCGGCAAAACCGGCACTTGCTCCTTCTGCGACCCCTACTTCATGCACAGGCACCGGCAACCCTGCGCCCGTGGAGCCATCTGCAGCCGCCAGGTGGCTTGAGGAAAGAGCCGGGGGGGGCGGCCCTCCTCTTCGGGCGCTTGCGGCCGGGTGGGCCGGGTGGGCGGTGGGGGCGTGCAACCGGGAGAGGGTTGTGTTCAGCCTGGTCTCGGGCTGCACGTTTGCGTGTGCAACGGGTGCGTTCTACTGGCTGTACGGGTGGGAGTACCTGCACGAGGCCCTGCTGTATCACCTCACGCGGAGCGACCCCCGCCACAACTTCTCCATCTACTTCTACCCCATCTACCTGGTAGGCCAGTCCCCCGCATCGCCTCTATTGCAGCCTCGAAAACCACCGAACCAGCCAAAACCTCTAAACAAAATACAAATTAAAGTGTTTTGCTTAATACTCTAGAGGCCATCTGATTCTACCTCTTTTGCCTCTCATATGCAGACCCCGCTGCATGGGCCGCGTGGGAGATTAAAACCCTCCAAATTTTCAAGACAACGAACAAAGTCCTAGTCCGATTTAAACACTCCGCCTGCTCTTCAGCCCCATCTGCCTGCCTGGTAGGCCAACCCCACCGCATCGGCTTCCTCAGATCCTCCAACCCAAATAGCATTGAGAATACGAGTAGAGACTCTTTATTTTGTCTACTTTCACCATATCTAGCGGCGGGAGGTAGCACTCCTCCTTGCTGACGCCACTGCATCACCATTTTTATATCACATGAATTCTGACAACCCCTAAATAAACAGGTCGGAAGTCCTGGCCCCATCTACTTCCCCATCACATTTACCTGGGCGGCAAGCTGCAAGCACGCGCTGCGTGCTGACCCCCCATGCACCGACTCTTTCAGATCCCGACAAAACATTTTGTACAGTTTCTTTTCCTAAGGAACCAGACCCTCTGCACCTACTTCTGCCACATCTACCCGGTAGGCCGCCACACGTGCTGCCCACCGGCCTTGCCGTGTTGGCTTCAATAAACTCTAAGTTCAAAGAGACGTATTCAATTTTAATCTCCATCTCCAGACCAACAGCTACTCCTGAACCTACTCCTAGACCTAAACTGACCCAATCTCTGGCGTTTGGGCACATGTACCCGGTAGGAACAGCGCGTCCCGTGCGTGTATCTATCTCTCTCTCTCTCTCTCTCTCTCTCTCTCTCTCTCTCTCTCTCTCTCTCTCTCTCTTTGTGTGTGTATCTGTGTCATTCATCATGCGAGTGTCTGACTGCGTCAAAAGTCCACGGGCGTGAGCGCGTCCAGCACCACCTGCAGTGGTGTTGTGCTCGCTTCTCTGCTCATATTTTGCGTCCCCTCTCGAGCGAGCTCACAAAAGCGTACACGCGACGAGTCACTATTCCGGCGTGTCACTCTTCCACCTGAACACGCATAGGCTCGAGTGTTCTGACTCACAACACGATACGACAAACTCTCCTCCTGCAGGCAGTCTTTTGCCGATATACTTGCTGATGCCCTCAGTGGACGGGAAAGGTCAAGGGGTGTTGTGTAAGCGGCGTCACTCTGTTGGCCCTAGACCAGGCAAGATATACCCTCCACTGTTTGAATGGAGCTTATGTTTTCTGTGAATGCTCTTTTTACGAGGTAATGGGGGAGCCCGCCCCCGTTCCTTTGGCCTCTCCCCCGTCTCCGCGCTTGCGGTGCTACATCATGGCTGGTCCCAGCTGCATATCAAGACTCCATCACTTCTGTCCCGTGGGCTTATGTCTCTCCCACTCTCCCACCCTCCCTCTTCCTCCCTTCCTCCTCTCTTTCACCCTCTCTCTCTCCCTCACTCCCTCCCTCCCCCCCTCCCTCCTTTCCTTCTTCTCCCTTTGGTTCCCGTGTGAGAACATTTCCCCCTCCTCTCGTCTGCAGCGAATTGGGAAGCCGGCAGCGCTGTTCGACAGGTGGATGGCGTTTGTGCCCCAGCTGGTGGTGCAGCTGACGCTGGCCGCGCGCTTTTCCCGAGATTTGCCCTTCTGCTTCTTTGCCCAGACTGTCGCGTTTGTCGCCTTCAACAAGGTACCCCTACGTCCTCCCCCCTCCCACTACCACCGCCGCCACCACCACCACCGCCACTACCACAACCGACGTCCATGTGTATTTCTTTCATGACAAACGCTGCCGCTGCCGTTGCCGCCGCTGCTGCTGCCGCGTCTGCTGCTGCTGCCGCTGCTGCAGCTGCCGCGGCCTCTTTCCCCACTCCCCCTTCATGCCAGAGAGGCGCTGGCCTGATGAGGCAGCCTCTAGCTGCGTGCCACTTGGCATCGCCCTGCAGGGCTCCTCCCTTTCTGCAGCCCAGTTATCGTGCTGCTGCTGCTGCTGCTGCGGCCGTCTCTGCGTCTGCCGCTGCCGCCACTTCTGCAGCTGCGGCAACAGCAGCTCTGGCAGCGGCACAACTTTGGCAACCGTGTGTGGGTATCAGGGATGTGGCGGGGGCTGGATGCCTCAGCCAGCGAGGCATGGTCCTCCTCCGTATTCTCTGCACTCTCCTTCCAGGTGTCCCTCTCATTCTATGGCAGCTGCATGCTGGCCTGCGCTGGGAGCTGAGATGGGCGGGGCAGGGCCGAGCTGCTCTTCCTTGAGCCAGGGGGGGGGGGGCGGTGAGGGCCCAATGGCAGTGCTGTACTTCCAGTCTGCGTTACTTTTTACTTGATACTTTGGGGCTTGCTGTCAACTGCCCCAGGGGCATGGGCAGGCACAGGGGCAGGATAGGGGCCGCAGTTTCTGGTGCGGGATAAGCCTCTCAGCGTTTTCTCGGATATGCCTCGAGCATTCTCTCTCTCAATTTCTCTTTTCCATGTTTCCTTCTCTTTATCCTCCTTGTTCATCCTCCTGTTCATGGTTGCGATGGCTGCCCTCTCGCAGGTCATAACGGCGCAGTACTTTGTGTGGTTCTTCTGCCTCCTGCCGCTCGTGCTGCCATCAACGACCATCCGCTTCCAATGGCGCGGATGCGCTCTGTCGACGCTGTGGGTTGCGGCGCAGCTGCACTGGCTATTCTGGGGCTATCTGTTGGAATTCGAGGGCAGGAACGTCCTGCTGCCGCTGTGGATGGCGAGCATTGTTTTTTTTGCGGCCAACGTTTTTGTCCTAGGACAGCTCATCCGGCACCATAGGGTGCAGCCACTCTTTCATGATGGGAAGTTTGTACAACTGGCTCATTGGCAGAAGAAGAACGACTGATTTTTGTAATATAATGATATAATGATTCATTGCATTGGCCTTGGAAGTGTAATGTGTAGCAAATATGAGAGGGGAGCGCATCCCATTCAGAGTCGCAGAAATGGTTGTAGAATTCCAAAAGTAAAAATTTTGTGGACGGCAAGCATAGTTCTACAACAATATAACAACATGTTGTCGGTTAAGGGTATGTATCCTAGGTCCTGCACAATAGTCATATATATTGATTTCTTCAACGCACGTCCTACGAGTACGTGATTTGCACATGGTGCACGTCGAGGAAAGGTGGGGTCTCATGAGTTTTAATTGAAGTGAAGGATGGCTGGATTGTCATATACTCAAGCGCTGTGTACATAGATGGAGGGATCTTAAAAGTGCAACAGTAAGCAAGTGCTTGACCATCCATAAACCGCCAGAATGCCCTGGCTTTCCGAGTTAAATTTTCCAACGTACATTGATACGTGTTAAGCCCATACCCCATGCGAGTACCAAAATGCAAGTATAATTTTAGTGTACGCTTTTAATAAAACAACTTAATCTCATAACTACAATCGGAATGTACATGTCCTCATGATATTACATGCAAGAAGAGTTGGATGGGTTCAACTAAAGCAGCATAGCTGTCGACCGAACACTCAACTCTAGCACCATCAATGCGTAAAACCGTGATTCCAAGAATCCAAACCTCTCTTCACCTGCATGTGCGATCTGGACGAAACCGCTTCGTTCGTACCCAACAGCTCAACGATCACAATCGTGCTCCGTACGTCATGGTGCGTCATGGTCTCACTTCCGCTTGAACGTGTTCCTAGAGGTCAACGAAAGCCAGCAGACTGGTGGAATCTCGTTTTCCAAGTACCCACCATCCAAGCTGCCTCCAGAGCGCCTGCGATCTTCTCGGACCAACTTCAGAGTCAGACCTCACCTATATAGCTTATGACCGATATCTCATCTCAAGGCTTCATTGAAAGCTAACCAAAAGCGTCACATCATGCAGATATGCAAACGTCCGACCTTCAGCGTGAGTTGTTAAGCGCCCCCGCGTAGCGGAGGAGCCGAGAGGATAGAGACTTCGCGCAGTTGACGTCCACTTCATCTGTGCAGCCACTTACAAACTGACAGCTAGGGCAAATACGAAAGCCTTTCAGAAACGTTGCATGGTCATGTCGCCTCTTCTGTCACCATGTGTGTTGATATTCGAGAGGAAGGAGATAGCTTCTTACTATAAGATTTGCAAGTAGGGTCCTTTTGGAGGACGAGCTCCTAGATGATCTATACACTTAGGCAACAATGAGGTCCCAAGTCTTGAAACAGAGCGTGATGCACACTGGTATCTAATTAAGCCCAATACAAACTCTATTCAAAACATTTATATTCTCACTGCATGCAGAGTACAAGCGTCTCCTGGGGGGAACAATGGAAAACTTAGTAGAGGCATCGCCTATCCTTCTTGACATAGTGGTGGCAACCTCCACAGGAAATCTTAGCTTTCTCGAGAATTGGCGCCCTTTCTTCCAGCCCTTCCACATCATTATCGTACAAGCAGGCGAGGTGGCAAGGCCCCTCAAGATCCCCCATGGCTTCGACTGTAGAGTTATCACGCGAGAAGACATCAAGAAGATTCTTGGGTTAAAGGCTTCGTATATCCCGGTCAGAGAAAGGTGCGCTTTTGTTATTGCACACCATCAATCTCTCTATAGCAACCATACATATGCAATCAAGTATCTGCGCACTTTGAGAGGCATCATGTCATTGGTGCATCAAGTCCAATCAGATTGTATCTCTTTCTTAATGATTGGATGTGTTCTCATCATTTCGTATATTCTCATCACACCCCATGCTCACACAGAGTGTATAAAACTGGTTCTGTCGCACAAGCTACCACCCTCCACGTAAATGGTAATTAAGCGCCGTGGAAAATGACGTCTATACCCACGATTGTTTCCCAATTGCTTAAAGACTGCCAGATATTAACACATGTATATGTATGAACTCAGAAATATATATGGAATAACAAAAATGTGTGAGAAGTGCAAAACTCATTATACAAGCTGCAATCGTCTGCTTTACACACGTCACACGTGTAACCAGATAGCGTTTTGTGTCTTCCGCAGTGCCTGCCGATGCATTGGGTGGCTGCTCTCCAAGAAGAGGTATGTGTTCACACTTGCGGAGAATTGCCTGGTGGCCGAAGACCCTTACAGCCGGGAGTCTATCGACGCTGTGCAGCAGCACATCACTAATCTGTCGACAGCTGCCACCCCCTTCTTCTTCAACACTCTGTACGACCCCTACCGGGAGTCGACAGACTTTGTGAGAGGATATCCCTTCAGGTTTGTACTTCATCATCACCCCTCTAATTCACCCTCTAATCAGATAATCTTCATCGCAAGTAGGCGTCAATGTCCCTATCATGAGAGACAGCAGAATACATGAAACATAAGAATCAGAATGCCGTATTGTAAGTAGTGCAGAAAGCGGCCGTGACAAGCAAGCAAGCCACCAAGAAACCAACGTGATGCTGGTTCAAGCACAGGGCTGCTGCTTTAAAGGGCTGCTATGAACGTTGAAAATGCACGTGAGAGGAGTCCCGCAGGTTTGTTTTTGCATACAGTAAAACTCTATTCATAAATAATAGGCCAACAGAGTCGCACCTCCAATTCATGTCGGCTGAATATTTGGCCCCAAAACAAGCAAGAATGGGCTTGTCTTTGGGACGCAAAAATTAGTTTCCCAAATCCTCCACCAAACAGGACAGCTGCTGGCCCTAGCATTCCCTTCCTCACCTGCACCTACGCTCCACCCAACATCACCTGCATCAAATATTGGAATTCCAGTAACTAATGACCCAAGTCTGCCCTGCACGTGAATTTCAGACTAATCTTCTGAGTTCATTCCTCAGCACTGAATGAAGTAGTTGCAGCCCAACATGGTGCCAATTTTGAGCGATTGAGCGATTGAGCGATCGAGCAATCGAGCAATTGAGCGGTCTCCTATGTCAGGGTTGACGGCAGCAACTGCAGGCTTGGCTACAAACGCTGTAGATGAGCGAATTGTGGACCAAAATTAAGATGGAAAATGACGCCCCTCGTGAACCTGAGACTTGAGGACCTGCCAATGGCTGCCATGCACAATGCAGCTCGAGGAAAGGGCACCAACCGACCGGCCGACACTGACGATACGTGGACTATGTTTGGCAAAATGACAACACCGCTTGTTGATATTATATGATATCTCATCGCCTGCCTGCCATGCACAATGTAGCTTGAGGGAGGGCACCCCCACGGCAATCTCGCACGGCCTGTGGCTCAACGTGCCGGACTACGACGCGCCCACCAGGATGGTGAAGCCGTCGGAACGGAACGCTCATTACGTCGACGCTGTCGTCTCCATCCCAAAGGTACACCTAGCCGGGGGTCCTTCCAGAGCCCCCCTCCTCTGGGTGGCCCGCTTCTCCAGACTCCGGAAACCCCTAATGCGCCAGCTGTAATCATGGCATGTACGGCATGTACGGTGTGCCAGCTGTACAACGTGCCAGCTGTGCGGCATGCCAGCTGCACGACGCGGCAGCTGCTGTTGTGTGCGGATCTGTGCGCAGCATTGGCGGGGCACTGGCTCACATGCATGGCTGCTGCCAATGCGTGAGTGGGTGGGCGTATAATGCATATTTGAATTAAATTGTTAGGGTTCTAGACGCGCATGTATCTAGCTGGGCTAGCGGGAGAAGGAAGTAACATGGTGAGACTTCTGACTTCTTACCGATCAAGCCTAACAGGGCTATGTGGAGAAAGCTATTGGCACCAGTGCATGCTTGCTTCAAGGGGAAGAAGCTAGAGCTACGGAGAGCCAGCAGCCGACAAGTCCACGATGTGTGGGTGGCAGAAATCTTCCCGTCACCCGTGTAGCAAATATTGGACTACTATGAGGCGACAGCTGACAGCTGGTGCAAACGGGAAGAGGTCACAGCTGGCATGTATCCGAGAAGCTGGCAGCTGGTGCACGTTCGTTGTAGCTGACAAGTGCGCGAGAGCGTAGAGAAGGACGTACTTGGCAGACTGCACTCGGCACGGTCTAAGAACCGCTTCCCACCTGCTCTGAGTCTTGAGACTCTCCGACTTGCGAGCGTGCACCTGTGACCTCATGATGCAGGGTGCTCTTATCCCGATATTGAGCCTCAGCCGGTCGACCAACTGGTTCCCACGTACTCTATGAGTCCTTCTGACTTATAAGTTGAGCGTGCACCTGTGACCTCTTGCAGGGTGCGCTCTTCCCCATGTCGAGCCTCAACCTTGCGTTTGACAGGGACCTCATCGGGCCAGCCATGTACTTTCCGTTCCTGGGGGAGGGCCACCCCATCGGCCTGCATGGCGACATGTGGGCTGGATGGTGCGCCAAGGTACTTCCCTTTGCGCCGCTCACAGGCAAGGCAGACGATACGTGCGTGTGCGCACATGCGTGCGTGTGCGTGTGTGTGTGCGTCCGCATGTGTGTGTGTGGATGTGTGTATGCATGTGCATGTGCGCGTGTGTACGTGTGCGGGGG
>WELA01001736.1:307543-322051 GCA_009602735.1 Mesotaenium endlicherianum
CCCCCCCCCCCTTCCCACCCCGGGCAGCGCCCCCGCACGCATGCACGCACGCATGCACGCACGCACGCACGCACACGTTCTCGCATGCACCACGGTTGTCTGCGTCTCTGCTCCGTCTGTCCGTACAGGACCATTGCTCGGAAACTGCACCTGCCCGCCTGTCTCGGGGCTTTCTTTGCCGGGCCCTGGGCTCTCGGTCTGCGACTGCGCTGCTTCGCCTCTGGGCCCCTTGCAGACTTGGACTTGTGTTCAAGTGTTCTGTGCCTGTGTATGTGTGTGTGTGCGTGTGTAAGCGTGCGTGTGTATGTGCTCGCGTGCGTGCATGTGCGCATGTGTGCGCGTGTGTGTGTGCGTGTGTACGTGTGTACGTGTGTGCGTGTGTGTGCAAGTGTGCGTGTGTGTGTGTGCGTGTGTGTGCATGTGTATCTCGGCGTCTCTGGCTGTCACAGATGAACCTGGGTATGTGTGAGCGGTCTGAACAGATAAACCTGCGCATGTGGCCGCTAATCGCGCAACCGGTTCAGTTGATTTCGACGAACCTGATCAAACCTGGCCGGTGCTTGCATGGGCGGTGTCCGCGGCGCGTGCAGATGAACCTGATGTTTGAGGTCGCGAGCACCGCCTACGACGTCAGCGCCTCGACAGCCGCGTGCACGCTCTGGCCCGGCGGCAGAACCTGCCACGTGGCGCTCTCTCTCTTCCGCGGCTGCGCCGTGCTGGACACCCCCGCCGGGCTTCAAGTAAGCAGGGCAGGCAGTCGCCGCCTGTCGCTCCTGTCCTCTACGCCCACCTTTTCCTTCTTCCTCCACCCCTCCCCTCCCAGACCCCCCTCTGGTGCACATTCCCCTTACCCCCCCCCCCTTCTCGCCTCTCCCCCCCGTGGGCACCTAGGCCCCATCTTCTCCTCTCTCATCTCGCTCTACTCTTCCAAGTCTCTAGTCTTTTGGTCTGTGACACAAGTATGGGGCCACCTATTCCTCCTCTGTTCGTAATCACATGCCACCCCGCATTGCGCGTATGCGTGCGGGGGTGCACTCGGGTGCTCGAGCGCGAGCGCGCGGGGGTGCAGGTGCGCGTGCAGGTGTGCGCGGGGGCAGAGGCGTGAGCGCATGTGAGCCTCACAATTATCGTTGTTTGGAGCGCTCGCTTTGTGTCACTGACCACTCGCATGTCGTATCATTGAGGTTTTTTGAGGTTTTGAAGTCTTGCGATTCTGAGTATTGAGCTCAATGCTTCCTCCTGTGGCGGAGGCGCTGGCATCTTACGCATTCAGGGGCCCGTGCACGCGTGCGCGATTGCGCGCATGCGTGCACGCGTACAAGCCTTGAGCAGTGGGAGTGGGCCCCTGGACTAAACGGGAGCATTCTGCATGCACTTAGGGCTTGTCAGATGTGACAGGCCCTACCTAACTGAGCATGCGGATTGGTGAATGAATTGCTGCGTCTTTCCACCTCCTCTCCACCTCCTCTTCCTCCTCCTCCGCTCCTCCTACTCCTCTTTGTCCTCATCCTCCTCCAGCTCCTTGTTCTCTTGGTTCTCTGCCTCTCAGACTATCCTCCTTTTCCTCCTCCTCCTCCTTGCTGTACTTGTATTGGTGCTGACTCGTTGTCTGTATTGGCGTTGTGTGCGTGTGGCGCCGCCCCGCGCAGAGCGACGAGGTGTGGAGCGTCCAGGTGTCACACAGCCCTCGCTGGCGCTTCTACCTCGTACTCATCCGTAAGCTTCCCCTCCTCCTCCTCCTCCTCCTCCTCGCGCCACACCATCACCTCTCTTTGCTCTCTTCTGCGGATCACCTATCCTCGCGGCATCTGGACTCGCACTCTCAGAGCGTGCGCGTGCATGCTTCTCACTCTGTGTGTGTGTGTGTGTGTGTGTGTGTGCGTGCTCATGCGTGCTTGTTTGTGTATATGTGTGTCTGTGCGCGTGTGTGATTGTTTGTGTATGTGTGTGTGCCTGTGCATGTGTTTGTGATGTGTAGGTATGTATGTATGGGTGTGTATATAGTGAGTGTATAAGTATGTATATGTGTGTGTGTGTGTGTGTGTGTGTGTCTGTGTGTGTGCGTGCATGTGTGCATTCGTGTGTGTGTGTGTGTGTGCGTGTGTGCGCGCATGTGCGTGTGCGTGCGTACGTGCGCATGTGTTTGTGTACGTGCGCGTGCGTGTATGTGAGTGAGAGTGCGGTCTAACCTCTCTGGGCTTTCATGCATAAAACGCGTCGCGAATTTGCACACGTCGGGCATTTGCACGCATTGGGCATGTAACTCACTCCCTTGCGTGGTGCTGTGCACTTTGCCCGCAGTGCTGGTGTGGCTGAGCACCTTCGTGCTGAGCGCGTGCCACTACCGCGCCGAGCAGCGCAGAATCGGGGCCGTCTACGACCAGGAGCGCGCGCGCGCCCCCCACCCCCCCGACGCGCGCTTCCCGCCATTCCTGCACCCCCACCCCCAGGAGGGCCCGCCAGATTCGCCCCCCCACCTCCCCTCCCTGGGCGGCTGGGCCTCGCCCCTGAGGGAGCGTCTCTCGAGGCTCCACCCGCGCAATCTCTTTGGGTGGGGGCGGTCAAACGATCCCCACCAGGGCCACCAGGGAGGGCAGGGCTGGAGCTCGCCGCAGGTGTCAAATCCTCCCCACCCGTACGCCCCCACCCCCGCGCCCAACCCCTACCCCTACGCCCCCCCCGGCTTGGATGACCAGCTTCCGACCTCTCACGCCCCCTACCATCCTGCCGGCGCCGACGCGCCACCTTTTGCCCCGCCCTCCTTTGGCCCGGGAATGCCTCCCTCCGGCGGACAGTATGCGAGCGCTTACGGCGACTCTTACCGCGACAATAAGAAGGGCAGCAGCGGCAACAGCGGCAACGGCGGCAACAGCTTCTATGCTGATGCGAGCAATCCTAAGCAGGCCAAGAACGGGGAAGGGGGGTCAGCGTCGAACGAGCCGTCGGCTCCTCCCCTTCCCCTCCAAGGGGGTCCCTCGGGGAGCTTTGAAAAAAACATCCAGGAGCAGCGGGGGAGGGGAGAGGGGGAGAGGGAGAGGGAGGGGGGGGAAGGCGTGACGCAGAAGGAGAAGGAGGAGGGAGAGCTGTGTGCGATCTGCATGGACAACAGGAAGGACTCCATCCTGCTGGACTGCGGGCACCGTGCCACCTGCGCGCCGTGTGGCCAAAGGTGGGCTCGCCACCTCATCCTGCCACCTCATCCCTCCAGCTTCTCCATTTGAGTGAGGGTTTCCTTTTTTCTCTCTATGTGTGGTTGTGTGGGGCTGTGGGTGTGTGTTACGCACATTGTGTGTGCGCGTGCGTGCGTGTGTTGTCTGGGGTCAATGCGGCGGGGAGGGCGGGGCTTTTGTTTCTCTGCCCCAACGCCGACTCCGCCATTGCTTCTTCTTGCTCTGTTCGCGTGCCACCTGGCCACCGCCACGTGTCATGCCTGGACTGGCTGTGTTCCACTGAGGTCCTCTACGGGGCTTTTATCAGTTGCCAGGTGGCGAGATATGCTCCTCGAGTCCCACATGCTCCAAGCAGCAGTCACACTAGCTCACAAGCTGAGTCGCAAGTGAATCCTCTCCTTTCTGATCTCTTGGGGTTCTCGGAGACCCCTTGCGTCGATTCAGTTAGCGCCCAGCCCCTCAACTCGAGTGCTTTGGTTTGCCTTGACTCCTGATGCCTTCGCCGTATTTGGTATTTTCAGAAGCTAATTTTAGCTCCAGACCTTGACTTCAGAAGAGGGCTGGGGCGTGACGTGTCATCCAACCAGGCATGCACGTGCCGTGGCTCTGATCTCCGACCTCTGGCCTCTGCCCTCTGGCTGCCTGTGCCAGCTGGCGACGATGCTCGGGAGGCTTGGATACTATCACGCTAGGCTAGGCACGTGTTCGCTTTTGGAATTGCTCACGCCAATGAGGAGCGCACGGTGAATCGCGAATCGCAAATCGCAAATCGCAAATCGGGGCACATCGGGTGCTCGCAAAACAACCAATGCGCCCATGCACGTGATGGCGGTGACGTTCATATCGTGTGCGGTGCGTGCATCTCTGATGTTGCGTGTGGGTGGGTTGCGTATGCGGCAGGCTTTTGGAAAGGCCCTCGCCAGTGTGCCCCATTTGCAGGTCGTCGATCCGACAGGTCATCAAGATCTACGATGTGTAGAGGATAAAGGTGCGGCGAAAGGATGTAGAGGGGACGAGGAGGGGGACTGACCTCTTGAAACTTGCCAAAATAATGCCTTTAAGTGCCTCCTAGCCTCCTCAGGGATGCACGGATTGCCTGAAAGAGTTGGCAAAACCTGGGGCTTATAGTAATATATATAATAAATATATTCTGATTCCATACCTCCAAATAAGACAACCTGTTCTAGAGAAACATGCTAAGTACAAAATAGCCTGCTTGTATACAATGTTCTTATGTAAAAGTAGATATACTTTTTTCTTTGGAAGAAACAGATCGATGCCTAATACTAACATGGGCGATTAATATTCAGGATCTTTCAATTGCAGTCTCGCACTTGTGATGAAGTAATAGATGACACATTGCGATTTCTAGTAAAAGAAAGGCTTCTAAAAAATAAAATTTGTTAGACCTGTCGTGCGCTAGGAGGTCGGGTGCGTACTATCGACACAAGCAATGCATAATAAGCAAGCAGGCTTTGCTGCAATGAAGTCTACAATACATGGGGCTTTATAGCCAAAAAGGGAGGCAAGTGTTGGATGTTTCAATCCCCCCCCAAGCTCTCAGCCTCCAGCTGATGAGCTGTTGCTGCCTAGTGCTAACGCTAAGCACTTGCGACAGAACCAGTCTCAGCTGGCACGTGCGCCAGTTGTAGGTTTGGGCAGCCGACGTGAAAGCCGTAGAGAGTGGTCATGGCCGGCCGTCGGTCCACGATGTCAAGCGGCAAAGAAGCCGTGCGAGTTCCTCCTGAACGCCAGGCGGGCCGATACTGGACGCGCTCGGTCCAGTTGTCAACCGCGGCGCCGATGGGAAAGAGCACCTCCTGTCCCAAGAGGACGTCAAAGGTCTCAGAGCGAGTCACGAGAATGTGCCGATGGATGGTTGTCTCGTCCGCTGTCCCTGGCCTGAAGGTGAAGCGAAGCGCCAGTCGCGTGCGCCCGGTCACGAACTCGGAGGTGCCAGCTGCCGTGTTGATCCGCGTCGGCGAATCCTCCAAGTCGTTCGAAGAGAGGCCCAGCCGTCGGAAGTAGCTGAGGCTAATGAGGACCGGCTGCGCGCCCGTGTTGAACATGATCCGCTGCGGGGCCTGAGTGTTGACGAGCACGATCCCCTGCGGGTTTTCCAAAAAGGCGGCGTTAGGACTGCTTATCATTCTGCGCTCATGCGCAGGTCGCGCGGGTGCAGAGAGCACCGCGGCTGCGGCGTCAGACGCTGGCTTGCCCGCGGCGGTGCGTAGACCGGCACCGCGAGGCTGCAGCAGCAGGTGAGCTGCCTGCCTCGTCGCCTCCAGCGTTACTCCAAGGTCTCCGAAGGAGACCGCTGGCATGCGGTGCAAGGCCAGGGAGACGACTTCAGCGTTGAGCTGCACCGTCGTCATAGGCGAGGCGAGCGCGTGAGGCGCGAGAGCAACAGGCGCTGGCGGCGGCTCGAGCACGCGGAAGGAACGCGGAAGACGTGGTGCCTCCTCTGTGCGGCGTCCCTGGTCAGGCCCATTTCTCTTGTGTGAGGCTGCTGGCCGACCGGCTGCTGTCAGCAGCATACGCTCGCGTGGTGTCCTAGCGGCTGTTGCGCTCCTGCCAAGTGGCAGCGTGCGTGCGTGGCAGACGAAGGTGGTCGAGGCGTGCGTGGAGCGACGAGAGGGCGTAGTCGCGGCGGCTGCAAGCAGGTGCGAGCCGGACCTGTGTCGAACCTCTGCCAGGCCTGTGCCTAGCCTACTCCCAACTTGGCCTGAACCTCTGCCAGACTTCTGCCAGACCTGCGGCAGGTTTGTCCCAGACCTGTGCCAGGCCGGAGATGCTGTGGTAGGGCGCGTGGCAACGTAGGAGCCGTCCGCGTTGTTGGCTGCCGGTGTTGCGCCATGTGCGCAACTGCTGTGCGCAGCTGGTGTCGGAGCTGTGTCGACTGCGCTGCTGCCGAACGTGCGTTGAGCAACTTGTTGCGTCGGTATAGATGGGCGTGTGCGCCTGGCCATGCCACTGCCGAAGGTCGGCGCTTTGGCCAGCGTGTGCGCGATACGTGGCGGCGGCCGCTGGGACCTGCTGCTAGCAGCAGCCAGCAGCGGGCGGCTGTCCCGTGGCTGCGTGCTCGTGCGCAACACTGGGCACGTCCGCGCGGCCGTAACTCGCATGGCTGCTGAAGCTGCAGCCGGAATGACCGACTGGGGGGTCCGCGTCAGGGCGTCACCTGTCGCTGCACATGCGCTGTGCAGCCCTGCTGGCTCCATCAGGGCAGCGCACGCGAAGGGCGCGTGTGTCGACGCCTTTGCGGGCTGCGCTGGCTGCTGCGGGGACCCGTCGGTGGGTACGCTCGCATCGTCGACTGTCAGGACTACACAGGCCTTGGGCCTGCCATCGATCAACCTGTTGGTACTCGCCGTGTCGTTGCTGACAGGTGTCAGCGCGGGGCGAGGCGGGCTTGCATAGGCGTTGATGTCGGTGCCTGCGGCCTTCGTCATGGGCGCTCCGTCGTCGTGCGGACGTGCGCGAGGCGGCTGCGTTGACCCGTCAGCGGGGCCGTGTGCAGCGTGGGTTGCTAGGACTGCACAGGCCGAGGGCCTGCCACCTGTCAGCTTGTCGAGGCCCGCCCTGTTGCTGCTGATAGGTGTCAGAGCCGGGCGCGATGTATCTGCAAACGCGTCACTGTCGGCGTATGCAGCCCTCGTCGAGAGCGCTTCGTCGTCGTGCGGACGTGCGCGTAGCTGCAGCATTGACCCGTCAGCGGGGTCATGTGCAGCGTGGGCTTCCAGAGCTGCGCAGGCCTGGGGTCTGCCATCTGTCAGCGCATTGGCGCATACCCTCTCGCAACTGAGAGGTGTCAGCGCGAGGTGCGTTGGGACTGTAGACGCATCGCCGTCGGCGCCTGCAGCTCCCGTCGTAGGCGCTTCGTCGTCATGCGGACGTGAGCGTGGTTGCAGCGCTGTTGCTACGCAATTTGGCAGGCACTCTGGCTGCCTAATGTCGGCGCTGGGGGTGTACGCAAGAGTCGCGCCACCACCCTTGTAACGTCGGTCGAAGGATCGTGCATGAACTGCGCTGCGCACGCATCATAGCTGTCGGCGACGTAGAGGCCTCGTAGACGCGCGATCTCGGCGTTGGCCTCCACGAGCGCATCGCTAATGTCGTCAAAGCTGCAATAGTCGACCCCAAGGATTAGCGCGGCATTCGTTGTAGCCGTAGCTGTCGTCATAGGCGCTCTGTCGTAATGCGGGCGTGCGCATGGCTGCAATGCTGCTGCTGCGGCATGTGGCCGGCACAGGGACTGCCATATGTCGGCATTGGGCGTGCGTGCACGTGCTGCGTTGTCGCCAGATGTCAGTGCCACAGCGTCGGCCGGGAGTGCGTGTGCGTTCAAGGCTCCGCAGGCGTCGAAGCTGTCGGCAGCGAATAGGGCGCGGAGTCGTGCGTTCTCCGCCTCGGACGCAGCTAGCGCATCGCTGAGATTGTCGTAGTTGAAGATGTCCTCCCTGGGGGTCAGCGCGGCGTTTGTCGTAGCCGTGGCTGCCGTGATTGTGGGGCGTCCTCTTATGCGAGGGTTTTGCATGCCTTGCTGGCCTGAAGAGGGCGCAGGATCATCATGAGCGCATCCAACCTCCGTGTCGCGCTGCTTCTGCAAGCATACGACTTGCAAATGGCCTGCCTTGCCGCAGTAGGTGCAGTCGCCTGGCCTGCCGTTCTGCGCCAGAGTGCACTCACGACGTGTGTGGCCCGTCTCTCCACATGCCCAGCAAAGGTCGCCCGTCATTGCGGCCATGGAGATACGGCCACGTGGCGCGTTGTGAGACTGCGTCTGTGCTGGCAACTGCGAGCGTTGCGATTGCTGCTGCTGACGCTGGCGGGCAGGATCGAAGCGTGCTGTCGAGGAGGGCAACACCGGTGCTTCCTGGCGTATGCCAGTGGATGCCAGGTCCACACGATCGCTGATGTTGCTCCGTGCGGCAGCCAGACTTTGACGTTCTACAGCTTTGTAGGCGTCCTCCAGCATGTAGTCGACGTCGGCGCCATCAATAAGAGGAGCGATGGCCCTCTCCTTCAGACGCGGATCGATGGCTCGCAAGAAGATCTCCGCAGCCTCCCGGTCGGTGACAGTGCCCACGTCTCGTCGTAGGTGGATCAGGCACCGGTACATCATGCGAATCGTCTCATCCTTGCGGCAATAGAAGCGGTGCAGCTCGTACACCTTCTCTTTGGTGGCAGACTGAAACTCCTCTCTGAGAACGTTCCAGAAGGCCTGGACAGGATCAGCTATGGGGGTGTCCACTGGCGGGTCCCCCACGGGCTTTGTGCGTGCGTAGATCTCAGCCGACTTCTCACGGTAGGTGTCGTGAGCCTCGTGAAGAAGGTAACGCATAAGCGTGCCAAACACCAGGCGTTTGGTGAGCGTAGGAGTCTTGAGCTTTGCGTTCTCAAAGTCAGCCTCGAACTCAGAGATGGTGTCGTCCAGATCACAGTGCCTGGCCTACCGCTGAAACGGAAGAGAGAGGCCCTATCTACCTTCGTATCTTGGTCTCCAACCATAGGGCTCTGTAGATCAATGTAAGTCCAATGAGGCTGTGGCTCAATGACAGCTACAGGCTGAAGAGGCACTTGATGATCCCCTTCAGAAGGTTCAGTGATGGCACTGAGATCAGAGTCTGAGTCTTCCCCACTAACCCTTTCGTAGTAAGGCTGATAAGCGAGCCCACTACGAGTAGGCATACGCTGAAGATTCTAAATGCTTGTAAGCGAAGCAAAGAGAGATCTTTTTAGAAGTAAAGGAGTGTGTACTCTCCAGAGTGAGCACCTCAAGACTGTAATCTGGTAGGAAAACAACTAATGAAGTCTGGCTCAAAAGATCACTAGAAGCACATCATGATCTTCAAGAGTAGTCCTATGGCAGGGGGTATAAGCTGTGACTTTGCTCACCACTTGTGAAGTTCTTCTAGTGACCGGAAGCCAGCAAGGCTTGCTCTTCACAAGAGAGAGACTAAGTGGTCCTGAAAATACAAGAGATAGAAGTGTAAGCCTTACTGATAATCTCTGTGACTTACAACCGGCATAATGGGGACTTCTAAAAAGATGTCTCTCTAGGGACATCTCTAGCACTTATACTCCTGGAAACCCGGCGGGTTAGGCGCGGATTCAATGCATTTAGTCTTCATCTAAGATCTACCTTTGCATACACACACATATACCTATCGTGCTAGCGCTCCAATAGGCTAGTTACTACTCAATCCAATCAAAAGCGAGATGCTAGAATATGCTAAATGCTTGTGATAGGTCGAGCTCACTTTAGCACATGCTAAGCTTGTAAGACAAGCTTGCACACTTATGTTTGTGCAATTGGACGGTTGCCTGCTAAGCTGTGGTACTCCTGCAGGCTGTGACGGTTCCTGTCGGCTGAGCACATCTTGGTCGGGTGCGCATGGGCCAACCAACGGGCTGCAGCTGTCGGTCGGTGGCCCTTAATGCCCTTTGTGGCCTCGCTACTTGGGTGTCGGGCACTTAGGAGTGCCTGGGCCCAAGTGACGGGCATTTAAGTGCCCCTGGGCCACTTGAAGGTGCCCGCCACCTTCGAGTGGCGCCACGTGGCCTCGGTGGCTCCCGTCGCTTGGCGCCGAGAACAATTAATGCTCGGGCTGGCTGTCGTGTGAACCTGGGCCAAGCGCGGAAGCCCGCCACCTTCCGGTAGCTCCACGTGGCCCCTTTGACTCTTGTTGCCTTTGCTTCGTGCTGTTGCTTGAGTCCCTGCGGCCTGTAGTGGCTACGAATACAAAGTCAAGTACCTCCGTCCTGTTTTGGACGAGGTATTTGGCTTGTACCCGCGGTGCGTCTAGTAGGTCTGGCGCACTTGACAAGTGTTGACTTGTCACGTGGCATCTATCCCCTAGGCATGCGAGCATAGCAACTTAATAAACTAAATTACACAAATGCAAAAAGGCAAATGCCCGTTTGAGGTTGATCGCTCACACGCTTGTAGCTCGTGCAACGACTTCGACTCAACAATTTATGACAGACCCTCTATGTGCCCAACTTTGCATTGTAACAAGTTGCGGTTTTGCTATACTATGTGCACTTTGAATCACAATCTTAAAGGAGTACTAATTATACACATGCTAGCTTCAAGCAATTTATAACTTTCATTTATCACATGAACATTCAGAGTTGCCCAAATCACATTATAAACAAGTGTGGGTATACATCCTTGCACACACAACCAATGTACGTTACATGGATGCATGCATCAAAGCACATTACTTGTTTTCTTACATGTGCTTTTTAGACTCCTCTCAAACTTTAACCGCAAAAAGATTGGTTGCAAAACCATCGTGACTAGTGCATTCGTGCATATAAAAAAAAATAAAAAAATCTGCGTTTTAGTTGATCCAAATGCGCCAAATTCCTATTGCGTAATTGGCAATACCTTTATAATTGTTGCCTGCAACATTGTTGATTTGCCTACTAATGGGAGTAATAAAATGAATGTGTCTATGTCATTGTACTCAACTCCCACGTGCAAGCACCCGGGAAATCATGACATTTGTTGGTGGTCATCCCTCTATCTCAAGTTATTCAACTGTGTAGAGGTTATCATTCTCCTTGTACATATTGGTGCTAGTCTTTTGTAACTCGTCATCGTCGTTTCATTGGAAACTTTGAAAGCTTAAGTCAAAGAGAGCTCCTCAAGCTTTGATAACATTTATATGTTGCTTCGAAGTTCCAGGGAAATAGTATTGTCAAAAATAATATACTGAATCTCCAAATTTATTGGGAAAGTTGGTCCATACATTTTTTGTATGAAGGATAAACTTGAAGCGCAATTGGTTGCGTTTGATCTGGTACCAAATGAAGGTGCCCCAATGTTTGATTTTTGCCAAAGGTTTTGTTTACGTTTTTGGACGCTTTTTCAAGAAATATATTGAGGATTTGGTTCCTGGCCAAAAGTTGGTTAGCTTGGGTCCATTGTCTTGCAGTCTGGAAAGCATAAACATCTCCCTGGACTTCTTTAACCAAAGGAAAACTTCTTGTGTACTTGAAGCAAGAGATAACTCTCAGGGTCTTGCCAAACCTGAGATCTTTGATATCAACTGTCCATGAACTCTCATAAGTCATAAATTACATAACCAGCTCTAGGAAAAGGTTGAGTGTGATAGAGGCTACATTGTGATTGTCAAAATGATTGAAAATCGTAACTGGAATTCTGGGCTAACCTCTGGAAGTAGAAGAACCTTTTATGACCACTCTGGTTTATTAATTGGAAATTGTTTGAACATGGTTATGGTGTAGAGGCTTGTTATGACACTGAAGGTAGGCTTCATTAATATGGTCCGTCAAGCTAACGTGGTAAGCTTTGTGACCTTGACCAGGTAGCCTCTATTGAACATATGAGCTAGTTCATGAGGGGCTTGAATCAACTTAGATATTTTTGCTTGTCAACATAGAGCCACATAAAGCTACAGTTTATTATGACCTTAAGGAACTTGAGGACATTGGTAGGTTGTAGAACATCCTTCTGCATATTGACAACATATCTAGAAGAGTGAAAGCTATGGAGTACCCTGTTCACATGTCTTTGGTGCAAATCCATTGTTCTTGCACAGCGGAGGAAGTCATCCAATATGGAAGAACTTCTATACATTCTAACTCTTCACCTGCTTACTAAGTCTCTCCACCTTTGAGAGCCCTTGTGAAAGAATGTGAAGCGATAACTAGACCAAATAGTAAGGAGAATTATATAACTCACACTTTCCAACTTGAATGCCAAGATTCTATGGAAGACAGGGTGCATTGAAACGTGGTGTCATCCTACTTTCAGATCTGCAACAAACATATAAAACATTTTTCATGATATAAAGATTAAAAGATCTGAAAACTAGCCCTTAGCCATTCATTACTATTTGAAGTCATACAATGCTTCAAGCTCTTTGGGTCCTGGCCTACCTATTACCTCTAATGACCTTGGAAAATTTTCATCTAGTTTGGTGCTTGCTGTCTTGACATATTGACTCGGGCAGGAACCTGTTGGTTGAGGTTGGGAGGACAATTGAAATTATTGTTGGTTGGATTGGACCGCTGGATTGGTTGGTTCTGAGGGAGCTGTTGCCACCGTTTGAGAGACAACTTCGGAAAAATACATATTACACTGACAATCTTTTGAGGTATGATTAGGATTATTGCAAATAGAAGTATTCTCACTATATTTGACAACTTGGGGAATAAGTTGACGTTGGCAAGGGGACTTTTCAAGCTTCATTATTGAGTGCTAGGCTATTGATATCTCCCCCTTTGCTAAGAACGTGGTTACTTTATCATCCCACTCCATTTTAACCTTGTCCATACTCATAGACGTGCCCACTTCCACCACAATGTCCTAACCATGCAGGTCAGCAGTATTGGCCTGGCGAGCTTTATGCGATACACATAATAAACCTTTTGCTTGTAGTTGCCTAGCTTCCTACAAGTCCTATGTTGAAATATAGTATTAAATGAATTAGATGTTTTATTGGTATTGAAATGAAAGAATTGACATCGATGCTCTGTAGAGCTATCTATTGATAGTTATACTTTAGTCAACTAAGTGCCTGGTCCTTGAGTTGACCATCTAGGTTGACCAAGTGTCATAGAGCGGTTAGTGACTCCAAATCAGATTTTGAGATAGCCTGGAATCACGAGTGGATTGTTCTGGATTGCACCCAAGGGGTGGTTTGACAAGGTCAGACATCCTGTCTGCCTGTCACAATGTACTTCACCTGCTCACAGAGTTAGTGTCATTCATTCAGTAAAAAAAAGTGTTATGAAGCTATGAGTTACACCTGTGCTAATAGTGATAATATGCTAATAGAGTAACCATGGTTGACCCACCAAATTCACAACATCCTACTTGTCCAATGCTGTATAGGCATCATCAATAAGATCCACCACGTCAGAATAGACCTTTATATGTAGGCAACGGACATCATCCAACCTCACGTTGTCCATACTGTCCTGGTTCATCTTCATATGTTCTTCTCGTTGTATTCATGCACTTTTTACTGTCAGAGCACTAGATAATTTGTCTCAACCACGATCATTGTTAATTATTGTAGGTGACCAAGGTGTTGAGTAATTGATGTTAAAGTAGGGCTCATGGCCAAGGGGTCCAGTGGCAGTGGCAGTACCAACACCTGCGTGGAGCGTGTAATTTTGTCAAAATCTTCATGTCAAATTGAGCAATCAAGCGCTCTAAAACCATTGCTTGTATTGAGCTTGCTGGGTAGCTCTTCTGGAGGAACCACCAAGAGTATTTTCGGATTGGGATCTTTTATTAGGTTGACATTGAGTGCGAGGGAGAATCTCTTTTATGACTCCTTCAACAAAAATAGGAGTGAAATTATTGGAGCAAGCCTTAGCTCAGCCATGACTATAGCCTAAAGAGAAGCACAAAGATAATAATTTTTTAAAGTGGTGACATTTTGCAAATATATGCGAAGTAGCTTGAGAGCAAAGATAGGACATGGAAGGGAGTACGGCAAACTCTAACAACACCAAGTAAATTTCTATTGCAATGATATCTCGATTTACTTGCCTGCTTATGTAGCGTAAACATTGTCATAATTTAGTCTCGTTTACGTCGAGAGAAAATTGAGTGAACTTTAAGAAACTGAGTTGCACGTTCCATGCAGATCCAGATCACATGTGAAAGTGCAAAAGTTTTCCGCACTCAATCTTTTTTTTAAATCGTCAGGTTGGAACCGGTTTGAACCTATAGCCGGCGGCGCTCCTGGTAGCTCACGCTTATTCAAATCCTTGTGTCCTCGTCACTCCTGTCCTTTTTAATACCGTGTCGTTCTGGTGTCGTTAGCACTCGTTGCGTGTGGTTCTTGTATTTACGGTCGTATTGTCGTGTGTTTGCACGAGCGTGGACAACGTAAGGGCATCACTCGGGAGTCGGCATGACTAGGCAGCAACTAGCGGGCAACGAGGCATATCACTGAGAGCAACTGAGAGGGCCAGAGAGGGCAGTGCACGCACTCAGCATGCATCAGCATGCATCAGCTTGTCCCAGCTTGCCCCAAATTGCCCCGGCATGCTCCGGCTTGACCAGGACTCCCCACTCCCACCCGCTCCAGACCACTCCAGACCATTCCAGTCTAATTACCGCGATCCGTAGTGACCTCTAGGCTTGTCCAGGCTCTGCCCCGAGCAGCTCCGAATCCTACCTAGAACCTGTCTAGAGACTCTAGACCGAATGCCTCCCACCGCTACTCATCAACTCCCTCACTTAACGACGGCATTCCGTGGCTGTCCACGGTGTTCCACAGGTACTCCACAACTGGGATTATCTAAGCGTGCGTTGCTGGTGCCTGTAGGCTGCACCCCCCCCCCC
>WELA01001736.1:322262-332846 GCA_009602735.1 Mesotaenium endlicherianum
CCCCCCCCCCCCCCCCCATTCAACTCATCTTATAGCAATTAAAGGTCCACAAGGCAACTTGAAGCTGCCAAGACACGCTTGTCGGATGATGTCGGGCAATGACGGGTGATGTCTTTATGATATAGAGCGATGTGAAGGTGTACGGAATTGCATTAAATTGCATCAACAAGTACCGGTACTGACCGTCACTGTACCTCACCTGCAGTGAGCTGCCAACTTTTGCCAGTCTCTCAACCAATGAGACAGAAGGGATGGGCACTTTTCATTGCCACTCTTGGAGCCTGTGCGGAACACAAGTTTATCCAGCTTGAATCCAGCCTGCGTGCTCTTAATTGAGCACTCCTGCTTCAACAACGGAACAAACAAGCACCTCCAAGTCGCTTCTGAGCACTCAAAAGTATCCTACTACTCCTGATAGAATGCTACTGAAGATCTTTGTAGCCGCAGTTAAAAGGAAGATTGCCTGAATTCATAGCGCGAGTCAGGAACGAGCCTGACTTCGACCTCGTTCTGCATAATCTTCTATTTCTCCTTCATATGTACCTTTCCTCCAATTTTCTGGAATCTCAGCAATTTCATGTATAATACGTTCTGTAAACCTCTCATTAATCTGAGATTGCAGTCGGAGAATACACCAGAAGAAGCCGCGTCTAAGGTCATCTCCAGCTGCCTATAAATGTTACAGTGCTGCCAGACCACGGCCGCTGATACAGCAAACCTCGTCTACACCTCTACCTGCAATCAGAAGCATATAGTATTTGTGCAGAAAAAGCTCATGGAGCCGAATTCAGCTGGCAAGTCGAAGCTGGCCTTAAGCTCGCTTTCTTGGACAAGCTGCATTATACGACTGATGCTGGCCTCGCTGCTGCTTCTTCTCGTGACGAAGCCAGTAGCTGGTGCCACCTGTTTGAAGTCATATGTGCCTGGATACGCCTGCTCGTATCAGGCCACGGAGGGGTAAGTCAGCTCTGCTCGTGCACCTCTTAATCACGTTGAAGCTTATTCAACAGTAGCTTTTTGTGGATTGATCTGCTGGCTTAGCTGCATGCATGGTGACTTGCGAGACATTAATATGGACGATGGATCATGAAGTTTAAGTGGGCCTAGCTCAAGGCTGAGCTCAATGAATGGGCTTGCTATGGCTTGCTACGACAAATTTTACAGCAGGCCACTGCATGCCTTAGTATAGAGTGGAATTCGGCCCCGTCAGCTATTTTATGTCGGCAGGTCGATATGGGTCGATATGGGTCAATCGAAAAAAAGTCGATGTCACAATTTCGAAATGTGTGACATCTCAACCTCGATAGCCTAGAGTGCACACCTTGGCACTTATGTAGTGTCTTACAGGCAAAAACTGTGCACACATTATCTATATGATCGCCCACCGTGGTGCAAACCAAGGGTCCTCATGTATTCATGGGTGGTGAAAGTTTAGGACGACGAGCAGCTGCTCCAGACATGCGCTCTCACTGCTCAAAATCTCTCATTCGTTTACTAACAATGGTTTGTTATTACATTGGCTTCTCCGGACTGTCCCCCTGGCAGGCTATCAGTGCATTGGCTGAAGACCAACACGACTGTGGCATTTGCCGTCCAGTCGTCAGTCAAGGGCTGGGTCGGCATCGGCTTCTCTCCAGATGGACGGATGGACAACAGCGATGCCGTGATCTGGGGCACTCCCGAGAGGAATGCCCCCCCCTTTCTGGGAGTTTATCAGCTCGTGGGGGGGGAGGAGCCTAACGCCCTCAACACAACCAGGTGCATAGAATATAGGGGCCTTGATGGTTGCGTACGACAGGGTAAAAGACAGGGCAATCTGACAAGAGTGTCATCTTCGTTATTATCTCAGAGTGATTTGTGTGTGTGTGTGTGTGTGTTCCTATCAGCACTTAGCAAGTCCAGGATGTGAGCAAAATGTATGAAACTTTCCCTCGTAACTTGTATATATAATTTGTAATATAATTTGTAATATATACTCCCTTCATGCTGGACTTGTTCACCTGTGCAGACTCCCGGAGGCTGGAACCCTTTGCTTGTTTAGCACTCGAGCATCTCTTTGATCATGGAAATAAAGCGAAAGCTTCAGACTTTTTCTGTTTGTGACTTACTTCGTAAGACGGTCTTTTTTTTCCATTCAATATCTTTTGCGTACACACGGCAAGTCTTCCCACTGCGTGCCTGTGCAACGATAAACACAACCTTTTTTTGGTCTCACATTGTCCGGCCGCAGTTTCCCTCTCATCAACGCCTCTGGAGAGACAGTGCTGTCGAACGGAGGAGAGAACGTCACCACCTTCAAGTGGGTGCTCGATCCTGTCTCCACCATCCCTCTTGTTCGTGACGTGTCGTTTGTGTCATAATATACATACATACATCTGTGTATATATAATCATATTGTATACTATTGTACTACTTGAAAATCAAATAGAAACTCATAGTGTATACTATTATACTACTTGAAAATCAGATAGAAACTTTAGAATATACTCATGATACAGCTTTCTGTTGGCTGGTATGGCTTCTTTACCCACTTTGAATTCCTGACGGCGCCATCTTGGTTGGACCACTTTCATAGTTGTTTTGCATAAGCTTTGAAGAAGTTGCGCGTGAGAGCTGTTTTCCCGCCATTTTATAATTGATTGTTAATGTTTGCACTTTCTTTTATTGTCTACTCAGCCTTGTCGATTTGTCTGAAGCTCTGCTTTGTAGCTTGAGCTGTCGCTGTCACATATGCAGGGCTGTTGCGACCAGTCCGTTGCAAAAAAGCTTATTGAAGTTCAATTATGGTCTGTTGGAGTCTATCAGCGTAGATAAAAATTTGTCAAAGATCTATACTGAGATCTATTGAAGCCCATAAAAGTCCGTACTAGTCTACTGATGATTGGACTTTATTGAAGTTCTCTTGGAATCTATTGCAGTCCAATGAAAATATTCAAACCCTCCCTGCTCTGCTTTGCCTGAGCTGGAGGGGCTGAGTCATCAGAAGCTAGTGATCTGCTACACTAGCTCTTTTCTTTGATTTTCCTTGTTTTTCCACTCTTAGCTCATGTGGCTGATGCTGATGTGGCGTGCGCGTTGTGCGCTGGCATGTGCGCGGCAGATTTGAGCGGGAGATCAACGGGAGCAACGTGCGGCTCAATGCTGATGGGCCCAACTATCTGCTGTGGGCGTACGCTCGCACCGGCAGCTATCGGATCCGCCTCCATGGCGTCAATCGGTATACTATATACTTTATACTACGTACTTCTGCATATAAATATACTGCTGCATATCGATACGATACCCCTGCATGTATTTTACTCCTGCAGACAATTTATCATTGCATATGCTATTGCTTAAAGTATACTACTGCTTTCGGTATACTACTGCAGGCACTGCCCTTTACTGCACATACTTTTGCATGTATTATAGCATTCACTATTGCATGTTGTATGGCATCTACCACATCATATCAAAAATCTTCGTGTCCTTTTCAAAGCATTTTTTTGTGATATATAGTCATATATAGTTGCAGTTGTAGATGCTATACAACATACATGTTGGAGGGCTGGAGGGCTGGAGGGCTCTTACTCACAGTTCGCATTCTTATCACATACAAAACGCAAGATCCTAGTCTGTCAAAAAAATACTATTCGCCCGCGAGTTGTCCTGACGGGCCGATACCCTTGCAGGCCTCTTGCTTGCGCTTTCAGACCCTTCACCCTCTCTTTAGTGCCTTCCAATTCTGCGAAATTATGTTTGCTCATCCTCAACGCTGACCTTCCTCTCTTTCCTTCTTCCTCCTTTGTTTGTGCCTCCTCTGCTGCTTCAATCAGGGGGAGGTTCCTCCTGGATTTTGGATCGCCAGCTGGCAAGGTCGTGGCGTCGGCCTTGCCGGAGATCAACAAGTGTCGCCCCTCCAACCTGCCGGGGTACAGCTGCCAGATGGCGATGGGCGAGAGGTACGGCCTGCCACAAGGCGCTCTCAGCCCCACCCCAAGCAGGCCGCAATCTGCTTGGCCCCCCATGTTGATCTGTGCGAGCCTGATGGTCAGCTTCCCGGCATTGATTTTCCTTGTACTTGTTTCGATCATTTTGTTTGGTTTGTACTTCATCAATTTGTTTCACCAATTTTTCAAGTATCTTCTCGATCCTTTCTCTTCTTCTTGGTGCTCAAGATGCTTTCACCGCCTTCCGCCTGATGCTTCGAGCTTATGGTCTGGCTCCCAAGCCCGTACCGCTCGTCTCTGCCCGTGTGCGTCCATGCTTGCTCGCGCCCGCGCGTGCGCTCGCGTGCGTGCGTGCATGCTCTTGCATGCCTGCTTACTCGCGCGTGTGCGTGCATGCTTGCTTGCGTGCGTGCCTGTGCGTGCATTCATACTTTTGTACTTGCTCGGCGCGCGCGCTTGTGAGCAGCCTCTCGCTCTATTGGCAGAGGAAGGCGGGCGGCGTGGCCATGGCAGTCCGTGCCGCTGTACAGGGCTGGGTGGGCGTCGCGTGGTCTGAGCGCGGCGGCATGGGCGAGTCCGACTCCATCATCTACGGCCTTCACGACAAGGCGCCCACCAACACGCAGCCCACCGTGGGGCGCTACATCCTCAACGGAGAGGACTCCGCCGACCCCGTCACCAAGTGGGCCCCTCTCGCTCTGCCTTGCTCGTGCCATGCAGTGTGTGCATACTTTCGATTGTATGCACAGATGCTTGTTATTTTTTGTATAAGGATGATCTTTCTCCCATCGCACAGTGCATGTTTACAAGTGTTATAGTCACGCATTGTAGACCTTCATATGTATTTAATATGTGCTTGTACTGTTTTTACTCCATATGTAAATCCGGTGTATGTAAGAGGTTGTCTATGATGCATTGGGTTACACATAAAATTAGTATTCACGTAGCTCTCAAAGTGAACCTTTGAGTTGCACGTATTGCTTGCTGCGTTTGCCTCGTCTGCCCAGGCACCCTGCAATTGCTTGCAGCGATGCTTCATTGTGCGGCACTGGTGTGGCCTGTTGCACATGCTGCTTTTTCTTGCTCGCTCACTTGTGCTTGCATGCATACACGTGTGTGTCCGTTTGTACGTGTGTGTCCCTTCGTGCGTGCGTGTGAGCAGCTTTTCCATGACGGGGGCGTCGGCCCTGGAGAGCAACGGCGAGAGCCTTTTCAGGTGGGGCTTCTTGGAGGCCCGCAGCTTAACAACAGTCCACTCCTCACCTGCCCCTCCCCCCCCTTCCCCCTCCCCCTCCTTCACGCCTTCCGCTTTGCTCGCTTGCCCGTCACACTCTTACACCTTTGCTCCTCTCCGTCTGCTTGCCTTGGTGGTGCTCGTGCGCACGNCCGGGCAAATGGGTGTTTTTATGTTAATAGACGTGCACGGTCCATCTCCCGAGGCAAATTACCTGGTCTGAAGGCGATGGGGTGTTTCAACTCTGGCTCACTCTTGCGACTTACTGCGCCGAACATGTCCCGCCTCCCGCCTGCCGGCTGACACCGCCGCTTTCTCGTTCTCCGAATGTGCATCAGGTTCGAGCGCAAGATTGGCGACGGCGCGTGGCCCATCCAGGAGGAGGGCGGCCTCAACATGTTCCTGTGGGCGCACTCGGCCATCAGATCTTACGTCATCGACGACCACCTGGGCTTTGAGTGAGGCTTCGCGCTCGCCCTTGCCCTCGCACTCTGGCCGGCTGTGACGAGGCGTGCGTGCGCACCCGCGCCCCGTGCGTGCGTTTGTTTGTGCATTTGTGCGCGCGTACGCGCGCGCGTGTGCCCCGCGCGTGCGTGCTCTCTTTGGGCGTGCATGCTCATGGGCACGTGTGTGCTTGCGTGCGTTTGCGGGCGCGTGCGTGAGTGGGGGTGTGCGACCTTCCCGCTTCACATGTTCTTCATGCTTGATGTCGTCAACCCACCAGGTGGCGGACCCGTGGCTTCCGGCAGGTGCTTCTGCGGCAGTGTGCGCGCGCCATGCGCGCGTGCTGGCTCGCACATGCATGCGCGCGTGCGCGCGTGTGCGCATACTATTCTGCACACGTGTGTTCAGAGCATGCATTGACATCACGCAAAAGAATGCATCACATCATTCGTCGCGTTGTGTATCAATCCTCTTCTGCTGCCACATGTCATGATGCCCTGGCCTCCTGCCTTGCCTCTCGTAAGTCTCGCCTTTCCAGGACCCTTGCGCTTCTTCCATCTGGCCTTTCTAACCCCATGCAACCTTGCGTTCCTCTCTTTGTGTGCCTCTCTCTTCGTCCGTGCGGGTACCACCAGAGGGAGGTTCCCCCTGGAGCTGACGGCAGCGCCAGACGCAACGGTGAAGTGCGACAAGTCGTGGATTAGCGGCTACGATTGCGTCTACCAGGCCTCTGTCAAGTAAGCAGCCGCAGTGGCCCACCGGCATGCGACACTTGGCGCTGCTCCCACCCCAGGGGACAGGCCGCGCACTCGGAGCCCCCCCACTCCCTGTCAAAGGACTCCTCTTCTTTAATGACACTAACCTTCCGGCAATGACATGCACTGTCTCGCTTGACAAGGAGTCATGACTTGTCAGACTACCTTTGTATTGCCACTTGTAGGGCTTCCATCGCCCTGCCACGGTCGCTCCACTCCCTCCTCCTGGTCTTCTCCTTCCCTTCTTCGTCCACTTAGAGCTGCACGGTGCACGCCTCCGTCCTTCGCCAGTTTATTGAATTTGTGAGCTCTTAATCAAGGCGATTCAACGGCGTAATTCTATGCTTATCTGCACGGCATGTCACTCATGACATGACACATGGCACATGGCACATGCCACGTGCTTACTGTCACCCCCCCTCCCATCCACCTTTTTCCTGTTCCTCTCTCCGTGTGTGTCTCCCCGGCGTGTGTCTCCGGCGCGTGTGTCCACGTAGCAGCGTGATGCTCAATCCCCTGCCCCCCCCCCATCCACCTCACCCTTCTCCGCTCTCCGTGCTCTCCGTGTGTGTCCGTCTCTCGCGTGTGTGCACGTCCACATGGCAGCGTGACGGTGCACTGGAGGAAGAACAAGGACAGCGTGTCCTTTGCAATGCAGAGCCTGACCGTTGGATGGGCGGGCATCGCGTTCTCCGCGAGCGGGCGCATGAGCGGCAGCGAGGCCGTCATCTACGGCGATCCGGCGGGCAATACGGACCCGCGCGTGGGCGCGTACGTGCTGCAGCCCAAGGGCGTGAGCAACGAGACCAAGTCAGTTCGTCCCCCTCTTCCCCTCTTTTCCCTTCACCCATTCCCTATTTCCCCCTCTCCCATTTCCCCTCCCTTCATCACTCCCTTCTTCCCCCTTCCCCCCCCCCTCCTTCCCCCCTTTTCCCCTTCCCTTCTCCCTTCATTCCCATCACCCCTTTCTCTTTCCCCTATGCCCCCTCTCCCACCAGCCTCCCTCTTGTCCCCCCCTGTTTCTCTATTTGGGCACCTGCGCCTGCGCCTGCGCCTGCGTGTGCGCGCCTGGGATTGCAAATGCTGCATGCTCGCACAAGTTGCAGGACCGCGGGAGGAGATAGCCTCGCATGCAGGGATCACTTGCTTCCTCACCTGGTGGGGGTTGTGTGCCAGCGATGCTGCGTGCTTGCACCAGGTGCCAATCTTTTCCATCCGCGTGCGCTGCAGGCGCGCATGCGCGCGCGCGCCTGTGATCAACCACTGCCCGCGGTCCATCCTTTTGCGGCCGCTGCGACTTGGCTGGCGGGGGCCGTGATGTGGGCCAGCCAATGCAGAAGATAGCCGATGGACAGGTGGCCGCGAGGATTAGGTCTCGGTCCTTGGAGATTCGGACCTCTGACTGCCGGATGAGCCGGAGGACATGTGAATGCAGGTTTCAGCTCCTGAATGCCGTGGGAGCTGTCAACGCCAGCAATGCCAACGCCACGCTCTTTAGGTGGGTGCCTGAGTGAGCGACGCGCGTGCAATTTTTTTCTTCGCATGCTGGATGTGTGCAACAACCAGGAGTCTTGCTTGCATGCACCGACGGGAGTGCTACCAGCTGCCCCACCCCTGCTCATGACGCGGACGAGAGCGGATGAGTGCCTCTGCATGAGCCGGACCTGATTTACTGATGCATCTGATTATACTCCTACACGCTATAATTTCAAAGCGCCTGATATTGTAATGCACCTGATACACCATTTCAACAAATGATGTGCATATGAATATCCCCGACCAGATTGCTTCCGTGTTTTCTTTAAAGAGTTAGCTGGCCCTGGATGCTGACGCAGCGTGCACTTGTGCTCTTCTCTGACGCGCCTGTCTGTTGTCTGCTCGTCAGATTCGAGCGCAAGTTTGGAGAGGGCGACGTGCCTCTGAAACCTTATGGAAAGAACTACATCATCTGGGCGGTGTCTCGCACCGGAAGATCGCGCATCGGCTACCACGGCTTGCAGAGGTCAGCCATGGATACAACACCCATCACGTGCTTCCTCTACTTGATTGCAACAGCATGACACCAGAAGAGAGCTGGTCGCTGGCGGCAGCAGCTGCTGACAGCTGGCAGTTTTCTTCGCTGCTTCCGATAAGCCCAGGGCTGTTTGTCGCAGTCTTTGGAGTCAACATGGCAATGACGGATTGGTCACTGTAGGTGTCATTGCATGAGCTCCTGGTAGAGTTTTTCGTGAATGCATGCGCGTGAGTGTGTTCATGTATGCGCGCGCCAGTGTGTGTGTCTGTGTCTGTGTGTGTGTGCTGTGTTGGGTGTGTGTAAATGTGTGTGAACAACTATTTTTTCACATGAATTTCAACGTATCGTAGTCTTATACATATAAACTCTCACGCTTGCACCAATAGATTTATGCTTACACACATAAATATATACATATATATGTGTGTATATATGTGTATATATGTATCTGTGTACACAAATACTCATATGCTTACATGCCGACATATACCTATGTGTGTGTCCCCACAAGTTGATTTGTGTCCCATGTTGTAGGGGCCGCTTCACGCACGGAATGCATGTTGCAATAAATTTACACTTAATTTCATATGCACACAGTCTTACATGCACATTAGTATACAAACTTATTCTCTGCGTCTTATATTGCAGGGGCCGCTTCACGCTGGACTTTGGCGCGCCCGCGAGCGTTGCAGCAGCCGCGCCTCTGAGAGCCGACGTCAATCGATGCACGGCCTCCTCCCTGGCGGGCTTCAACTGCATGCTCCGCCTCAGCAGCACGTGAGGGAGACTTTGCCCTCTTCTCCCGTGCTTGCCTCTCTTGCTTGCCTCTTTGCTTGCCTGCCTGTGTGTGCCTGCGTGTGCCTGTGTCAGCAGGTGCTTGTCTGCAAGCGCATGCCACATCAATGATCTCCACACACGTCGTACGTGCTTGTGTGTGTGCGTGTGTGTGTGTGTGTGCGCGTGTGTGTGCGCGCGTGCAAACACGTGCATTTTTGTATGTGTATGTGTGCCAGAGCGTGCCTCCGGCCTTTGAGTGTGTGTGTATGTGTGTGCGTGTCTGCGTGTGTCCAAGCGCGTGTCCCTGTGCGTCAGCGTGTGCACGCACGCGCGTGTGCATGCGCGTGCACATCTCGCGTGTGTGCGTGTGGGTCCCCGCGCGCGCACGCATCCCACCACCCTCCAGCTTCAACCAGCACTTCCCCCAACATACCTCACACTGTGCAATTGACTTCGGGCCTGTCTCCTGTGCCTCCGGGGTGCCTGCTTGCGCTGCTGCTGCCACACGACAGAGCCGTTCTCTACTGGCAGCGTCGAGTGGGGGGGCTGTCGCTAGCCCTGCAGACGTCTCTCAAGGGCTATTCGGGCATCGGCTGGTCCAAGAGGGGGGGAATGGGGGACTCAGACGCCGTCGTGTTTGGAACACTCGACACGGCCAAGGAGGGAGACGCTGGCGCGGCGACAGTTGGCACGTACTACTTGGACGGGGAGATCAGCGCCAACGCCACGGATGCGTATGTGAACCCGCCCTTGCCCCACCGCCCTTTCCCCGCCCTTTCACCTTGTCTCTCCTGCTTTTATTTGCCCTCTCCCCTTTGTCCTTTCCCCTTTCCCCTTTCCCCTATCCCCTTTATCTTTCTCGCCTTGTCTTTCCCCTTTCTCTGCCCCCTAGCCCTTTCCTTATACTGGCGTTTGGGGTGCCAGCTGGCACAAGCCTGCAAGCTTCCCGGATTGCTGGGAGGCTGGCTCTTTGCCTTTTTTTTGCCTGATCTTGTTTGTTTTGCTATTTATCTTCTGTTTTTGGTTTCGTGCCTGGTTCCGATTCACTTGCAATGCTTTCTGTCCTTGCCTTTCCTTTACATTTTTTTTTGTGATTTTTCTGCACTTAGTCTTTGATTCCATCCTATCGTCTTCATCTTGCCAAGGTCTTTGCCTCAGAAATAGCAGACGGTGCCAGACTTACAAGGCAAGAAGGGGTCTGCGGGGTGCTGTGGTGTGTGTCTCTTGTGGGCGGGCGCGCAAGAGTTCAGCTTTGCAATTACAAATGCGTCCGCGACCTCCAGCGAGACTGAGACCCTATTCAGGTGCTGCTCCTCTTTCCCCTCCTCTTCATCCTCCTCATCCTCCTCCTCCTTCTCCTCCTTTTCCTCCTCAGCCTCCTCCTCCCCCCCACCCCGCCCTCCTTCTCTCATCCTCTGATCCTCCCCCCCC
>WELA01001776.1:0-24080 GCA_009602735.1 Mesotaenium endlicherianum
ATAATTGTGTAAAGTCCAGCAGACTGATTATTAACTAAAGTTCAGCAGACTGACTACTAACTAAAGTTCAGCAGGCTCAACTAAATTAACTATTACATTTAAATGAATATTATATCTACTAATATACTGATTCATTACACTCAACGTCTTGGTCGGTGTCCAAGCTGGCGTGGGTAACAAGATCACTTCTCATGTCGTGGTAGTGCCCTTGTGGCAACAGTGTCAAGTGGATCATGGGCTGAGGTGACCCATCGTCGCAGCTCTGCCTAACTTGGCATCTGCTGGCGTGGCCTTTGCTTCAATTCTGCCTGACTTGGGAGCTACAAGCGTGGTCTTTGCAAGCGTTCGTGGGGTTAGCTTTTCAATTGACCTGGCTGGTAGATCCCACACATTGTTGAGGGTCACATTTGACTTGGTTTGATTGTGGTCACACCTCACGTGTGATGGATTGAACTTACGTTTAACGCTGACTTTTACATGTCAACAGCATCGGTCGACGGGATAACAATTGATTGTCCAAACTTGAGGGGGTCGTGACTTCCGCCCAACGTGCTGCACCATTTAGCGAGCTATCATTCGGGACGTTAGCCAATTGGAGAGACAAGAGAATATTTGGTAAAATAGTTAGTAGCCAAGGTACAAGAGACGTAAAAAGGCTGGTCAGCTTGAAATGGACAGGACAAGCGGACGAGTAGACATGTTTTGTATGGCGAGTAGTGTTTAGGAACAGTGCAGGCATTTGTAATAGTCATGAATTTAAATTAAGATTGTAGGAGGCAACTTTGGCGGAGCACGTACTAGCGAAAATAAGAGTCGACAACTTTGTATTTGGTGTTTGGCAATGTACTAAAGGTTACACACTTTTGAAATGCTGTCCAAGATTATTCTTTGTGTGTATGTTGCAAAATCCAAAGTGTGCTAGTGCAAACGACTGACTTGGAGTTTTAAACTTTTTGGAAATACTTTCATCATGACTAGACTTATGAGTTTCGATTCATGCATCTTTTAGCAATCACACAGTATGTTCATGAGACTTCAATAGCAATGCAATGGCACACCTTTAAAGCTGCGTGAACGTTATAATAAATGCTTCAATGGTACGCAAATACCAATTGGTAGAGAACATCAAGTGGATCGGTACTCTTATGTTATTTTGTGGAGGACTCAAATAAGCATCAAAGATGTACAACATTTCCCCAACGAGCAAATTGAATCAACTTTCTCAAGAACATTGATAATTCAATATATAGCAATTTGCTTTATTGCCTGTATATAATTTCAATAGGTCATTTTTGGAGGATAGGAAAATGCGCACTGCAGCACATTCATACTCCCATACATAACTAGGTATACACAAGTGTTGAGGAAGTCGTCAGCATGAGCAGTTAGGAATGATGTCATTTCTTTGCTCTTGTACTCTAGAGTTACTGTAACTTTTGAAATATTTGGCATTCTATGAAGTCGGTTCAGTGCTGTGCCTGCTATTGAGTGCTTCTGTAATACTACAAAGGCTTGTGTAAACATTGAGAACACAAGCTTGCTCCAAATTTTGCACACCATGCCGAGTCTACGGGCCTGTGTATAATCAACGTTCATGTTTGCTTACCACTCTGTTTTGAACAAGTGCTTATCTTTACCACGTACCATATCTTTAATTAGATTACAAAACGTGGTCTTTGCGGCAGCCATTAACACTTGAAATCAATCTTGCTTATTCAAAATAAATATCTTTTATTTATATATATAAGATCAGAGATAGGTGGAAGCGTGTAAAACCAGGGAGCAATCTTTGCCCTTATAATGAATTCCGTTTACTCATCTATACCCCTTGACTCACTTACCGTAGTGTGCCATAGTTGCACACTAACTCAAGGTATAAGAAAGAGGCGAGCTTGAGGACTAAAGCTTCTCCTTTAGACACTCATGGCCTCTTGCCTACCAGGCATTCAAGCATGTATAAGCACATGTACAACATCAAAGGGCTGAATAGCAAAGGCGCTCTCATTCAGATTACCATAATATAGCTAAAACACATCTCACTGACATGGGTGCAAAACCAGGGAATCTGTCCGTTTTGTGACCCCGAAATGCCAGAGAGCATAATTCTGTCAATACCAACTCCATATTAAAGCAAACTCAACGACAATGAACGCATATTGACGAGACCTTTCCAAAAAGTCCTAGTTCGTTCGATTTGGAGCACGGACGAGGAAGCCATGTCAATTTTCGTGAAAGTTGGTCATAATAACGAACCCCAAAAGTGCACATATGACTTCCAAGTAGAAATCCGACTCTAAAACGAACTGTCCAGAATGAGGGACCACGAGATCCCAACCTACTATGTACCTAGTGACCACCTGGTTGACCACGGCGCAAGGTGCGCCGTTTCGTAGAAAAATCGCCTACCCAGGAGTTAACCACACTGGTAGGACATCGGTTTACCAAATCTCAGTCGACCTTCCGACTTTCAGTATACTACGGTCACATGTGCCAATCTACAAACCATAATCGAAACGAATATGTTTATCCTCAGCGTACTGAAGCTAAGTATACCGACTAATATTAAACGAGCTTACTATATGTCAACCTACTAATTCTATATCCTCTATATAACGGATATATTAATTACCAGCAAACTATCAAATGATACAAAAGTCATCCTGCTGACCTTTTTGACAAAGTCAGCAAATTACACTATAATACAAAAGTCATCCTTCTGACCTCTTTGACAAAGTAAGTAATCTCGCATTATATTGATATATATTCATTTTGATGAACTCGCACATGTGAGTATATTGACATAGTACTTATTTATTAATATATGTGTATGTGAAATTAATTAATTAAATAATAAATTGATTTATTACAACACTATTGTGATTTTATGCTGATGCCAAAAGGCACAAGGGTACTGCTAGCTAAGAGAAACCTTTGCTAACAATTAAGACAGACGAAGCTACTTTCCAGTGTCGACAAGCAGCGATGGGAAGTAGTGGAGCCTACAATTTCATATTACTTCCTATTTAAGTTAATAAATAAGAGATGGAATATATGACCGTGCAAATTGGAAATCAGTAAAGCATGTCGAGAGCATTATGTTTGAGCAAGCGAGATGGTGAAGAGGAAGCTAAGTTCATTTATACAGTCCGTGTCAAAAGTAGTCAACTCAGGATAGAGCTCAAAGAGACCGAACAAATGCAGTCGTGCTTTGCTGACAGCTAATGTAATGAATTTGTATATCACTTGATAACCAAGTTACCTACGATGAATAGAAGAGTTGAAACTGATAAACTTTACTTAGTCAGTGTAATGACTTAGCCAAATGTAATCGACTGAAGTCCTCTTTAATCAATTTGCTAATACGTTCCAACTGAGCACCTTAAGCAGAACTAGCAAAATGTTTAGTATTGTATCTATATAGTTATATCGGGATAAACAGATGGCCAGAATAAGCACGAGGTAGATATCGGTACAAAATGACGTGAGACAGTTGCGAATTTGATCCACAATTCTCCGACGTGCTTAATGCCCAAGTATGCAGTGTCATTTCATTGCATTACCGATTAACACTGAACTTATTCCATTTACATATGCTAATTAAGTTTGCTATCAACTTCGACATTGGAAGACAAGATTGGCTCTTTGTACATTGTAACAAGAAAGTTGATCGCTTCCTTCAAAAATGTAGATCATAAGAGGGCACAGATGCAAGCCGTTAAATGAGAGACAGAAAACTAAAACTGCTACTGGTGATAGGTCTCTGCATAATAAATTCTGAAAATTTACTTGGCTGTAGTCCATAAGTAGCCGATCATTTAGAGTCCAAGTTTGCTCAATTTGGAGCACTGGTGAGAGAGATATGATGCTCAAAGTAGAAGGGGGTCAAGCTGCTGGAATTGTTAGGGCAGAATATGCCTTCTGACATTGTGCCCTCCCCTGAACTTGGAATGCTCTGAAACTCAAGACTCTGGTAGAACATCTTACAGCGCCCAGTTTGAGACTTAGTTTGGAGCATTTGGAGAAGCATAAAAGGACTTATGGTTTTCAAAAGTTTCTGCACAGATTTGGAGGAGTGCCTACTCTCTCAGCTCTCAACGACAGTCCAGAAATTAGAATGCTCTCAAATTTAGTGACGCGGTAGAGTTCTTTGACGCGGTTCGTCTGGCACTCAAATTTTTAGATTTGGAGCAGTTCTGTGGCCGCTATGAATTTTTGAATTTGTGGCAGATTCTGGGCCAACTTGTACAAATTTCTTTATCATTAAGGAGTAGGCTAGCCAATAAGGTCACACCACCTACGACCTTGCCTAGTCTACCTTACATGTGTAGCACCTGACTTGGCGCCTTTGACTAGTCCTCTTCACATGTGTGGCATCTGACTTGAAACTGTTGACTAGTTTGCTCCACATGTGTAAGACCTGACTTGACGCGCCGAGACGTCGCTTTTTCTATCGAGGGGGTGATGTAGTGATTTGAGTTATTATATATTAGTTTGCATTTATTTTAATGTTTTCAAATATATTAGGAGTAGCATTGTGTGGAGTCAAGTGTGAATTGGTACTCTAGTAACTTGGTTCATGTCCTTTGAACCTTCCAAGGCATTTTCGAAGTTAGAGGAAAGACCTAGAAGAACTCCACGTGGCAAAAGTCAAATGTGCCATTTTTAGGTCAAAAGGACATGTGTACATTATTCTAAAAAGAGGTGGCAAGTTTCCTAGAAATTACTTATTTAGCAAGTATATAAACAAGAGCTAGTTCATAGAAAGACATAGGAGAATCACTCTTGTACTTGCCAAAATCCAGAAATATATTAACTTTCAAGAAGCCATCTCTCTTTCAAGAAGCTACCACTTGTGTTCAAAGATCCTTGTCTTGAATAGATAAAGTATTATATTTCACTAAGTACTTCATCTATCTGTTTCACTACAACAAGCGTGCGGAAGGCACATAAAATGGTGAGTGCTGTGTTAGTTGCCAAGTTCTCAAAAGTCTCCGTAGTCGAATTGCTATTAGCAAGAGCAGGATTAATAGTTAAAATCCTCAGTGAAGAACTAAGCAAGCCCAGCCAGCAGTGGAAATTGCTAAGGCGCGGTGGTGAGCGAAGAGCCCACGCCAAGCCGACATAGATGCTATAGTTTCAGAGTTTTGTGAGCTATGACTTTGTGAAAGTTAAGCGAAAGCCCTGGTGGGCAATTTCCTCTGAAACTTGGTGTTGTGTCTTGATCTGCTCAGACGAGATTTTTGCAAACCAGAATTTATTTACTTGTGCAACCCTCATCTTGGGCAAAGTCTAATTGGGAGTAAGACACTTCCGTCCTACTTCTAAAAACTTGAGTTGATTGGTTCAGATGAACAAGAATTCCCAAGCAAATTGAAGATTAAGGCCTGTGAGGGCTGCCGATGCTCAACCTGGAAGGGGACCCGGGAAATTCAACTGTAGATGCGGTTGAGGAGTGGAAGACTCTACCATCCAGTGAAGCGTGTGGAAGGTTCTGATTCAAGCAAGAGTCAACGAAGGAGTGAGACCCCTGAGCTGCTTGACAACCCGTGAAGTGAGCAACCGTTGGGAGACAAGTCTCGACATATGTCCGCAAACGATAAGAATCCGTATAGTGAACGTCTCTTTGCTCCTTATTTTGGGCAGAGCGTAAGACGCTTGGGCAAGAATCAGTGAAAATTGATCACCATTTGAGATGGCTGGTGACGAAAGAGATGAGAATTCTGAGTTCAAGCTGTCTATTAAATGATTCAGTGGACAAATCGGTGGTAATAGTCTCACTTTCAAAAAATTTGATGAGATCTATCGGGCGGACTTCTCTGAAAAGATCCACAAGGATGCTTCATACACGCAGTCTGTTGCATTCATAAGTTTGGTTCACTACTTGGACAAAGATGCCTTGCTACTCTATCGCCAATTCCGAAAGGATAAGGACTTTACCCAGGAATGAGCATATGGAGAGAACAAATATGCTAGGGATTTGAAAATTCAAAAAGAGGCTGCTAAAGCCCAGATGATCGCTTTTTCTTCAAGAAGAGCAGTACGTGCTGCCCCTGTCGAGAGTGTAGACATAGCAACATTGACGCAAGAACTCGTAGACACATTATAACAACTCATATGAAAGGGGCAAAGTGCCCTAGTGGAAGCGTAGTGAATCACGAGGAAAGGAACTAGTTGCCATCATACTAGAGAGTGCAGCGGCATATCACTAACAAAGCTTAGGAAAAATACTCAACATTTTGAGTAGCAAGAAACTGCTCACAAATGATGTAGGATGAAAGGCCTTGTCATTACAAACCCGTAAAAATTTACAGAAGTGAAAACTGATAAGAAACAAAGAAATTATGCCTATTTATAATTTTCTGCCTAAGTGCTCCTCCCTAGGAGGAAGCTACGGATTTTCCTAAGTGTTCGTCAAATTGTCCCTTCCAAAATATTTGTGAGTAAGCCAGATCAGTCTAATCTGACGTTTCGGGCCGAATTGACGTCCACATACATGCATCGACATTACTAGAATATTCTATCTTAGACGCGCTAGGCTAAACCGAAACTTCTAGGTAAATCGACCTAGTCGGCACTCGGCGTCAGCCGAACTTACGTGAAGGTTCGAGTTCATTCTAACGGGCCAGATCGCTTGACGCTGTCGGTAAATCCGACGGTCGCGCTCACCGCGAATTAAGGACAGTCGTCAACCGACCTCAAAACTAATTAAACTTCGGAAATCCATAACTCTCTCAATACTTGACCAAATTCAATGAACTTTATCTCAAAATGACCACAAAAATGCACTCTACACTACTATACAATCAAAACATACTTTCATGAAACTCAAAAATGCACTTTATAAACCTATGACCTTACATCATCCCCCTCCTCAAGATGCGACGTCCTCGACGCATTCTGCAGATAACGTCTCAACTTACTCTTACAATGAGTCAAGTTGGCCTCTGGCTCCCAAGTGTTGTCGTCCGCATGGTAGCCTTTCCACTTGACCAGATACTCTTGGGCAAATCGTTGACCTCGCTTGACTCGTCGATCGCCGACAATCGCCTCCACTTCATACTCCAATACATCATCGATCTCGACCGGTGGTGGCGGTGTAGGTAGTCGTCCTGGATGTCCTTCATTCGGGTCAACGTATGGCCGTCGACAACTGACATGGAACACATCATGGATATGCCAGCCTGAAGGAAGTTCCAACTTGTAGGCCACTGGAGTCACCTGTTTGAGCACTACAAAGGGACCTGTAAATCGTGCCCGCAGTTTCCTCTTGCCTGTGAAAGGTAGGTTCTCTGTGGACAAGAGTACTTTGTCGCCCACATGGAATGTCACTTCCCTCCTCTGCTTGTTAGCATGCTTGACCTGTTCTTCCTGTGCCTTCCGAATACACGTCTTCGCCATGTGCCAAGTATTGGCCATCTGCTCCATAAAAGCTTGTGTAGTAGGAACTTGAGTCTCCTTGGCCTTCTCCAACAAGATGTTCCCTGGATGATATACTTCTCGCCCATAAACCATAGCGAATGGTGGCTGCTTGGTGGAATCCTGCATGCTGTTGTTGTAGGCAAACTCCAATCCTGGCAGCTTCTTGTCCTACTCTGAAGGGTCCTCCATAGTGAAACTCCTGAGCACCTCTTGCAGAGTTCTGTTGAGCCTCTCACTCTGCCCATCTGTCTGAGGGTGATAGGAAGTGCTCATACTCAGCTTGGTCCCCATCAAAGTAAACAATGACCGCCAAAAGTTGCTAGTGAACCTTGGATCTCGATCGGAAACGATCACCTTCGGCAACCCATGTAACCTGAAAATATGATCAAAGAATAGCCGTGCCACATCCGCTGCCGTAGAAGTCTCCTTCATGGGAATGAAGTGAGCCATCTTGCTGAGTCTGTCAGACACAACCCATACTGCATCGTGCCCTTGACCACTGACTGGTAACGATGTGATGAAGTCCATAGCAATCTGCTCCCAAGGATACTCTGGAATAGGCAGGGGCCGCAATGTACCTCCCTTCTTTTGATTTGGTGTCTTGTTTCTCTGGCACGCATCGCAACTCCTGATCCACTCCTCGATGTCTTTGTCCATATTTCTCCAGTAGTATTCCCGCTTCAGCACGCTTGCCGTCTTCTCGTTTCCAAAGTGTCCAGCATATAAGCAGTCATGATGCTCCGCAAGCAGTAAGTCTCGTAGCTCCTTGATGTCAGGTACCACCACTCTTTGGAATCACCATAATACCATATACCGTCCTTCTTCTGCATACTCGCGTTGAACTCCACTGCTCCACCATCAGCAAACTGTGGATCCTCCTCATAACCTCTTTGAAGCTTCTCCTTGAAGTCCATATTCTTCTTGATGACTGAGACAGCTGCAAGGTCACACCTCCTGGATAAAGCGTCTGCAGGGTTGATCTTCCCAGGTAAATACTCAATCTTGTGGTCAAACTGTTGCAAAAACTCCATCCACCTTGCCTGTCTTCGTGTCAACGTTGGTTGCGTCATAAAATTCTCCAAGCTCCTGTGGTCGGTCTTGATAAACACCTTCCGCCCGTCCACATACCATCGCCAAATCCTCAAAGCCTGAATAATAGCCAACATCTCTCGCTCGTGTGCTGCATAGTTCTGCTCCGCAGGACTCAACTTTCTGCTCTCATATGCCACAGGCTGCAATCCTTTGCCTTGGTCCTGGAGAAGAATGGCCCNCCTTTGCCCTGGTCCTGGAGAAGAATGGCTCCCACTGCAAAATTTGATGCGTCCGTGATGATGGTGAAAGGAAGCTCTGGACTGGCAATTGCCAACACAGGTTCCTGTGTTAATAGCTCTTTAATCTTCTCAAAGGCTTGCTGCTCCTTGTCACCCCATAGCCACTTCTCCTGCTTCTTCAACATGTCCGTGAGCGGTGCACACACCTTGGCATGTCCTTCAACGAAACGTCGGTAATAATTCGCCATGCCGAGGAAACTCCTAAGTTGATGAATATCAGCAGGCATCGGCCAATCTCTGACTGCTTGCACCTTCTTCTGCTCTACCTTGACTCCTACAGCTCCCACTACATGTTCAAGAAATTTGACTTCATTCAGACAGAAGTCGCACTTGCTCATCTTCCCGTACAGCTTCTGATCTCTCAAGACCTCCAACACCTTCCTCAGATGCTCCACATGCTCTTCCAGGGTCTTCGAATAGATCAAGATGTCGTCCAAAAATATTACCACAAACTGGTCCAAGGAGGGTCTAAAGATACTATTCATGAGTCCCATGAATGTAGCAGGTGCATTAGTCAATCCAAAAGGCATGACTGTGAACTCGAACAAACCATAGCGAGTCCTGAAAGCAGTCTTTTGAACGTCTCCTTCCGCAATCCGTACCTGGTGATAGCCACTCCTCAAATCGATCTTCGAGAAATACTTCGCCCCGACAAGATTGTCAATCAACTCGTCCACTCGTGGAAGTGGGTACCTATTCTTGATGGTGACCTTGTTGAGTGCCCGGTAGTCGACACACATCCTCATAGTCCCATCCTTCTTCTTCACAAATAAGACTGGCGCTGCAAATGGAGACTCGCTGGGTCGGATGAATCCCTTCTCCAACAACTCTGTCAGTTGCTTCTTCAACTCATCCAACTCCGCAAACGATTGTCGATAGGCGGGTCTCACTGGTGGCTTGCTCCCTGGTTCCAACTCGATCTTGTGCTCCATAGCTCTCTGTGGAGGTAATCCTGTGGGTAGCTCCTCAGGAAATACGTTCTTGAACTCCTCCAACAGCGCCTTAATTTGGGCAGTCATCTGAGCAGGCTTCTTCTCTTGAGCAGTTAGGCTCTGCTCCTTCTGAGCAAGGGGATCAGACACCACTACTTGCTCCTCCGGCGATGTACATTCGCCCAGGCTGTTAGGATTCACGCTTGCTCCATCTGATGACCTGGCCAGGGCCACCGAAACAAGGTACATCTCCTTCACCTGATTCGCCCTGCATAGCTTCTTAACTTGCAGGCTCGAGAGAAGACAGTTACTTGTGGTCGTATCTACCTCCACCTGTTTCGCTGTCTCCATTTGACCATCACGCCCTTGGACTTTCACTTGTCCAGTGCTCCAGTGCACTTGAGGGTTGGCTTTTTTTTAGCCATGGTCGGCCCAATATCACCTCATGGTGACCGAACTCTGCCTGCTCCATAACTTCAGTAGTCTGGTGTCCAGCTACTTCCACGTGAATAGCTTCCGTAGGTGCACCACACTTGAGTCTCTGCCCATTCGCCAAAATTGCCTCCTTAGGCTCATAATGCTTTTGCACAGGGATTCGCCACTCTTTCACTTGCTTCTCGTGCACAAAGTTTGCACTTGCGCCACTGTCGACCATACACTTCGCCTTATTGCCGTCGACTACTCCTCCCACGATGATAGGCCTGTCGACATCTTGTCTTTTGCTTCCCGGCAGGCTCCTGGGGATAACCTCCTTGTGAGTTCTCGTCTTCACGCCAGTAGACACCCCAGAACGACTTACTGGCGTCCTCCTTTTTCCTGCTGTTGAGGTTGCTTCGCCTTCACATGACAGTCTCGAGCCAGATGTCCAAGCTTGCCGCAATTATAGCAGGGTCCTCTCGGCTTGAAATTCTGCTGCCTGCGCTGGTACTGCACAAGTCCCAACTCCATGGGTACTGGACCTTGAACACTCGTGCTTGGCGCTTGAGATCCAAAGTGTCGATATCCTCCAAAGTTGTGGCTGCCCCACTGCCTCTGACTATACTCCACAGCGTCGACCCTTGTTGCCAATGCCATCATTTCTCCAAGACTGGTAGGGTCCTTGAGCGCCACTTCCTTGGCCACAGTTGGCTTGAGTCCCCTCTTGAACTTGTCCATCATCTCCGACTCGTGCATGGATGGACATTGAAGCACCAGCTCGTTGAAGCGCGATACATACTCTTGAACGCTTCCTCGTTGACGAAGGCGCACCAATAGATCTCGAGCGGTAGCCTCGGGTGCAATAGGTTGAAATTGCCTCTTCAAGCCTTCAAATAGCTGATCAACAGTAGCAGGAACTCCAGACAGCTGCTCTTCTCGTTCATACCAAGCTCCAGCACTCTTCTGCAGCAAAGTTATGACAAAGGCGACTTGCCTGTCGGGCGTGAGCGCAGAATACTCCATAAACTTCTTCACTCCAAAAATCCATTGATGAACAGGCGGCGATCCACGCTCTCATGTATAAACTTCAGGCTTAGGCGCACGCACTCCTGATGCGGGTGGAATAACTGGTTGCACCACTGGGTTAACATGAATCGGTGGCACAACAGGTGCAGGTGCCGAACTCGTCGAAGCGGCTTTCCCCATAACAATTCGCACCCTTCTCTCCACCTCCGCGCGCATATTTTGTTGAAACTGGGTGTAGACTTCTCCTCCAATTGCATTTGCCATGTGCCTTAGCATCGCCTGCATTTCTTGTTGCTCTCTAGTCATCGTTGGTGCTGCCTGTTGCCCCGCGCGCTCAACATGCTCGACATGTTCGCCTCCTCCAGCTGCCAACTGCGACTCCGTAATATAATATGCAAACTAGCCCAGCTCCGATACCAAATGAAAGGCACAAAGTGCCCTAGTGGAAGCGTAGTGACTCACAAGGAAAGGAACTAGTTGCCATCATACTAGAGAGTGCAGCGGCATATCACTAACATAGCTTAGGAAAATTACTCAACATTTTGAGTAGCAAGAAACTGCTCACAAATGATGTAGGATGAAAGGCCTTGTCATTACAAACCCGTAGAAATTTACAGAAGTGAAAACTCATAAGAAACAAAGAAGTTATGTCTATTTATAATTTTCTGCCTAAGTGCTCCCCTCTAGGAGGAAGCTACGGATTTTCCTAAGTGTTCGTCAAATCGTCCCTTCCAGAATATTCGTGAGTAAGGCAGACCAGTCTAATTTGACGTGTCGGGCCGAATTGACGTCCACATACATGCATCGACATTACTAGAATATTCTATCTTAGACGCGCTAGGCTAAACCGAAACTTCTAGGTAAATCGACCTAGTCGGCACTCTGCGTCAGCCTAACTTACGTGAAGGTTCGAGTTCATTCTAACGGGCCAGATCGCTGGACGCTGTCGGTCAATCCGACGGTCGCGCTCACCGCGAATTAAGGACAGTCGTCAACCGACCTCAAAACTAATTAAACTTCGGAAATCCATAACTCTCTCAATACTTGACCAAATTCAATGAACTTTATATCAAAATGACCANATATCAAAATGACCATAAAAATGCACTCTTCACTACTATACAATCAAAACATACTTTCATGAAACTTAAAAATGCACTTTATAAACCTATGACCTTACATCATAGAGGGCAAGCAAAGGGCCGTTAGAGAAGATGATGTTGGGTCCGTTAAAGAACAGCGTAAAGTATGTGCAAAGTTGTGTGAAAAGATTGCTATTGCCCAGGATCCTGTAACACGCCGAGCACCACCATTTGATAGTTAGCAAGGCAACAGTGCCACAACAGAAGCTAGCCATGCGCAAGCTCTGGCCAGTTGCTGTAGGGATGGAGGCCGGAGATGACCGGCTGAACTCTGAACATTGCCTGCGTCGTTTCTTTAAGTTACTTGAACAGCGATTTCCAGAGGATCGCTGTAAGGTTATGAAAGTGGAGTTGGTTTCTTTCTAGTATTTTATATGCATAGAGTGTGATTTTAGAAGAACTGTGGCCTTTATTTCAAGTCATTTGGACAAGTATTGAGATAGTTATGAATTTTGGAAGTTTTTAGTGAGTTTTTAATGTCACAGATTCTATTTAGTGACAAGGACAGGTGCAGTGACGAAAATTTTGGTTGGAGTCCAGGAAGTAGGACATTGAAACATGAGGGTTCCAAAAAGGACGTACAATTACGTAGAGTGCCAAAGTAATCGTGGAATTTCTAGAAACTCCGTGAGGAGTTAGTGGATTGTGTAGTAGAATATTCTAGAGTGTGATTGTTTGCGTGTGAGTGTGCTAGCTTGTCCAACTAGGCAAGGTCACCTACATGGAAGGAGCCATAGGAGAAGGTTCTGGAGGTACTTTGCTAGAGAGGACATTTAGAGCTAAAGGATACATGGGAAGCACAAGGAAGTAGAGGTGGCTTAGTCTAGTCTAACCTTCTTATCTTGTACACGACTTTTCTTAATAAAGTGAGTTCTTTTCCACTCCTCTCTTATGTAGCCCTCTAACTCTTGCAAGGGTGGCATACCACCAGGCCACTCCACCTTGTGTATGCAACTAGGAAAGGTCTTCGTGCACGCTTCCACTCGCGGTGCGTGAGAGTGTATGGGCGCACTCCCCGCACCCTTCCCTCTTTCACATGGTATCGGAGCTACTTAGTTGCTTCATTCGGAGGAGGAGCTTTGGTTGGTGATGCTTGTAGGAGTTTACAGAGAGTATAGAGGAGAAGCAAAGATGATTTATAAGTTGCTAAGGGCAGCCATGAAGACATGATGCAAGCTAGCACCTCTCTCTCTTGACGGAGGGAGAAGATGGGAAAAGGGAGGTGCTCCAAGAAAAGTTAACTTGGATGCAACCAGATTTCTGTACATCTTCCTTGTAGTATAAGAAGGTTGCCCAAGCATGGTAGTGATATAAGTAATATAGAGCAGCCTTTGCTTGAGTATGGAGACATATGAGCATGAAGAAAATCTGGAGTTCACACGGCTGGATTTTTCCTTGAAGATGCAAGCTCTTTCGTGTCAAGCTCTTTCTTTGATGAGGGGGCTTAGCATAGAGGTGATAGTGGCTAGAAAGGAGTGTGTGCCCATCTTTATTTCAGATCTTCAATGAAGGTGGAGCAGATTTTAAGGGTAGGCAACCAGGGACTTAGCAAGCATGTGTACTTGCAAGTCTAGGAGCTTTGGCGGGCATAGCACTCGCAAGCTCAAGAGGAGCTCATGAGAAGCTCAAGAGAGGGTGCACCGGGGTGTTGCACCAAGTTGGCCAAGTATGTGGCCGGATTTGGGTTGCCTTGCATCACTCCTATATAGCCATTGGATATGTTGACCAGCCATGATGGAGCTTGGTCATTCTTATGGAGATTGATGAAGCCTCAAGCGAAGAAAAGCGCCGTGGAGAAGGCTTGGAGCAAGAAGAAGTGACACAGATTTTTCTTCAAGCAAGATAAGTGAAGATGGAGCCTTTCAAGTTCAGATTTTTCTTTTCTTATGGAGGAGACTACTATGGAGTACTTCAAGGTGAGAGCTATGATGAAGATAAGCCTATGGTGCGGAAGAAGAAGCAAGGTATGAAGTTGGTGCAAGAGGGCTAGTGCAAGAGATGTCTCCCACTAGAAGTGCGTGTGCGAATAGTGTTGTGTTGAGCATAGTTAAGGGGCGGATTTTGGTGCATCTATGGAAGCTCTTCATGTAAAAGTAGAGCACCAAGGCAAGCTGGGTTTAGTAGTAAGAAGTGTCATTGGGGTGACCAAGGCTAGAGTGCACTCAAGAAGCTAGGCATGTGGAAGGAGTTGCACAAAGAGAGTAGCCTATCCTCTAGTGCTTTAGTGCACGGGTCAAGTGAAGACCGAGGAGGAGTATGGTCAAGTGAGGATAGTGAAATAGGTGGAGGTAGATATGACCACAAGTAGCTATCTTCAGCCCGCTAGCAAAGAAGCGACGCGGGAAGGTGAAGGTGAAGGAGAAGCGCTTGTTTTGGTGACCTTGGCCGGTCATCACACGGAGCAAGCGTGCCTCCTAACAACCTTGGCGAGCGCGCATCGCCGGTGGAGCAAGTAGAGGTGTATGATCTCCTTGCTTATATATAGAGCGGACCCCAATTGCTCAAGTGGAGGAGCTTCTAGAAAGTGAGCTCAAGGGAAGCCTGCTTGCAAGACAAAGTGTGTGCGTGCACAAGATGAGGTGCAAGCACTAAGAGTATGTGCGTATGGCCAAGTTATGGAGCTCTTGGAGGCGTTCTAGATGTCTTTTCTTGGAGCCTTGTGTGAAGGCTGACCTTCAAGAAGAGCCAGAGGTATGTGGGAGTGAGCATCTAGCCAAGGAGAAGACTATGATGGAGTTTGGTGCACCACGAGCGAGACTACGCGCTCATGCCTTGTGAGATTTATTATTGCCGCTTGATGGACACTACGACTTTATGGATATGGACCTATGAGGAGGAGACCAAGTGTTATGGGGCTGATATGTCCTGCCTAAGATGGAGATATATGACAAAGACCTGGACATGAAGCTAGGAGAATCAGCGCCTATACAAGCAAGCACGAGAGAGGCGTAAAATCTGGACTTGGACACTCGAGTGGTAAGCGCCTTACCTTCATGATGAGGGGGGGGAGTGTTATAGTTGTTTATAGTGCTTGTAAGCAAGGTCAAACCAGTCCCATGAGTTCAGTTGTAACTAAGAGATGTGAAGTGGAAAGAAGTTTGAGAGCAAGAACTTGGAAGATACTCAAATCTGTCTATGTTTGAGGGTTTTACGGGTAGGCGAGCGCGAGGGTAAAAGTTGGCAGATTTTGGCTACTTTTTGCCTATTTAGGAGAGAGTGGGTAATATTTTCACTATAAGCCCTACATGATGTGGGAGGCCTAGTATGAGGCCTGCCTTGAGTCATAGTCAAGTTTCAGAATCAGGGGTTGAAGCATGTGCCATTTGTAGGCGCGGGTGCTTGATACGTGTTGCGCGCATGTGCGTCCTACGAGCGTGAGGCACAAAGTGACGATCTCGTTTGAGTGTTAGACTTAGATACAGATTTTGAAATTTTGTGGAGAGGTAGTCCTATGGGTTGAGATTTAGAAAAAGTAATTTTTTTAATAAAAATATTAGTTTAAGTCCTGACAGTGCCACATGGCGGTCTGCTGGACTTCCGTGCGAGCCACATGTGTAAGGCAAGGCGCAATCTGGTATCATGGTCTTAGGCTTGGAATCAGGAGAAACAAAGCATACCAGTGAGTTGAAAGGGGAGATATTATGTAGATTACACAACTTTCAGGCTAAAAATGTCAGAAAAAGTCAGGGGGGTGCCACTTGGCGTCTTGAGAGGTCACCACGAGTCACGCACACAAGTGAGAGAGTGCAATACCTCTACAAGGAGTATGGCTTAGAGCTAGAGGTAGCCAAGGGTACCAAAAGGTTCAGGAACATAGTGGAGTCAGGTTCATGATGGAATCTGGTCAAAATTATAAAAGCACCACGAGTAAGCCACATGGCGCGACGAGGAGCTACCACTTGTCCAAGAGGGCGAAGAATGAGTGTTTTGGCGATTTGGCGGACTACTATGCCTTGGATCCAGCTTTGGAGTATGTGGAATGATGGAGGGAGTATGTCAAAGCCCTTATGAAGATATTGGCCTACTCCAAGACGAAGGAGTTGAAGAGAAGATGCATATGTGTTAGGAGACGCCATGTGTGGAGCCAATGGAGCTTTTACTAAGTGGAGCAAGTTTGGAGTATTAAGTATCATCTTGTAGCTTGTTCAAGACCTGAAACTTGTATAATAATATATGTGAATATGTGTTTTTCTAACGTACATATGAGCTCGATTCCTCATATGACGTCACTTATGCTTAGTATGCGCCGAGGACGTCGCATCTTGAGGAGGGGGATGATGTAAGGTTATGAAAGTGTAGTTTGTTTCTTTCTAGTATTTTACACGCATAGAGTGTGATTTTAGAAGAACTCTGGCCTTTATTTTAAGTCATTTGGACAAGTATTGAGATAGTTATGAATTTTGGAAGTTTTTAGTGAGTTTTTAATGTCACGGATTCTATTTAGTGACGAGGACAGGTGCAGTGACGAAAATTTCGGTTGGAGTCCAGGAAGTAGGACATTGAAACATGAGGGCTCCAAAAAGGACGTACAATTACGTAGAGTGCCAAAGTGATCGTGGAATTTCTAGAAACTCCGTGAGGAGTTAGTGGATTGTGTAGTAGAATATTCTAGAGTGTGATTGTGTGCGTGTGAGAGTGCTAGCTTGTCCAACTAGGCAAGGTCAACTACATGGAAGGAGCCATAGGAGAAGGTTCTGGAGGTACTTTGCTAGAGAGGACACTTAGAGTTAAAGGATAAATGGGAAGCACAAGGAAGTAGAGGTGGCTTAGTCTAGTCTAACCTTCTTATCTTGTACACGACTTTTCTTAATAAAGTGAGTTCTTTTCCACTCCTCTCTCATGTAGCCCTCTAACTCTTGCAAGGGTGGCATACCACCAGGCCACTCCACCTTGTGTATGCAACTAGGAAAGGTCTTCGTGCACGCTTCCACTCGCGGGTGAGGGTGCGTGAGAGTGTATGGGCGCACTCCCCGCACCCTTCCCCCTTTCAATCGCAGTTGTAAGGTGCATCGTTATGTGCATTTCGTCGGTCAAAATAACAAGACAATCATGGAGGTTAAGTCCAGATTGGTGAATCTTGCTAAAAAGGCAAGAATCTACGAGCCCATAATTTTGGCTGACAAAATTTTGTTGTGCTTGGGCAAGGAAAGAAGTCAGGCTACATCTTCCTGCAAAGCGCGGAATTAACTGGGACATTGACGAGGTTGCTGAAATAGCACGCAATGTTGAAGAAGGTAAAGTCTGGTATAAAGACACTTCCAGGTCGCTTACGGCTTCTCAGAGGAAGGAGGAATCCTTCCCGCCTAAAGCCACTAGCTCTAATTTTCAATTTAATAAGAAGAGCGGGTCTTTCAATAAGTTTGCTAAGCATGCCAACACTGCTTAAACAGTAAAGGGATGTTGGATTTGTGGAAAGATCGGACATCAGATAGAGATAAAACTCAGATGCTAGGCAATTATCTGCTAGCAAAGCGCAGATATGTGCACATTGTAGCAAGAAAGGACACTCAGAAGATGTTGGTTTAAGAACTCAAATCTGAAGCCACCATGGGCTAACTACCACGAAAGAGACAGATGAAGGTAAAAAAAGAGGGAAAGACAGCTCTAGTGGTCGGAAGGGTAACCAGAAGTTTGAGGCTATGAGTGCTGAGATCGCGGAGTTGAAAGCTCAGTTTGCAAAACTAAATATACCAAATGCTTATTAGGATGCAGATGTTTCCGAGAAAATCGTTCGCAAAGGCGAAAAATTGGTGCCTGAGAAGGTTACAGCTGTGGCGGCCAACGAGCGAGCAGATCATGACCGTTTGGTGCCTAGGAATGCTGGGAAGCTCTTGAGACCTTTCGGATCACTCTGGATGAGAATGAGATTACTCAGCTACGTCAAGCCAGAATTGGGATACGTAAGACATTTAGCTTTTCACTGGAGAAGCTGAAGGCATTGGTGGAATACCGGATTCAGCATGCTCCTTTGATATCGCTTGCGGATCAGCACATCAGAGTTTCCTCTCACAATAGAGGAAGCAAAGCGATAGTTGGATATAGCTGAGGAGAGAGCAAATAGCGCCTCACTGCCTACCAATTTCAGCACTATAAAAGTGCGTAATAAGGAAGGTGCCCTTAAGTTCAACAATTGGCCTGCTTCCAACATCTTATTGGACACAAGCGCACAGCCAGTCATCCTAGGAAAGTGAGCTGTGAAAGCTCTGGGATTGACTGCGAGGGATCTGAAGGAGAGTCCTTTCCCGTTGAGAACTGCATCTAGGCCGGTGACCAAGTCTTGTGGGATCATTCGCAAGCCCATTAGGATCCTGGTCAACTCAGGATAGCCGGAGGAGGCGTCATTGTGGATAGAATGGACAGTAAGAGGCAGAAAACTATGACATTCTCTTAGGGATTGAGGCTCTGATTCCTTTAAGTCTGGTCATTGATTTGGGGAAGCAGAGAGTGACTTACCAGCAGACGAACAAGCAATCAACGGGAGAAATTCCTGTAAAAATAATATGCAGCGGAGAAGTAGTCTATGACATTTTGGACTGTTGCGCAACCTCATCGTACCTAGGATACTTCAACGAGTTGCTGCAGAACGAGACGGAAGCTTATACATCTATTAATATGCCGTCGCCATTGGTATGGCAACCCAAGAAGATGATTCAGTTGGAAGCTGTGAGTAATATAGATCGCAGCCGTAAGAGTTGTTGCCGGTACCCTGCCCAGTCACAGTAGCATTGAATTTGATGGCAAAAGTGGCACCATTGCCCCAAGCCACTGTCAAGATGGAGAATCCGTTCCGAGAAAAAGTGGTGGTGTTGGAGCTATTTGCGAGATTGTGTTTTGGAACTAAGGCATTGATTCAGAGGGGAATAAAGGTGGCCAAAGTGATCTATGTGGACAACGACGACAACGCGTTTCACACATTTCAGGAGGCTACAAGTCAGATGCGCCAGACGCATCACTTTATGGAAATGACACCCGCCCACTGCAACATTATTCGCATTCTGGGAGGAGACATCATGCATCTTCAAGTGGCACATCAATGACCTACATTCAATCAGGATCGACTGGATGGTCGCTGGATTTCCTTGCCAGCCCTTTTCTCTAGCTGGAAGAAGGAGAGGGTTCAGCAATCCACGGGCAGCACACTGGGGAGAGATGGTGAAAATAATCCATGCACTGATGGAACGTCAGCAACGCCCACCCGTGTTTGTACTAAAAATGTACATCTAAGAATAAGATATAACATGAAGCTAGGAGACCCATGGCTGATTTTTTAAAGTAACCTTGGGGCATCATAGCTTGCTGAACAACTCCAAACATGGAGGATTGTTGCAGAGGTCCAAGATATTTTGGACTAGTGGTATGCCGCCAAAGATCCTGAGAGGGGCGGAGCAGATTTCACAAAGACCATCGCACGACCAATGAGTAGGAGAGGTGCTGGAAGTCCTTACCAGGCCAGTAGAGAGGAGGGTCACTTATTCTCTATTCGACGTCAACAACCCAGGAGAACCAAGAGAGGTACTGCCCACTTTCACCGCATATCCAAAATCCAAAGCTTTCACCAAAGGAGGATCGAGAATGGTCAAGGATATCTGCAAGTATGCTCTTTGGTGAGAAGCGTACGCTTTGGAAAAGGGAAAGTGTATGGGAATTCCAGAACGAATAGCCGTGCATATTATCAGTTCGGTTGGACAACCCGAGGCAGCCAAGATCTTCGGCAACATGATTAGACAACACACTATGACATGGCTGGTGGAGACTATTCTCACTTGGCAACATATGACTTTCTACAACAAGCCTATGCCAATGCCACACGCGGTGCGAATTGCTAGAATAGTGGTGCATGTCTCAGACCAAAAACCTGACAGGAGCGTGCGCCAACGCTTGGAGGTAACTCCAACGCGCAGAAATGCGGACGAAGAACCCAACGGCGCAAGCACTTCTTTTAAGGAGGCAGGTATGGCGGAACTGGCGCCATTCAAGAGTAGTTGGAACACTTGCACGCGCAGGGAATTGTTGCACAGGAGGAACCCCTGGAAAGGAAGACTACCCCACTGCAAGAAAGGATATTGGATCGCAGGCCTACTCCACTGCGGGAAAAAGAGCCTACGTTACCTTTGCAAAGGGAAGATACGCTTATACTGGACAGAGGACCATCATTCAGGGGAGAAGAGACACCAGATCGGCAGGAGACGTTGTCATCAACAAAGACGACCCCTGTTTGCACGATGCCCCTGGACAGTGAGGATCCTGGGTATGACTTCAACATTAATGGGAGGCAAGCTCAAGCAGTTAGAAAGCTAACCAGCTCTACCTCTCGTCTTCCTTAGAATGGTCAACTCTAGCCAGGAGTATCCAAAGGTATCTTCTAAGGGACGCCATCGGGGGATGAGTCAAAGGAATTGAGAAGCAAGTCCACGCTATGCCTCACCGTCCCCAGGACAGTCAAGTGAGCCGCCCAGATGGGAATGTCCAATGGTAAACCACAATTAGCGCCAGTGCAACATCGGCAAATGGGCTGACGAGAGCAGGCAGAAGTCAGCAGACTCGGATACTTTTTCCATAAGGCAGGATAAAATAAACTTCTGTTTTGAGATATCCGTCAAGGGTACAGAAGAGGAGGTGATCAAGAAATTCATCAAGTCACTTCAAGTCACTGGCTAGGCACCAACCAAGAAGGATTGTCAAGTATGTACAATCTGCGCAGTAGCTCACAAGATCTTTGACCAAGTGTTGGACCAGCTCCAGGAGGCATACACGGAGGAAGCCAGAGACAAGAAGGCAGATCGAGTCGATCGTGTTTAGGGGACACTAAACAAGATCCCCCGTTTCCCCACAAAAGAGCTGAGTCTGCAGGAGCTGCAAGAGCTTCGGACAGACGACTGGGTGGATAACGGCTTGATGCTGGAGGGGGTCCATCCTCAAGACCTATAATCAAAATTGGAAATTCCCACAGCTAGCGTGGCTGGATGTAATGAATCAGTATTATGCTACATATAACATTTATTGAAACATAATAGTTAATTAAGTTCAGTTTGCTGAACTTTAGCTAATATTAAGTCTGTTGGACTTTTGGTTGTTTTCAGTATACTGATTCAGCCGAGGGCAGCAGACTGAAGTCAACTTAGGTCAGCTTGCTGACACATTCTTTGTCAGTCAGCTGACTGCCGTACGCGGTATCAATGAATTGCCTAGATATGCATCTAAGTGTAATATGCTAGATGAATGACCAGAGGACACTCTTGGGTGGATGGCGATTCGGGATGATGGGAGATGGCTGTGCATTTGGTTAGCCGAGGTCCTATTGACGTGGTTAACTCCCGGGTAGGTGGTGCCAACGCACTTGTTGTTGAACAAGTAAACTCATTCCATGTACATAGGTTAGGTCATGCTCTCGAGTTTGGCATTCGGAAACGAGGCCAAGTCTCTTGTACCGCTTACTGAGAGATATCTGAATCCAAGGCGAGAAGACATTCATGCGAATTGTTTTCTAACCTTGCTTATGTATGAATTTATTGATTGCATGATGATGCTCATTTACTTGCATTTGACGCGTAAGTATTGTGATGCTATGAAATGAATCGACTAACCAATAGGCGATTAACAATCAACAAAAGATCTTTTTATCACCAAGTAATGTCCATGGTATTTTTATCAACAAACTTAATAGCAAAGGACAATACACTAACAGTGAACAATACTCACAAGTCAAATGTAAGTAAACGTGCATCAATCATGCAATCAGTAAACTCATACATAAGCAAGGTTAGAAGACAATTCGCATCAATGGCTTCTCCCATTGGATTCAGATATCGCTCAGTAAGCTACACAAGAGAGTTGGCCTCGTTTTCGAATGCCGAACTCGAGGGCAATACCTAGCATATGTACATGGAATGAATTTACAGTTGAACGGCAAGTGCGATGGCACCGCCTACCCGGGAGTTAACCACGTCGGTAGGACCTCGGCTAACCACATCCACAGCAATCTTCCATCATCCCAAATCGCCATCCACCTTAAGGGTGTCATCCGGCCACTCATCTAGCATACCACACTTAAAGCATAATTAGGCAATCACTGCTACCGAACACTTCTTTGTAGTCCTCTAAGACTTCTTGTATCTCCTTGGAAACGGGGCTGCCTTCTTGACACTCAATGTCTTTTTGGATGTCTTTTGGCGTGATCAAGGCCAAAAGAAGCTCGTGTCCCTTCCTCACAAGTCTCTTGAGTTGGAGGGCGGACAATAGTATCTTGTGTGTTGGCTTCTGGATGTCTTGGGTCTGGATGTTCTGGATTGCGCGCAAAATACAGATTCTTGAAGAGAGTCATTCTTGATCTTGATTGTACCGGTCCTCCAATCAACTTGGGGATTGTGCTTGGTCAACCAAGGCGTCCCTAGGATGACGTCGTACTTGCCCAATTGCATGGGGGAGAACACTACTCTATCCTTGAAGGACTTGATAGAGAGTGCCAAGGGGTACGTCTTCTTGGAAGGGGTAGCATAGGAGAATCCATCGGGCATCATAATCTCCTTGTCATGGTCAAGAGTTCGCATAGTAATACCGTGCTTGGTGGCAAAATTTGCAGCAATGAAGTTGCCTTGAGCTCCGCTATCCACCAAGATGTGGACCTTCTCTCCTTCAAGGTAACCTCTCAAACTCATTGGGGCTGGGACGTCGTCTTCAACGGGGGTCTCCACCTCACTTGGCGTGTTGCCTTCTCGTGAAGTGGGTCTTGGGGTGGTAGGCTCCTGGCCTACCGGCGCTGTCCGTTTTTTGACAACTTTTTGGGGCATGAAAGTGCACGATGGCCCTTTTCCTTGCAATAGAAGCATAGTCCAGCCGTCATGAGAGCTTCTTTTTCAGCCGGGGAGAGTCTTGCTTTCACTCCTTGCTGGTTTCTTGCATCATAAGTGTCATTGGAGGGTCTTCCACTCTTCCGGGCAGCCGCGGGGTCCCTTTTAATAACTCCGATTTCCATGGGTGTGGGTCCAGATTCGGATGTGGAAGGGGCTGCGTACACCCGCGTCGCCGAAACCCGTGAAGATGAAGGCACGGAGTGCTTGAAATCCAAGGTATCCACCTTTTGGGCCACTTCAATGATCTTTGAGAAGTCCGTCAAGTCGCGTAACTCCACTTCCTTTGCCACCTTGGGTTTGAGGCCAAAGATGTAGCGGTCAATCTTCTCCTCGAGAGACATGTTGGGGATCTCAAGAGTGAGGGCGTGAAATCTGGATGTATACTCTTGAACGGACGTCGTTTGCTTGAGATGGTGGAGCTTTCCTCGGGCAATCTTCTCCGCATTGATGGGCATGAATTGCTTCTTGAGGGCCTCACGAAAATCTGCCCATCTTGCATATGATGGTGGGGGCTCTTGGCCGAGCATGGGGTGCGCCATAGCTTGATATATAGCCGCTTGATAGTTACGCCACCATGATGTTGCTGCTCCTCTAAGTAAGGTAACGGCAAAGGGAACGTAGTCCTCCTCGGGTACTTCAAGGAATGCGAGGTACGTCTCCACTTGGTAGAGCCATAAATTCAGGTTGGCACCTTTCCCGGGGTTGAAAGTGTCGGGTTTGCCGGGCTTGATGAGTTTCCTTGCTCTCGTTGGCTCTTGTGGAGGCGCTTGAGCCGGGGCTGGATTTTGAGCATTGCTCGCAATAGGGGCAACTATGGCAGCCATAGCTTCTCTTGACACTTGCACGGTGCTTCATAGGTGGCCAAGCCCACTTGGTTGTGGACGATCATTAGGAAGGCTGCCCACTCATTTGCGGGAACTCCTTGTGGTGGGGTCAACTTTGCTATAGCGGCTGCCACGGGAT
>WELA01001776.1:24208-105365 GCA_009602735.1 Mesotaenium endlicherianum
AAAGCTTGCTGTTGGTCTTGAGGATCGGCCATCTTCTTGTGCTACGAAAGTGCCTAGCTCCGATACCACTGTAGTGAAACAGATAGATGAAGTACTTAGTGAGATATAATACTTTATCTATTCAAGACAAGGATCTTTGAACACAAGTGGTAGCTTCTTGAAAGAGAGATGGCTTCTTGAAAGTTAATATATTTTTGGATTTTGGCAAGTACAAGAGTGATTCTGGAATGTCTTTCTATGTTCTAGCTCTTGTTTATATACTTGCTAAATAAGTAATTTCTAGGAAGGTGTATGTTGATGTGTTGGCACCCAACACATCCCAAAACTTGCCACCTCTTTCTAGAATAATGTACACATGTCCTTTTGACCTAAAAATGGCACATTTGACTTTTGCCACGTGGAGTTCTTCTCTGTCTTTCCTCTAACTTCGAAAATGCCTTAGAAGGTTCAAAGGACATGTACCAAGTCACTAGAGTACCTATTCACACTTGAATCCACACAATACTACTCCAAATATATTTGAAAACATTAAAATATATGCAAACTAATATATAATAACTCAAATCACTACAATACCTAATGTCCTACTACCCTACACTTCTACACAATCAACATAATGACAACACATAAATGGTCCACCCACTTTGACTATAATACAAGTCTACTCTATGCATCGACACACACACACACACATGCAAGCCCACCAAATTAACACAAGCAAATAGAGTCAGAAGTGCTTATTTACAACACTCCCTCTCAGCTCCTACTCTATTTAACTACACACTCTCTCAAACCAAACATCTTTGCACACCACTGGTGCTTAGCTCTTGGGACTGCCTTTGTCAAGGAATCAGCCACCATCTTATCAGTCCTCACATACACAAAATTTACACTGCCATCTAGCACACACACTCTACACTTATGATACTGAATTTCAATGTGCTTGCTCCTGGCATGCTCTACTGGGTTCTTGCCCAGTGCAATGCAGCTCTGACTATCACTCAAAATCACCGTGGGCCTTATTTGCTTGTAGCCAAGGTCCTTCAATAATCTTCTCAACCATAGAGACTTCCTGACCACCTGTGAAGCAGCCATGTACTCAGCCTCCATGGAGGACAATGCTACCACCTTCTGCCTCTTACTCTTCCAGGTACAACTCCCTTTGCAAGAGAGAAAGCATACCCTACAGTAAACCTCCTGCTGTCCAGAGCACCACCCCAATCAGAATCACTACAACCCTCCAATTTCACACTCTCTGCTCCTCCCAAATGCAACCACAAATCAGGAGTGCCCCTCAGATATCTCAGGATCTCCTCTTCATCGCCTCCCAGTGAGCAGGACCTGGGTTCTCCATGAATTGACTCACTACTCCCACAGCATTAGCAATATCAGGCCTAGTGCAGACCATCAAATACATTATGCTACCAGCTACCTTCCTTATGGGCACCTGAGACATCATCTTCCATCCTCTCTCACCCTTGGCACACATACTCAAACTCATCCTATGCTTAGGACCAAGAGGCACACTGACAGGCTTGCACGTCTGCATATCAAACCTTTCCAAGAGTGTCTGCAGGTAAGCTGGTTGCCCAAGCATGATCATCCTCTTGGCCCTGTCTCACTTCACCTGTATGCCACGTACAAACTCCATCTCTCCAAGATCTTTCATATCATATGTGCTGCTCAGCACATCCTTCACCTCCTGGATCTTCTCCACCTTCTTCCCAACTAGCAGCAGATCATCCACATACAGCACCAACATCACTCGGTCTTCTCCAACGCCCTTCACAAAGAGGCTGTTGTCTGCATTTGACCTCACAAATCCTTGCTCCAACAGGAAAGAGTCAATCTCCTGGTTTCACATCCTGGGAGTCTCCTTCAAGCCATGAAGAGACTTCTTCAGCTTACATACCTTCTTGGGGAACCTGGCCTCAACAAATGCTTCAGGCTGCTCCATGTACACTTCCTCCTCCAAGTCCCCATTCAGGAATGCAGTCTTCACATTCATCTGGTGCATCTCCATATCCTTTACAGCTGCGATCTGGGCCACCACTCTCACAGTAGCGATCTTGGCAACAGGGGCAAACGTCTCATGATAGTCTTCTTCCTCTGTTTGTGAATACCCCTTGGCCAAATACCTTGCCTTTTACCTGTCCACAGATCCATCATCTTTTCTCTTCTCTCTGTAAATCCATCGGCCACCACAACCTTTTTGCCAGGTGGCAGATCCTTTAAGTCCCAGGTGTGATTCTTCTCCAATGACTGTATTTTCTCTGCTGAGGCCTTGCTCCACTCCTCTGCTGCTTCTGTCTTCATGGCTTCCTCATAGGTTTTTGGCTCAGAGTCATCGACCATACAGGCAACCTCACACTCCATCTCATTTTATGCCAGCTCCTCCACGAGCTCCACATACTCGTCCACTCCAAACTTCACAGGCTTCACACTCTGTCTGGTGGAGCGTCTCCTTGCTGCATGGCCCTCTCCACTGGTTGAGGCCTCTGCACCAGATGCTGACTTGGAGCTTCTCCCAGCTCCCTTTGCTACAGCAGGGTCCTTGCTTGCTCTTCTCCTTGGTCTCCTTCTGGTTGCACTTCAAGGTCTCTCTCCGACGAACTCCACTTCACTGTCAAAGTCAGAGGCAGCTCCCTCTTGCTCAACACCCGTCTCCACTTCTGCCTGTCCTCCTGCAGCTGGCTGCTGCTCCTCAAGCTGTACCTGAGCTCCCTCTGGAGATGCAGCCAGTCCAGGCTGCACTCCCTCTGGCAATGCAGCCAGTCCAAGCTGCACTGCTACCTTTTCTTCTAGATCTTTTGGAACATACCCCTCATATTGGTTGGAGTTCACAGGATCCATCACCCTCTCGTTGAAGACAACGTCCCGACTCACAACCAATTCACCATTCCTGACATTTAAGAGCCGGTATCCCTTGCTCTTATCTGCATATCACCCAAACACACATCTCTCCGACTTTGGCTGCAGCTTGTTCCTCTTTTCAATGGGGATATGAGACCACACCTCAGAACCAAACACTCTGAGTTCCTGCACAGACAACTTTTTCCCGCTCCAAACTTCTTCTGGAATCTTCCCTCCAAGAGATAAGGATGGCAACCTGGTACTGACATATGCTGCTGTCTTCACTGCCTCATCCCACAGGCTCACATGCATGTCTGCAGCAAACAGCATAGTCCTTGCTGACTCAATTTGCGTCCTGTTCTTCCTCTCTATCACCCCATTTTGCTGGGGAGAGTAGGCCACCGTGTGTTGGTGCCTGATTCCCTCCTCCTTCAGGTACTTTGGAAAGTATCCATTCACATACTCTCCTCCGTTGTCTGTCCTCAGGGTCTTGATCTTCCTCACACTCTGGTTCTCCACCACTACCTTGTACTCCAAGAACTTCTCAAATGCTTGGTTCTTGTGCTTCATGAAGTACACCTCTGTCTTCCGGGAATAAACATCAATGAAGGTGATGTACATTTTATTCCCTGTTCTCCTGGCTGCTGTACTAGCAGGCCCTCACACGTCCAAATGGACCAACTCCAAGGGCTCTGTGGCCCTCTTCACCTCTCCTCCTCTTGGAAATGCGACTCTCGACTGTTTTCCCATCTGGCACCCTCTGCAGTACTCCAAGCTCTGCCCACTGAAATCTGGTAGTCCTCCCCGCTTATCCTTTGACATCCTCTTCAACTTCTTCTCATTGATATGTTTCAGTCTCTGATGCAACAGGTTGATGTCTCCACTCTTCTTCTCTTCAACCTGGGCCACTCCTGCTGAGTCAACCGCTTTGGCCTCCAGGGCCTGCAGTCCACGCACCACCTCAGCTTCACACTTCAATTGGAACAAACTTCCCTTGACTGCTGCCTTATGTGCTTTCAGGACAACTTCTCTCTTTTCAATAAAAACTAAGCAGACAGAACCTTCAAATACCACCTTGTCCCCAATGTAGTAGTCTTGGGCACAGAGAACAGATTCTTCACCAAGCCAGGGGTGTGCAAAACATCCTGCATTGTGAATTTCCACCGCTTTCTCCCAAACTTCGAATGCACGACTACCTTTCTTGTGCCAATCCCTTGCAGCAAATTTCCATCTCCCACTCTGGTAGGAACAGGCTCCCACAGCTTGTAGTCATGCAAGAGATCTCTCTGTGACGTGCAGTGCCTGGAGGCTTTTGAGTCTACATACCACCTGTTCCTATCCTCCTCTTCAGCACATGTGTATGCTTCATCAACAGTGACAGCATGTGCATTCTCCTCCTAGGCACGAGAGGATGTACCTTCACTCTTCCTCTGTGGGCCATTCCTGGCAATGTGGCCCTTCTCATCATATCTGTAACAGACAAAGTCTGTGCAGCTCGATGCCAAATGCCAGGCTTTCCACAGTGATAGCACGCCCTCACTCCTCCCTTGCCTCTTCCTCCTTGATGGCCACCTCTGCTGGATGACCCTCCTCCTTCTCGACTTGTGCTGGCCAAATTCATCTCCTCTATTTGCAGAGCCAGATCTGCTACTACTGCTTTCTTCACTCTAACCATCTCCATTTCCTTTTCCGTGTTCAGCAGTCTGGTCTCCACCACTATCAGTGTCATGGCATTCACATCTATGTTCAGCAGCACCTCCTTCGTCATATTCAACTCAGGTCTCAGTCCCATTAGCAATTGGATCAATTGGTCTCCCTCTCCTACCTCAGTGAAAGGGGCAGAGTGCCCTAGTGGAAGCGTAGGTACTTACGAGGAAAGAAACCAGTTGCAATCATACTAGAGAGTCCAGCGGCATATCACTAACAAAGCTTAGGAAAAATACTCAACATTTTGAGTAGCAAGAAATTGCTCACAAATGAACTAGGATAAAAGACCTTGTCATTACAAACGCGTAGAAATTTACAGAAGTGAAAACTCATAAGAGACAAAGAAGTTATGCCTATTTATAATTTTTTGCCTAAGTGCTCCTCTCTAGGAGGAAGCTACGGATTTTCCTAAGTGTTTGTCAAATCGTCCCTTCCAAAATGTTCGTGATTAAGCCAGATCAGTCTTATCTGACGTGTCGGGCCGAATTGACGTCCACATACATGCATCGACATTACTAGAATATTCTATCTTAGACGCGCTAGGCTAAACCGAAACTTCTAGGTAAGTCGACCTAGTCGGCACTCCGCATTTGCCGAACTTACGTGAAGGTTCGAGTTCATTCTAACGGGCCAGATCGCTGGACGCTGTCGGTCAATCCGACGGTCGCGCTCACCGCGAATTAAGGACAGTCGTCAACCGACCTCAAAACTAATTAAACTTCGGAAATCCATAACTCTCTCAATACTTGACCAAATTCGATGAACTTTATATCAAAATGACCACAAAAATGCACTCTATACTACTATATAATCCTAACATACTTTCGTGAAACTCAAAAATGCACTTTATAAACCTATGACCTTATTCTCAGCTTCAATAGCTTGCATTTTTTGACTTAACTTCAGCATGCGGGAGAAGTACCCCTGTATGCCTTCTCCATCTTCCATCGCAAACTGATTGAACTGCCTCTTGTAAATTGGCTTGCTGGCTGTGCCGACTGACTGATGAAATGTCTTCAATGCATCCCACACTCCTCTACCGGTTGTCAGTCTGCACACTCTAAGCAGAGGCTCCGTCCCTAAGCTCTTGATCAGGTTGGAGAAGGCATGTGCCTCCTTTCTCTTCCACTTCGCGTGCTCCTTCTCTCTAGTCGTCACATTTGCTGCTGATGCTCCTGCTGCCAACTCTACAGGCAACGTATCTGTCCCGAGAACAAAGTCCTTCAACTCTTACCGTGCTAACTGCGCCCATACACTTCATTGACCACACAAAGTACTCTGTACTCTTCCCATCAAAGTGCGGCATTCTCGAATCGCCTGCTTCGATACCATGTAAATCCTCTTCTTCCATCTAATCTTATTACCGCACTTTCTTAACTGGTCACACAGACAACTTCTTCTCTCTTCAAGTCACACAGACTTAGCTGGTTACACAGACAGCTTCCTTTAGTCACACAGACAAGGTCACACAGACCTGTAGCAGATCAAGCACTTAGCATAGATCTTGCACACACACTTTCCTCGGAGGCTTTTCTTCTTTCTTACATTCAAGAGTTCACCATACATCTTCTTTCACAGCGCCTATATTCACTTGGCGGCTGCTCACCCACCTCACACTCATCGACACTTCAAACCTAATGTCCCACTACCCTACACTTCTACACAATCAACACAATGTCAACACATCGACGGTCCACCCACTTTGACTATAATACAAGTCTACTCTATGCATCGACAAACACACATGCAAGCCCACCAAATCAACACAAGTAAATAGTCAGGAGTGCCTATTTACAACAATATTTATGCGTCAATGGGAAAGCCTCCGTTTAAACTCAGTCTAGATAGAGTCTCTAGGTCTCCCTTAGATGTCCTACGGCAGTCATCAGCTCACTCCAAGGGGATTGACAATCCAGTCTCCCTTCAGTTGACTCAGAATTTTGTTGACACTCTATCAGAAGTTCAACACAATCTGTACAAAGTACAAAAAAACTAACAAAAATATGCCAATCAACACCGTCGGGACATGACATTTTGTAAGGAGGACTTGGTTAAATTGCATTCTTAGCATCTGTACCTTCCTGGGGTCATCAAGAATAAAGCTTGGGCGAGTCTGGGTCGGTCCATATTTGCTGATACGCCGAGTCGGTCAGGTTGCTTACAAACTGAACATGTCAGCAAAATTCAAGGGTCACCTAGTCTTTAATGTCTCAATCCTGGAACTATACATTAAGGGCAACACACTGTTCACAGGTCGGTAACCTGTCCGACCAGGTACGATTCCCGCCGTCCAAGATGGTGACCCTGAGGAATATGAGGTGGATGAGATTCTAAAAGCTCGATCTGTCTGTTGATCATCTAAATATGTCATAAAGTATCTGGTCCAATGGAAGGATTATGATGCATCTTGGGACATCTGGGTATTTGAAGACCATATGGTCAATGCCAAAGGGGCGTTGAAGCGTTTCTATCTTCGAGAAGCTGGGACATCACCCTAACTGTCATTTCAACTGACACGGAAAGGTGACAGGAGGTTCTGCCTCCAGGTAAGTTGGAGGGGAAAGTGACAGAAAGTGACAGGTAATGACAGGCAGCCCACTTAAACATTAAGTTGAAGGGAGTGTGACAGATACTTGCCAAGCACAACTAGCATTTTACACAAGCGTTCTGCACACTCAACTGCCTTCACAACTCACTCACCATTTTGCATCGCTACTTTCTTTCCACCTTTGGTCCTTACTCAGGTAAACCTTCGGTATATGTTGTCTTTGTAAGTGGGATAATGTTTATTATTGCTCTTACTCCTTACTATACTCATTGCACAGATGCTTGGGACTATACTAATGCACATGTGTGTGTGTGTCAGCAGGATGCCTACCAACCAAAAACAAGACAGGAAGCGCAAGGCCGAACTGGCTCAGAAGGAGTTGGAACGCCATTCGCAAGAGATCACCCAGACGTCCCTTTTGCAAAGAGAGGAAGAGCGAGCTCAACAACAAGGCTGAGGAGGCCAGATTGAGGAAAGAACAGGAGGATGTTGCTGAAGCAGAAAGACTCAAGAAAGTGGAGGAAACAAGGTTGAGGAAGGCTGAGGAGGCCAAGAAGCAAGAGTGGGCCATTTACAGGTACACTGTGATAAGCCAGAACTTTGATAATCTTAGGGTAGCTTTGCTGGTTGCTCAAGAGATCAACAGGGACACTCACCAAAAATTACTCGAGAAGGAAGGGAAGGAGCCCCGGACAAGTATATAGAAACTGGCACCGATTTACGAAGATTATGCAAACATGGTGGGATACACAGAGGATGAGGCAGCAAACCTGGCCCTTGATGGAGAGTTTACACCAGTTTTGGTGCCTTGCATAGTGGGCTGCCACAGGGTCATCAGGATGGTGGCCATGGAACCAGACAGCTTCAAGGATGTCAAGCACTATCATATGCTGATTCTTTTCTACAATGAGGTGGAGAGAAGAAGCACGGAGTCCTTGGCCTGGGAGACAGGCCTACAGATGTTTGCCCCCCACTGGTTTCCTTGCACACTGACCAAGGCCAATCATGGACAGGAGTACTACCAACATCCCACCACAGACAGGAGATGGATGACCATCATCAATGAGAAGCAGAAGTGCAAGCCAGCCCTACCTGACGATTTCCATTATGATATGGATGGATTTCTCATTCTGCCGTCTCATATTGTCCCTTGGGATCCCAGGCTCAATGACTGCCTCTCGAACATGAGCCGCTAAGAAGTACAGGAAGCAGGGGCGGGACTATTTCTCTAAGGAGAAGCACGCCTTTGACATATGGACAAAGCATGAAGGGCAAATAGAGCTTAGCAGGCTCAGGGTCCAGCAACCCCTAAGGAGGTCTAAAAGGGGGCAATCAGTTGACTACTCCAGGATTGCAAGGGAGATGGATGTCATGGCTGATGCTACCCCAACCCTCTACAAGGAAAAAAGTGAGGGGGAGGAGGAACAGGAACAGGTAGTGGGAGAAGCATTCTCTTCGGGAAGAGCACAAGAGGCAGTTGAGAAGGTACCGTCTCCAGGAAGACGAGGCGTATGGGTGGTGACTTCAACTGTGGAGCCTATTTCACCTCCGCACAGGCCATCCAATCCCCTGTTACAAGTGTCTGAAAAGGAGGAGCTTACTGTCTTGGACAGCAGACCTACAAGAAGGTCTCTTGATGAGAGAACGGCTAGGAGGGTGGCCAGAGGAGTGGCCAGAGGAGTGGCAGCAACTTCCTCCAACCATGGCAATGTCCCTCTTGCCAATGTGTTTCTCCATCCTATGGGACTCCCAGTCTATGTAAGTGTCAGCACATAGGTTGCTGAGGAAAGGGCTGGAGTTTAGTTGCAGTCTCCCAAGGGGTCCTTCCTTAGAGAAAGCAGGGGTATTTAGGAGACCACCAAACAGAAGTAGAGGACGGTTTATAGAATCCGAGTCCAGGTCTACGTATCAGTCTCTTGATCCCAGAGCCCCAGGAGCATCTCTTAATAAATGTAAACCATCCTTCAGTCAACCTCGCTGGGGGTCTCTCTGTGTGCATTCCACAGTGGCAGTGGGCTGAGGTTGGAGGTGACAACTTGCTGCTACTAGTGATCCCCACAGTTAGGCAACAGTGTTGAAGCAAGAGGCAGTGGTAGGGAGATCAGTACTGTCAGCTGGATGGACACCTGGTATTCATAGTTAGTGTTGTCGAGACGACAACAAGTTAAGTTGGAGGGATTGTTATGAATCAGCATGTTGCTGGATATGATATTCATCTAAATATAATAGCTGGTTGAGTTTAGTCTGCTGAGCTTTAGTTAATAATAGTCTGCTGGACTTTTAGTTACATTCAGTATAATGACTCAGCCCAGGGCAGCAGGCTGAAGTCAACTTTGGTCAGCTTATTGTTACATTCTTTGACAGTCAGTTGACTGCCGTACGCGGTATCAGTAAAATGCCTAGATATGCATCCAAATGTGATATGCTAGATAAATGGCTAGAGGACACCCTTGGGTGGATGGCGATTTGGGATGATAGGAGATGGCCGTACATTTGGCTAGCCGAGGTCTTACCGACGTGGTTAACTCCGGGCAGGCGGTGTCATCGCACTTGTCGTTGAACAAGTAAACTCATTCAATATACATAGATTAGGTCACGCTCTCGAGCTCGGCATTCGAAAACGAGGTCAACTCTCTTGTACAGCTTAGTAAGAGATATTTGAATCCAAGGCGAGAAGCCATTGATGCAAATTGTCTTCTAACCTTACTTATGTATGAGTTTATTTATTGCATGATTGATGCTCGTTTACTTGCATTTGACGCGTGAGTATTGTGATATTAGTTGTGGAGTCCTTTTCTGTGTATTGAGTAACCAGAAATGCCAGAAAGATTACTTGTTGATATGAAGATCTTTTATTAAGTGGTAATTTTCTATTGGTAAGTTGATTCATTTCACTGCACTAAAATCTGTTGGCCAGGATTTATCGTAGCGGACGCCAAAATTAATAGCGTGTGCCGCTAAGAAGGAGCCTCCTACATAGGGAAGAAAACCAGCACGGTTGAGCAAACTAAGGAAGGTAGCTCGTGAAGGGAATGCGCCATTCAAGTGTATGCTAATGCGCTATCTGAAGCAGCGAGGTCAAGCACGCAGAGAAGGAGTTCCAACTTGAACCACTGCTCCCCCACCAACCCCCATCAAAGAGATTTTTGAGAAAGAGGGAGAAGCACGTCTCATATGCAGAGCTGCTGCAATGGAAATTAACATTTCCATGGTCACACCCTTCACCACAAGAACGTGGGCCAGAGCAAAACCTGCCCCTAGATTACCAACAGCTTCAGAACAGGAGCTCGTTGACCTGAGAAGGACAGTGCAGCGCCTGGTAGAGGAGAATGCGGTGCGCAACAGGATGGCAGACCTGCAAGATCGGCGTTTTGTTTCACGTGGCTGGACAGTCACACCCCCTCTTGGAGAAGATCCTAAAGTGACAGTGGATCGTATAACCACGTTGGAGCGACAATGGGGATGGACAATTGATCCAAGCACAACAACTTCCAACACGGTTGGGTGGCCAGCAGCCAACACGCACCCACGACCTGATGAAGGCGGAATGAGCACCTGTTGGACCAAAGAAGATGAGGAGCAATTCCTGCAACGACCAGTCAAGAGGCGCTTGAAATACACTTCCCAGCAGGAGAAGCGTAGACCACAAGGGAAAGGCAAGTGGTCAAAGGGAAAGGCCACAGAGCCCAAGTCTCAACAGAATAAGGCTGAGAAGCGTGTCACTCCACCGCCGAGCAGTCAGGCTGAACAGCCAAAGAGAAAGATGAGGGTGAGAAACCCTCGTCTGAACCCAAGGAGTAGCAATTACTGGATGCCTTTGCTGGAAAGAAGCAGCCTAAAGTGGAAGCTTTTGCCGTTCGAAAAATGGTCTCATCACAGCAAAGAACACAAGTGGGAAGGCTGTTGAAGAAACATCCCAAGGTGTTTGCTTTTACTAAGGAGAAGATTGGCGAAACCACTGCCAATATGTATGAAATCACACTAATTACTGAAAATTCAGTCATTCTTGGGTCACATAAGCTCTGTTAGACAGAATGGGACTGTGTGGAGAAGACTTGCCAGGAGCTGCATAAGCTCGGCATGATTGAAAAATTACCCTTAGTACATGGGACTCCCACAGTAGTAGTCGCAAAGAAGGATGAGGCTGGCAATTACACTGCCACCCGTATGTGTGGTGGTTACCAAAGATTGACTCTTCACACAGAGCCAAACAGCTATGTGATGCCTACGCCAGAGGAATCTTCTCTATCGCCACCACCCGGAAGATGTTCAGCATTATTGATCTGCGGCAAGGATTCGACGAGATTCTTGTGAAAACGGAGGATCAGGGTAAGACTGCTTTCTGGACTCAAAAAGAATTATGGCAATGGACAGTATTGTCATTTAGGCTAAAAAATGCCCCTCCCATTTTTCAAATGACTATGGATAAGGTGCTAGAGGGGCTAGACTTTGTAAAGCCATGCGTTGATAATGTGGTGGTGTTTAGTGAGTCAGTAGAACAACATCTTGGACACTTGAAATAATGTTTTGCTCTTGGAGAAATTCCGAATGACACTGCCACCTAGAAAGTGCAGGTTTTTCGGGGCACATGTGCCCTATCTAGAACATGAGAATGGAAACAGTGCCATGTCCCCTCAGGCTGTAAAGATTGAGGCCATTTAAAAGAGACCTGCACCTGCAAATTTGTCTAAGCTAAGAGCTTTTTTAGGGTCGAGTGAATACTATCGTAAATTTGTGAAAGATTATTGCAAAATTGCTAAGCCCTTGACAGAACTTCTGAAAAAGAATGTACTCTTTGTGTGCACAGAAACTCAAGTGAAGGTCATGAACGAACTAAAAGAGAGGTTGGTAACAGCCCTTGTCTTGCGCACGCCAGATTATTCCAAGCCGTTCAACCTGCACACATATTGGAGTCGTGTGGGGATTGGAACAGTGCTCATCCAGGCCAAAAGTCCTAGGGAGGAGTAAGTCATTGCCTACGCTTCTCGCTCGAACAACTGAGAAGAGAGCAACTACTCATCCTACGAAGGAGAACTACTGGCAGTGGTTTGGGCCGTCGCACATTTCAGAGAGTACCATTCATGTTGACCACCGATTACTCGCCATTAATTTGGTTGATGAAAAACAGAGACCTCACTGGTAAGTTAGCTCGCTGGCCTCTCAAGCTGCAAGAGTACCAAATGACGGTGGTGCTCCGAGCAGGTGTACTAAACAACGACGCCGATATGCTCAGTAGGAGTCCTAATCCATCTTTTGACAACTGAATAGGAGCTCGTGAGGACGAAGACGCGAACAGCCCAGCAGAGTTGGCCGCCTGTGTAGCCGAGATGGCTGGTATGGCAGAGTCAGGTCAAGCCGAGCTCCCATCCTTGTTCAGTCCAGAGATCTGGAAGGATCAAGCCACTATGCACTGGCTGAAGACAGGAGTCCACCTAGAGGGACTATTTCTGAAAAAGAGACCAGGTGAGCCATCGCGCTAAGAGATTTTCCTGGAAACGCAACAACCTCCTTAAAATTGAAGAGAGTGGTCAGGAAAAACTAGAACCTGCCAAAAGGTGATCTCTTGTGCGGGAAATGCATGAAAATACTGGATACAATGGTGTCAAAAAGACTTACAATCTTTTGGAGCTGTCTTTCTGGTGGAGGGGCATGAAGCAGCAGTGTGAGGACATGGTCAAGGCCTGCAAAAGCTGCGACCGCGTCAAGGCTGGATTTACCCAGCAACAGCCGCAATTGCAACCTCTGCCGATCATGGGCCAAGGCTATCGCTGGACCTGCGACCTCGTAGGTGAGCTACCGCTGTCAAAGCGAGGTAACAAGTACACTATGGTCATGATCGAGTATTTTTCTAAGTGGATAGAGGTTGTACCCCTCACTGCTAAGAGAAGTCTGGGGACGGCGGAAGCTCTCCTTAGCAATGTTATTGTGCGTCATGGAGCTCCAGCAGAAGTGCTGACAGACCAAGGGTATGAGTTCCAAGGATCTTTTAGAAAACTCCTGGATAAATGCTTCATGAGTCATTGCACAACTTCTAGAGATCATCCTCAAGCGGACGGTCTAGAAGAAAGGATGGTGCAAATTAGCAAATCAGCTCTACGGAAGTAGTGCCTGGAGCATGACAAGCGAGAGATTGGGACTTGGCACTGCATGGTTGGTAATGGGCTACAGGTTCAGCAAGCAGGCTGCTTTAGCAAACTACTCGCCTGAAAGGGGCAGAGTGCCCTAGTGGAAGCGTAGTGACTCACGAGGAAAAGAACTAGTTGCAATCATACTAAAGAGTGCAGCGGCATATTGCTAAGAAAGCTTAGGAAAATTACTCCACATTTTGAGTAGCAAGAAACTGCTCACAAATGATGTAGGATAGAAGGCCTTGTCATTACAAACCCGTAGAAATTTACAGAAGTGAAAATTGATAAGAAATGAAGTAGTTATGTCTATTTATAGTGTTCTACGACGGCCGCTCGCCCCTAGGCGAGAGGGCCGCTTAGCAACAAATTTTCCTAAGTCTTTGTCAAATCGTCCCCTCCGGAATATTCGTGAGAAAGCCAGATCAGTCTCATCTGACGTGTCGGGCTGATTTGACGTCCACATGCATGCATCGAAATATCTAGAATATACTAACTTAGACGCGCTAGGCTAATCCGAAACTTGTAGGTAAATTGACCTAGTCGGCACTCCGCGTCAGCAAAACTTACGTGAAGGTTCGAATTCACTCTAACGGCCCAGATCGCTCGACGCTATCGGTCAATCCGACGGTCGCGCTCACCGCGAATTAAGGACAGTCGTCAACCGACCTCAAAACTAATTAAACTTTGGAAATCCATCTCTCTCTCAATACTTGACCAAATTCGATGAACTTTATATCAAAATGATCACTAAAATGCACTCTAGACTTCTATAAAGTCAAAACATACTTTCATAAAACTCAAAAATGCATTTTATAAACCTATGACCTTACATCATCCCCCTCCTCAAGATGCGACGTCCTCGACGCATTCTGCAAATAACGCCTCAACTTACTCTTACAATGAGTCAAGTTGGCCTCCGGCTCCCAAGTGTTGTCGTCCGCATGGTAGCCTTTCCACTTGACCAGATACTCTTGGGCAAATCGTTGACCTCGCTTGACTCGTCGATCGCCGACAATCGCCTCCACTTCATACTCCAATACATCATCGATCTCGACCGGTGGTGGCGGTGTAGGTAGTCGTCCCGGATGTCCTTCATTTGAGTCAATGTATGGCCGCAATCAACTGGCATGGAACACATCATGGATACGCCAGCCTGAAGGAAGTTCCAACTTGTAGGTCACTGGATTAACCTGCTTGAGCACCAGAAAGGGACCTGTAAACCGTGCCCGCAGTTTCCTCTTGCCTGTGAAAGGTAGGTTCTCTGTTGACAAGAGTACTTTGTCGCCCACATGGAATGTCACTTCCCTCCTGTGCTTGTTAGCATGCTTGACCTGCTCTTCCTGTACCTTCTGAATACAAGTCTTTGCCATGTCCCAAATCTTGGCCATCTTCTCCATAAAAGCTTGTGTAGTAGGAACCCGAGTCTCCTTGGCCTTTTCCAACAAGATGTTCCCTGGATGATATACTTCTCGCCCATAAACCATAGCGAATGGTAACTGCTTGGTGGATCCCTGCACGCTATTGTTGTAGGCAAACTCCAACCCTGGCAGCTTCTTGTCCCACTCTAAAGGGTCTTCCATAGTGAAACTCCTGAGCACCTCTTGCAGGATTCTGTTGAGCCTCTCACTCTGCCCGTTTGTCTGAGGATGATACGCAGTACTCATACTCAGCTTGGTCCCCATCAAAGTAAACAATGACCGCCAAAAGTTGCTAGTAAACCTTGGATCTTGATCTGAAACAATCACCTTCGGCAACCCATGTAGCCTGAAAATATGATCAAAGAACAGCTGTGCCACATTTGCTGCCGTACAAGTCTCCTTCATGGGAATGAAGTGTGCCATCTTGCTAAGCCGATCAGACACGACCCAAACTGTGCCGTGCCCTTGACCACTCACTGGTAAAGATGTGATGAAGTCCATAGCAATCTGCTCCCAAGGATACTTTGGAATAGGCAGGGGCTGCAATATACCTCCCTTCTTTTGATTTGGTGTCTTGTTTCTCTGGCACGCTCGCAACTCCTAATCCACTCATTGATGTCCTTGTCCATATTTCTCCAATAGTACTCCCGCTTGAGCACGCTCGCCGTCTTCTCGCTTCTAAAGCGTCCACCATATAAGCATTCATGATACTCCGCAAGTAATATGTCTCGTAGCTCCTTGATGTCAGATACCACCACTCTCTTGGAATCACCATATGTACCATATCATATGCCGTCCTCCTTTTGCATACTTGAGTTGGACTCAGCTGCTCCACCGTGAACAAACTCTGAGTCGTCTTCATGACCTTTCTGAAGCTTCTCCTTGAAGTCCATACTCTCCTTGATGACTGAGACAGCTGCAAGGTCACACCTCCTGGATAAAGCGTCTGCAGGGTTGATCTTCCCAGGTAAGTACTCAATCTTGTGGTCAAACTGTTGCAAAAACTCCATCCACCTTGCTTGTCTTGGTGTCAACGTTGGCTGCGTCATAAACTTCTCCAAGCTCTTGTGGTCGATCTTGATCAATACCTTCCTTTCGTCCACATAACATCGCCAAATCCTCAAAGCTTGGATAATAGCCAACATCTCCCGCACGTGTGCTGCATAGTTTTGCTCAGCAGGTTTCAACTTCCTGCTCTCATATGCTACAGGTTGCAATCCTTTGCCCTGGTCCTGGAGAAGAATGGCTCCCACTGCAAAGTTTGATGCGTCCGTGATGATGGTGAAAGGAAGCTCTAGACTTGCAATTGCCAACACAGGTGCCTGTGTCAACAGCCCCTTAATCTTCTCAAAGGTTTGCTGCTCCTTGTCACCCCATAGCCACTTCTCCTGCTTCTTCAACATGTCCGTGAGCGGTGCACACACCTTGGCAAATCTTTCAATAAAACATCGATAATAATTCGCCATGCCGAGGAAACTCCCGAGTCGATGAATATCAGCAGGTACCGGCCAATCTCTGACTGCTTGCACCTTCTTCTGCTCCACCTTGACTCCTTCAGCTCCCACTACGTGCCCAAGAAACTCGACCTCCTTGAGATCGAAGTCGCACTTGCTCATCTTCCCATATAACTTCTGATCTCTCAAGACCTCCAACACCTTCCTCAGATGCTCCACATGCTCTTCCAAGGTCTTCGAATAGATCAAGATGTTGTCCAAAAATACCACCACAAGCTGGTCCAAGTAGGGTCTGAAGATACTATTTATGAGTCCCATGAATGTAGCAGGTGCATTAGTCAATCTGAAAGGCATGACTGTAAACTTGAATAAACCATAGCGAGTCCTGAAAGCAGTCTTCAGAACATCTCCTTCCACAATCCGTACCTGGTGATACCCACTCCTCAAATCGATCTTCGAGGAATACTTCGCCCCGACAAGCCTGTCAATCAACTCGTCCACTCGTGGAAGTGGGTACCTGTTCTTGATGGTGACCTTGTTGAGTACCCGGTAGTCGACACACATCCTCATAGTCCCATCCTTCTTCTTCACAAGTAAGACTGGTGCTGCAAATGGAGACTCGCTGGGTCGGATGAATCCCTTCTCCAATAACTTTGTCAGCTGCTTCTTCAACTCATCCAACTCCGCAAAGGATTGACGATAGGCGGGTCTCACTGGTGGCTTGCTCCCTGGTTCCAACTCAATCTTGTGCTCCATAGCTCTCTGTGGAGGTAATCCTGTAGGTAGTTCCTCAGGAAATACGTTCTTGAACTCTTCCAACAGCGCCTTAATTTGGGCAGGCATCTCAGCAGGCTTCTTCTCTTGAGCAGTTGGGCTCTGCTTCTTTTGAGGAAGGGGATTAGACACCACTACTTGCTCCTCCGGCGATGTACATTCGCCCAGGCTGTTAGGATTCACGCTTGCTCCACCTGATGACCTGGCCAGGGCCACCGAAACAAGGTACATCTCCTTCACCTGATTCGCCCTGCATAGCTTCTTAACTTGCAGGCTCGACAGAAGACAGTTACTTGTGGTCGCATCTACCTCTACGTGTTTCGCTGTCTCCATATGACCATCATGCCCTTGGACTTCCACTTGTCCTGTGCTCCAGTGCACTCGAGGGTTGGCTTTCCTCGGCCATGGTCGGCCCAATATCACCTCATGGTGACCCAACTCTGCCCGCTCCATAACTTCCTTACTCTGGTGCCCCGCTACTTCCACGTGAATAGCTTCCGTAGGTGCACCACACTCGAGTCTCTGCCCATTCGCCAAAATTGCCTCCTTTGGCTCATAATTCTTCTGCTCAGGGATTTGCCACTCTTTCACCAGCTTCTTGTGCACAAAGTTTGCACTTGCGCCACTGTCAACCATACACTTCGCCTTGTTGCCGTCGACTACTCCTTCCACAATGATAGGCTTGTCAACATCTTGTCTTTCGGTTCTCGACAGGCTCCTCGGGATAACCTTCTTGTGAGGTGACTTCTTCACGCCAGTAGACACCCCAAAACGACTTACTGGCGTCCTCCTTTTTCCTGTTGTTGAGGTTGCTTCGCCTTCATACGACAGTGTTGAGCCAGATGTCCAAGCTTGCCACAATTATAGCAGGGTCCTCTTGGCTTAAAATTTTGCTGCCTGCGTTGGTACTGAACAAGTCCCAAGTCTATAGGTATCGGACCTTGAACACTCGTGCTTGAGATCCAAAGTGTCGATATCCTCCAAAGTTGTGGCTGCCCCACTGCCTCTGACTATACTCCACAGCGTCGACACTTGTTGCCAATGCCATCATTTCTCCAAGACTGGTAGGGTCCTTGAGCGCCACTTCCTTGGTCCCAGTTGTCTTGAGTTCCCTTTTGAACTTGTCCATTATCTCCGACTCGTGCATGGACGGAAATTCAAGCACCAGCTCGTTGAAGCACGAAACATACTCTTGAACACTTCCTCGTTGACGAAGGCGCACCAATAGATCTCGTGTAGTAGCCTCGGGTGCAATAGGTTGAAATTGCCTCTTCAAGCCTTCAAAGAGCTGATCAATAGTAGCAGGGACTCCAGACAGCTGCTCCTGTCGCTCACACCAAGCTCTAGCACTCTTCTTCAGCAAAGTAATCACAAAGGCGACTTGCCTGTGGGGCGTGAGCGCAGAATACTCCATAAACTTCTTCACTCCAAAAATCCATTGATGAACAGCCGGCGATCCACGCTCTCCAGTATAAACTTCAGGCTTAGGCGCACGCACTCCTGATGCGGGTGGAATAACTGGTTGCACCACTGGATTAACATGAATGGGTGGCACAACAGGTACCGAACTCGTCGAAGCGGCGTCCCCCATAACAACTCGCACAATTCTCTCCACCTCCGCGCGCATATTTTGTTGAAACTGGGTGTAGACTTCTCCTCCAATTGCATTCGTCATTTGCCTCAGCATCGTCTGCATTTCTTGTTGCTCTCTGGTCATCGTTGGTGCTGCCTGTTGCCCCGCGCGCTCAACATGCTCGACATGTTCACCTCCTCCAGCTGCCGACTGCGACTCCGTAATATAATATGCAAACTAGCCCAGCTTCGATACCAGATGAAAGGGGCAGAGTGCCCTAGTGGAACCGTAGTGACTCACGAGGAAAAGAACTAGTTGCAATCATACTAAAGAGTGCAGCGGCATATTGCTAAGAAAGCTTAGGAAAATTACTCAACGTTTAGAGTAGCAAGAAATTGCTCACACATGATGTAGGATAGGAGGCCTTGTCATTACAAATCCGTAGAAATTTACAGAAGTGAAAATCGATAAGAAATGAAGTAGTTATGTCTATTTATAGTTTTTTACGACGTCCGCTCGCCCCTAGGCGGGAGGGCCGCTTAGCAACGGACTTTCCTAGGAGTTTGTCAAATTGTCCCTTCTAGAATTATCGTGAGAAAGCCAGATCAGTCTCATTTGACGTGTCGGGCCGATTTGACGTCTACGTGCATGCATCAAAATATCTAGAATATACTAACTTAGACGCGCTAGGCTAATCCGAAACTTCTAGGTAAATCGACCTAGTCGGCACTCCGCGTCAGCCAAACTTACGTGAAGGTTCGAATCCACTCTAACGGCCCAGATCGCTTGACGCTGTCGGTCAATCCGACGGTCGCGCTCACCGCAAATTAAGGACAGTCGTCAACCGACCTCAAAATTAATTAAACTTTGGAAATCCCTAACTCTCTCAATACTTAACTAAATTCGATGAACTTTATATCAAAATGATCACTAAAATGCACCCTAGACTTCTATAAAGTCAGGACTTTCTTTCATGAAACTCAAAAATTGACTTTATATACCTATGACCATACATCGCCATACCAGATCCTGTTTGGAAGGAGCCCAATAGTGCCCAGCATCAGATAGTGAAGAGGTCAAAGATCTGGACAGCATGAGCTGTTTAAAGTCATGGTACACCGGAAGGCGTTATTTGAATGCATGATGCCATGCGTTCAAATAACGCTCTGTTGCTCTGGACAACTTGAAAATTGCGCGAAAAAGAGACACACAACGCTATGTAAAGACACAAGGTGGAAGCTACCGCCTACAGATGACTCAGATTAAAGGAGATTTTGTCTACAGAAAGCGGCAGACCAAGACCACCATCGACACTAGTTCAGGTGCATTAACCTTGCGCGTGAAACATGCTTTTGGAAATGGTGCGCTAGAGTTGGAAGGCTCTGACGGCAGAATCATGAGGGATCATGTGTAGAATTGCTCGCTATGCCATTTGCCAAATATCAACCCAACGGTGAAGGCTGTGCCGGAGGAATTGGTGCCACTCACACCTTGTGCCAATTGCAAAGTGCTGGATGACCAAGAGGCTATGGTAACTTGCGATAAGTGTGGTGTTGAATGGCACACATTTTGCATTGGTGATGAAGAAGTCATGGGAGGACGCTAGGAATTCCCCACTGCCTTCTTGAACCCCCTAACTAAAAGGCTGTAAAATAGATAGCTTTCGTCTTAAGATGCAGGGAGGCCTCAGTTGAAAGGGAGGGGTGTAAGGGAAAAATGAAGGATGGAAAACTTTTTGCAAAAATCTGCTAAGTCTTGAAATAGGAATTGAAGAGGTTCTGCTCAGTGTGAGAACATTAAGTGTGGATCCCTTCTCCGCATTTGCTTCGATGGAGAAAGATCAGGAATGAGTCAACCACAGACAGCTTCTCACCGACACACGTGCTTGGGGCAATCGACCAGGTTGATTTACTTCGTGCAGAGATGCACCGACCAATCGACCAGGAAAAGCCCACACGCGAGGAGGACCACCGACGCATCGACCAGGTCGATGGCACACGTGCTTGGAAGACTCACACGTGTCCAGGCCCCGACGCCGTTTGGCACGACATGATTCATGAAACAGCTCGTTAAACTTATCGGAGTACCTAGAAATATCGCTTTTGTTGCTGGAGGGCAATGTCGAACTAAGGGGGGTAGCCAGGCAACCAGCTATGCCGACTTCGGCGTGGCACAGTATCGCAATCTTTGTCGTAAGGGGCACGCACCATAAAAAGTACTCTCATTGTAGTATTTGATAAGGACTTGAGAGGATCAAGGCAAACGCTTCTGAGACGTTGATGTTTGATCGAAGTTCCATGTTGTACGGCACAAAGTCTTCACAAGTTTTCAGCCCATTTTGCTCTAATGCGTAAGCAGTATAAGTAGCGTACTAAACACACGAATTGGACATCGAATTTGAGAACGACATTTTTGGCCGAAGAAAGAGTCAAATAGGACCGCATTGTAGGAGTAGCCTTGAATGACGTGGTGTTGTAGTTAAGAGATCCGTATATACACACTTAATCGCGTGTAAATTCACGTGCGTCTACCTTCGTCAGAGTTGACCCGCATTGGCAGCCCTTGAACTTGCTGTATTACAACCCATCCTCGCAATCTAAATCGCTATTATGTTGAAATAACCATTTTACCAAATCGGGAAAACCCCGACTTGGAAGACTTGAAATTGCTCTTTTCACGATTTTCAAGAATGGGCGTGGAGTTGCCAGCTTCCTGCCCACATCCAGCTTGTGGCGTACTGTGCCGCACGTATCCTCAACGTGCGTCCAATCTCTAATCCGACAATAAAACGAGCGGATGCGACGGATGGTGTCAGAAAATCGTACCCCCACTCCACATTCGCCGATTATATTGAGCACTACGACTTATTTAAAACCTATCAAAATCAATCCGAACCCGTCAACGGGGTTCGGAGGTCAAATACCTGTCGGTTAAGTCAATGGGCGTGTGAAGAGGCGGTCGCACGTGTTTCAGGCAAAGTACATTTCCGACAGTGCACGTGCGTTACCTCACGGTAATTTACATAAAAATTGAATATGAAGAAGTTTATATTCATGGTAGAATAATGAACAACAGTGGCGGAGTGTAGTCTCACGAGATGCGCATCGAATTTTGCTTGCGTCAAACGGCACGCACGTCAATGACCTGCGGGTCAATTAAGACATCGTCACACATTAAGCATGTAAAAGAGTGGCTGCGCATACATGGACCCATCTTTGTGCAATTACGCTTATATTCATGTGCCGACGCACCATCGAGATTTCACGATCACAACACACGAATGCGCCAACAATTTTCTTTTTGCGTCACATTGGCATTTCAAAGGACGCTCACACAGACGTCTGCAAGTGTGTGCGCTTATATGTACTCCCTTGAACCAACCCACCAACCCTTGTATTGTAAAGCATATGTGTGGAACCACATCTTCATCTTGTTATGATTATTGTTTTATGCTTCCAATCTCGACAATGCGCAAAAGACAAATCCCTTAAAATAGTCGGTCGGTCTTTTTGTTACACAATCTATACATGTGTTGCTTGCAAAGTACTTCCTCGTTGATTAAGTACAACATGAAGTACCTCAACAAATGCCATCTCTCTTAGCTTCTCAATAACACTTAAATATGCGCTTCAGTAAGAACTTATGACTGTAAGGTAATGGAACAGGGAACTGAGGGGAGAAAAGGTAGTTGGGGAAAATGTAGCCACACTAGTGGGACAATGACATTTTCGAGAGTGACAGTCAAGAAGTAGTCTGAGTAATCGTAGGTCTTCAGCCCCAAACATGTAATACTGGTGTAACGAATCATATTTTCAGGCGTACTTTTGGACATATTTCAAATTTGACCCGCACACTTCCATAGCAGGTGACTACCAAACAAAGACACACAGGGCCTTACTCCTTCGCTTCAGCGGTAGGCCTGGATCCTGTGATCTACACACCTCTATGTTTGAGTTTGATGACTACTTTGGCAACGCACAGCTAAAGGCACCTACGCTCACCGAGCGCGAGGTGTACTTGGCTCGCTGATGCAAAAGATACTAGCCTGCACAAAGCTTGTGGGAGAACCTCCAATCGCCACGTCACTTGTAGATCCCGTAACTCAATTTTGGACCATACTCAGGACGGAATGTCAATCTTTTATTAAAAAGGTGTACAGGCTGCACCTTCTCCCGAGGGAAGGAAGAGACGACGTATAATTGCTTTATTAACCTACGCAGAGAAGTGGGCTCTGTCATCAACCGTGAGGCCGCGAAGGTCTTTCTACTAGCTAGAGAGACATGAGAGAGAGGGCCATCGCACCTCCCATTGATTGTGTTGGCATTGAATAAACGTTGGCCGACGTCTAGGGCCGTGGAGAGACAGAGTCAATCTTGCGGTCGAACGCAGCAACATTAGTAAGCAGGTCGGATTCGGCGTCCACTGGCGTGCGCCAGGAGCTCTTGACACTCCTCTTCTCCTTTGCACACTTCACATCGGCTCGCTAGCCACTGCAACAGCTGTAGAGCAGCGTTGACAGTCTGCTACGCAGCAGCACAGCGCTCCGCATGGCCGCATCTTTATGCATGATCGCCACTATGTAGAATAACCCTTGTTGAGGCTGCAGCAAGACTGGTCACTCTCGCCGGGACTGCACCATTGCACAGAAAGACAAGCCAAACACTGCACTCACTGCAGCAATGTCGAGCTTCAACAGGTGAATTGGCTGTAGGAAAAGGGCGACCTCAAACACGGGCGGACCCGCGAAGGCTCGGCACCGACTTTGGGCCGACGCGCAGGACCGGCATCACCGCAATGAGTGCAGCCGTAGTGTGAGTTGACGCCGCTCTAAAATGTGGTGAGGACGCGTTCAATCACGACGCGATCAGCGACACGCTGGTTGCATCCGAGGGCGAGAAATATGGACGATGCATGCTGGACGCTATTTTCACTCGTGCCCGCAGCCGATGCTGTCACCTTGACACTTGGTGCATGCACAACTTCTGTATGACACCTGGCAGGACGGCGGGCTGCCGACAGGCGTAGTTGCGACAAGCAATCTGCCATCGTCCACACGTCCGTGCGTTGACGCAACGCCATATGGTAATTGTACGATCGCTACGTTGTATTGTGTGATTATTGGAATATGGTCCGTAGACCGGCACTCCTTATTCTACTTTGTTGTGACTAGGCAAGTGGGTGTCGCGTCGATACGTGACGCGCGCCAGGGTGTCAATAGCCTTGCTTGGTTTGTCGTTAGTCAATTTGGTTCGTAACATAGTCGTTTGTTGGTAATCGTTCGAATAAGTTAGTAATTATGAGTTGTCACTTCCACCCGACAACGAAGATGTCGTAAACGTTCATAAACATTTGTGAACGTTTGTTAGGGGGGGCAGAGGGGCAGAGGGGGCAGAGGGGGCAGAGTGGCGGAATGGTGTAGTGAGTTACTTAAGACCATAAATTGTAACCCAGAAAACTAACTCACTGAAAGTGGAGAGTTGGGCACCTTGCATATTTTCGTGCTATCATATATTTTAAGTCGGAGTTCGTTCAAGTGTGTGAGTGACAAAGGGTGCCATGGACGAAGAAAGTAGTGAGTTTCAACAGTGATAAATCAGTATATTGGTAGATAAAGTATTCATTTAAATGCAGTACTTAATTAAGTTAAGTCTGCTCAATTTTAGTTGATATGAAGTCTGCTGGACTCTTAGTTATATTCAGTATAATGACTCAACCGATAGCAGCAGGCTAAAGTCCACTTGAAACAGCTTGCTGCCACATTCTTTGACAGCCAGCTGATCGCCGTACGTGGTACCAGTAAATTGCCTAGTTCTGCATCTAAGTGTGATATGCTAGGTGAATGGCCGGATGATACTTTAGGTGGATGACAATTCGGGATGATGGGAGATGGCTGTGGATTTGGTTAGCCGAGGTCCTACCGACGAGTAACTCTTGGGTAGGCGGTGCAATCGCACTTGTCGTTGAACAATAAACTCATTCCATGTACGTATGCTAGGCAATGCTACTGAGTTTGGCATTTGGAAACGAGGCCAATTCTCTGTACAAAAGACCAAGAGCACATCTGAATCCAAGGCTGCAAGCCGTTACACGAACTGCTTACTAACCTTGCTTATGAATGAGTTTACTGATTGGACAATTGATGCACGTTACTTGCATTTGACTTGTGAGTATTGCTTACTGCTAGTGATGTTGTCTTTTGCTGTTTAATAAGTAAATAGGAAATTCTATATAGATTACTTGCAAATGTGAAGATCGTTTGATAACTGTTTATCGCATATAAGTAAGTCGATTTATTTTATATTAAGTTAACACCATACATATTACATGTTCATTTAAGGTTCTCCACAAACTTGTTAGTTGCTTCTTGGTAAGTCCATTTATTAATTTTGCAACTTTGAATCTGTGTTCTTTCAGTAACTTCTACAAACAATTGGTCTCATCTCCAAATAGCGCACACACAAAAACCTGAGGAGAACTTAAAACGCTACAAAATTCCTTCTATCAAAGTTAGGTTCATTATTAGTGAATATTAATTACAACTCAATCTGTCACATATAGCCAATTACTCGGTTGACCATCCTATCATAGCCACACTAGTCAAGATCCTCCTGACGGTTACCCTGCTTCTACTTGAAGTCATATTTTATTATCTACCAATCACAATATTTTTGCTACCATTTACTTACTGACCTGCCGTCGTGCGCTACTATTTGTACCTCCCATTATACTAAAATCGGTTGCCTAGTTAAGATACACGCTTATACAGTCTCTTTTGGCCATATAGTACAAATTGTCATACGCAGTATAATCATGCGGCGTAAATTGCGTATAAATCGATTTCCCAATTTATTCCCAAAAATTTATAGTCAATTTATATCACCGACGCTCACATATTACGCCGAAAGGCGACGTATTATTTTGGAAACCACGTACAATACGTATGGTCTATACGCACTAACGTGTAAGCATATCCATACTTCACAATTATGATCGGTTAAATAAGGAGAATCATTCTTCAAACGACACGTAGACTGCGAGGAAAGACTCTTTTTTAATTTTCAGTAAGTAAGATATAACTATAAATTTTGGTGCTTTGTTCATTTTGTGACCCCAAAGCATAGGGAACTTTTTTGTTCGTGTTCAATTGTAATGAAAAAGTATATTGGTATATATATATGAAAATAGTATTTTGTAATAGTTAAATGAGTTCACTTTGCTAAAGTTTAGTCAATATCAAGTCCGCTGGACTTCTAGTAATAATCAGTATAATGACCTAGCCGAGAGGAGCACGCTGAAGTGTACTTAAATCAGCTTGCTGACGCATTCTTTGACTGCCAGCTGACCGTCTTGAGCGGTACTAGCAAATTGCCTAGTAATGGATCCTTTTGTGATATGCTAGAACAGTGTCCAGATGACACCTTAGGGGGATTGCCATTCGAGATGATGGGAGAAGGTAGTGGATTTGATTATTTGATGTCCTATTGACCAGGTTATCTCCTAGGTAGGCGGTGCCATTACAGTGGCTCTTGAACATTAAACTCATTCCATGTACATATGCTAGGTTTGCTATCAGGTTCGGCATTTGGAAACGAGGCTAACATACTGTACATACTACAAAAAGAATTATTAGATCCAAGGCTGCAAGCTATTTGAAATGAATCGACTTACTAAAACGGCGATTAACAATTAATGAAGATCTTTATATCAGCAAGTAATCTTTATGGTATTTTCTGTTGATTGATTAAACAGCAAAAGACAACACACTAGCAGTGGACGATACTTGTAAGTCAAATGGTAGTAAACTAGCGTCAATGATGCAATCAGTAAACTCACACATAAGCAAGGCTAGGAGACAGTGCGTATCAATGGCTTCTCGCCTTGGATCCAGATCTCTCTCAGTAAGCAGTACAAGAGAGTTGGCCTCGTTTTCGAATGCCGAACTCGAGAGCAATACCTAGCATATGTACATGGAATGAGTTTACTGTTCAACGGCCAGTGCGATGGCACCGCCTACCCGGGAGTTAACCACGTTGGTAGGACCTCAGTTCACCAAATCCACCACCATCTCCTATCATCCCGAATCGCCATCCATCCTAAGGATGTCATCTGGCCATTCATCTAGCACACCACACTTAGGTGCGTATCTAGGCAGTTCGCTGCTACCAAGTATGGAAGTCAGCTGGCTGGCAAAGAATGTGTCAGCAAGCTGACCTAGTAGACTTCAACCTGCTGCCCCCAGCTGAGTCATTAGACTGATTATTTTATAAAATCCAGTAGACTCAATATTGACTAAAATTTAGCAAGTATTTATTTCACTATTATATTTAAATGAATATCATATCAACCAATATACTGATTCATCACAATCCCTCCACCTTAACATGTTGTCGCCTCGACAACACCAACACTAGTAACAGCGTGCTTGTAATGAATCAGTATATTAGTAGATATAATATTCATTTAAATGTAATAGTTAATTTAGTTCAGCCTGCTGAACTTTAGTTAGTAGTCAGTCTGCTGAACTTTAGTTAATAATCAGTCTGCTGGACTTTACACAATTATCAGTTTAATGACTCGGCCAAAAGCAGCAGGCTGGAGTCAACTTAAGTCAGCTTGCTGACACATTCTTTGACAGCCAGCTGACTTCCGTGCTCGGTAGCAGCGAACTGCCTTGATATGCATCTAAGTACCACCTGCTAGATGAATGGCCAGATGACATCCCCATGATGGATGGCTATTCGGGATGATGGGAGATGGCGGTGGATTTGGTTAACCGAGGTCCTACCAACGTGGTTAACTCCCGGGTAGGCGGTGCCATCGCACTGACCGTTGAACAGTAAACTCATTCCATGTACATATGCTAGGCATTGCTCTCGAGTTCGGCATTCGGAAACGAGGCCAACTCTCTTGTACAGCTTACTGAGAGAGATCTGAATCCAAGGCGAGAAGCCATTGATACGCACTGTCTTCTAACCTTGCTTATGTATGAGTTTACTGATTTGCATCATTGATGCTAGTTTACTCGCATTTGACTTACGAGTATTATTCCCTGCTAGTGTATTGTCCTTTGCCGTTTAACTAGTTAACGGAAATACCATAAAGATTACTTGCTGATATAAAGATCTTTATTAATTGTTAATCGCCTATTTGGTAAGTCGATTCATTTCAGTGGTATCGGAGCAGTTATCACAGTCTTCTTTGTATGGTAAGGACAAGGTCTCAAACTAGCAACTCCCGAGACATGGAGAACCAGGATAACGAGAATGTCGAAAACCAGGCGGAAAGCCATGTAGCGGGAAACCGTACCTATTCGGAAGCAGTAGCGGATACTGCAGCTAGGGAGGCAGCAGATGAGGCAGCTGCTATTGCCTCAGTCGCAGCTCAGCAAGCTGAGGAGGAGATAGCCAGACTAGAAGCTGAACAAGTAGCAAAGGCCGCTGAAGATATACAAAGGAGGGAAGGACAGCCAGCTGACGAGCGCACTGTTGAAGAACTTATGGCATCAAGGGCCAATGTTCTGAACCCACCTCCTGCCGTACAACTCAATGTACCCCTAGGTCAAATACGTGACCGGCTGAATGCGGCAGGAATTGCTGCTGCAGGAGCAAGAGGGATTGTTGAGGACACTACTCAGCGAGTAGATGCCAATGCTGCTGCTGCATTTGCTAATCTACCACCCCAAAATGTAGACTTGGGAGCATTGTTCGTTCAGATGCAGTCGCAAATGGCGACCATGTATCAGTCCCAGCAGGAGGACAAAAGAATCATAATGTCCCTACTCCGGGACAGAGACCAACTGGGGTCTCACACCACTAGTGGTGGTGGCCGAGGGCCTAGTAAGCCCAAGCCGAAACCTCCCCAGGACTATGATCCTGAGGGAAACAGAAAATATTACCTGATCAAGTTTCTCGCGGATGTTGAGCAGTGGCTGGAGAACTACCCAGAACTGCAAGATTACGAGAAGGTCAGGCACACCGGTGCGCTACTGAAAGGCAGTGCCGCAGACTGGTGGCTTTACTGGAAGGAAGAGCGTAAGGCTCGGCAACTCGGTGACCCTACGTGGGTAGAGTTTGTCGAGAAGTTGCATGAGAAGTTTGATGTCATCAACCAGCAGGAGAAAGCTATCTATGCGATGATCTCCCTGACACTGAAGCAGACCACTTCAGTTGCTGAGTTTGCTCAAAAGTTCCAAGAGAACATGATGAAGCAGCCTGATTTGCCAGAACGGTATAGGATAGCATACTTCAGGTATGGCTTGAAATCCGAGGTCTCTGGTCATTTTGCTGAGAAAAAGTATGAGAAACTGGCTGACTTGATCCAGGATGCTGACGCCTGGGATCAGCAGCAGTTCAATCACAAGCGCCAGAGTAACGCTTTGGTGTCTAAGATTGTCAAAAAGCCCCACGGTTCCTACAATGCAGTTGAAGGAGACCAGGCTGAGGATAATCAGGGTGATGAATATGAGTATGAGTACAATGCTATTCAGTCTAGAGGTAGAGGTGGTCCCTCTCGAGGTGGCTATGGAAGGGGTGGTGGTAGGACTAAGCCGAGACCAGCCTCAGCAAAATCTACTTGCTACCATTGTCAGCAGAAAGGCCACTACAGAGAACAGTGTCCGGTCAAGCACCTGCCTAAGGTCGAGAGAAAAGACCAGCCTTTAAAAGACAGCAACAGTCAGTAATCCAGTCTACTGACTGTGAGGATGCTAGAGATAGTGAGTCGTCACTAGCTGCCCTCGTAGCAGGTATTATGGGTCCTGCTGAACTGGATTCACTATGCATGCCTGACAACCAGATAAAGGAGACCATCAGCAATATAGACGTCCAGAGAGTGCACACTCTGGATGCTCTTGTTCCACCTGATGTCCAACATTTCTTTGCTACGTCAGGAGAACAATGCGAAAGTCAGGAAAAGACAGTCCCCCCTATCCTACTGCATTGCATGATTGCAGGTAGGAAGGTGAGGGCATTTGTTGACGGAGGGGCGTCACATACTTTTATCCACAAGGACTTAGTTAAGCGGCTAAGGCTGCCTACTGTCACCCAAGGGAATAGAAAAATATTCCTTGGAGATGCCTCAAGTATCCCGGGAGGAGTTATAACCAAGCCTATTGAGGTCCAGTTAGGTTCTGGCATTGCAGTTCTAACTGAAACGCTTACATTTGAGGTACTCAACACTGGCTTTTATGATCTCGTGCTAGGCAGGTCCTGGCTTAATAGACATCAAGCTGAAGTGTGTTGGAGCAGAGGTACAGTTAAAGTGAGAGGAGCCAGTGATGGGCAGACTGACTTGGCACCCACCAGTGCTCTTCCTCTTGTCCTGTGTGGATGGCAAATGAAGGAAAAGAAGAGGCTTCCAGAAGGATGCAAGTTGCTGAATGCAATGGAGTTCGTCAAAAGCTGGAACCAGAAGGAAGACAGAATGTTCTGTCTGCTGCTAAGAGAGGTACCTCCTCAACCTGAAGAAGTGGTTGAGAAAAAGGTACACCCTCCGGAACACCCTACTGCTGCAAACATTGTTGCTCAGTACACGGATGTGTTTAATATGCCTCCAGGACTACCCCCTAAGCGGGAAGTAGATCATAGGATTGATTTATTACCTGGTAGCCAGCCACCCTGGCAACGCACGTATGGCTTGTCTTATTTGGAGAGTGAGGAGTTGAAAACACAGATTGCAGAGCTGGAGGAAAATGGTTACATTTCTCCCAGTAAATCACCGTACGGCGCACCTATCCTATTTGTTAAGAAAAAGGATGGCAGTATGCGGATGTGTGTGGATTACAGAGCCCTGAACAGAATTACAGTAAAGAACAAGTATGCTTTACCCAGAATCGAGGACTTGCTTGATACCCTGTCTGGCGCTAAGGTGTTCAGTAAGATAGATCTCAAGAGTGGTTATCATCAAATCAGAATTGCTGAGGGGGATGAACACAAGACTGCTTTCCGCACACGTTATGGACACTATGAGTTCAACGTGATGCCATTTGGACTGACTAATGCTCCTGCTACCTTTATGGGTGCTATGAATGACATTTTCAGACCTTATTTGGATAAGTTTGTGCAAGTTTTCCTGGATGATATTTTAATTTTCTCTAAAGATGAAGCTCAGCACACTGAACACTTAAAGAAAGTGCTGGACACTCTGCGGAAAAATCACTTGTATGCTAAAATGAGCAAGTGTGATTTCTTTAAGGAAAGTATTGAATTCTTAGGCCACGTTGTCAGTAAAGAGGGCATCAGTGTGGATCCTAAGAAAGTCCAGACCATAAGGGACTGGCCAGTACCACAGTCTGTCTCTGAAGTTAGATCCTTCCTCGGGTTGGCTAACTACTATAGGAGATTTATTGAGAATTATTCCACAAAGGCCAGTAAACTGACTGACCTTACTAAGAAAGACATCGGGTATGTGTGGGGGGAAGAGCAGCAGGCTGCCTTCCAGACCCTTAAAGATGCCCTTTGTTCTGCCCCAGTGCTAGCCGTGTATGACCCCAGCAAACCGGTGCAGGTGGTTACTGATGCCTCTGATTTTGCCATGGGTGCTATTTTGTTGCAGCCTGCTGACAAAACCACAAAGGATGGTAAGGTACGGCAGGAGTGGCATCCTGTGTTGTATGAGTCTATGAAATTTAATCCAGCGGAGATTAATTACTCAGTGCATGATAAAGAGCTGCTAGCTATCATTCATGTACTCAAACAGTGGAGAGCATACTTACATGGTAAAGCTTTTAAGGTGATTACAGATCATCTAGCTCTGACCCACTTTCAGAAGAAGTCCAAGCTGTCGAGGAGGGAGAACCGCTGGAGCCAGATGCTGGAGCAGTTCCAAGTCCAGATCGACTACAAACCAGGGAAGTTGAATCCTGCTGATGCACTCTCTAGAAGACCTGACTTGCAAGAAAGGAACTTTAGTCAGCATGCTGTAGATAAAGTCCTGTGTGCACTCACTTCACTAAAGGTGAAAAAGTCCTTCCTTGAACAACTTAGGAAAGCCTACCTTTCTGACCCAACATTTGAGCCCAGCCCCACTACTGGTGTGTGTCGTGCTACTGCACTCGGGTATAAGCTCAAGGGAGGGGTCTGGGTGACTGAAACCACTTCAGGCAGGCTGAAGCTGGTCATTCCTAATAATTTGGAAATAAGGTCTCTCTTACTGAGTCAAGCTCATGACAGTCTCCTGGGTGGACATTTGGGGCAGGCCAAAACTGTTGGCAAACTGGCAAAACATTATCATTGGGAGCAGTTACCCCGGGAGGTCTTGAAATATGTCAAGTCCTGTGACCAGTGTCAGAGAAATAAGTCTCGGCACACACCACCCGGAGGTCTCTTGCAACCGCTACCCATCCCAGCGGGACGTTGGGAAACTATATCCATGGACTGGGTGGTCTCACTACCACGAACGGCCAACGGGCATGATTCATTACTGGTAGTCGTGGATAAATTGACAAAAATGGTCATTTTTATACCCACAACTGTCAAAGTAACTGCACTCGAAACAGCGAGACAGTTTTACAACCATGTAGTTTGCCAACATGGGCTCCCTTCTAATATCATCTCAGACAGAGACTCAAAATTCACCTCTAAGTTCTGGAGAGCTTTAATGGGGTTAATGGGAGTCAAACAGCTGCTCAGCACAGCAAACCACCCTCAGACTGATGGGCAGACTGAAAGAACTAACCGAGTTCTGCAGGAGGTGCTGAGAGCATATATTAACCAAAAACAAGATAATTGGGATGACCTGTTGCCTCAAATTCAGTTTGCGGTCAACAGTGCGGTGCACGCGTCAACGGGCAAAACTCCTTTTGAACTCAGCCTGGGTAGAGTCCCTAAGTCCCCTCTAGATGTGCTAAGGGAATCTTTAACTCACCTTCAAGGGATTGACAACCCGGTCTCCCTCCAGTTAACTCAGGAGTTTGCTGACACCCTGTCAGAAGTCCAACGAAACTTGCACACGGCCCAAGAAAACCAACAAAAATACGCTAATCAACACCGTCGGGAACTGACATTTTCCAAGGGGGATTTAGTCAAACTGCATTCTCAACACCTGTACCTCCCTGGTGTGGTCAAGAAAAAGCTTGGCCCTGTCTGGGTCGGTCCATATTCGGTGGTCCGTCGTGTCGGTCAGAATGCTTACAAACTGAACATGTCAGCTGAATACAAGGGGCACCCGGTCTTTAATGTCTCCTTCCTGGAACCGTACATCAAAGGTGATACACTGTTCACAGGTCGGTTCCCTGTCCAACCGGGACCGGTCCCCGCTGTCCGGGACGGCGACCCTGAGGAATATGAGGTCGATGAGATTTTAGACGCTCGCTCGGTCCGTCGATCGTCTAAATATGTCATGAAATACCTCATTCGATGGAAGGGTTACGATGCCTCTGGGGACACTTGGGAGTTTAAGGACCACTTGACCAATGCCAAAGGGGCGTTGACACGGTTCCACCTTCGGGCCGCTGGAGTCCCTCCATAACTGTCATTTCAGTTGACACGGGAAGGTGACAGGCGGTCCTGTCTCCATTTAAGTTGGAGGGGAAAATATATGACAGTTAGTGAGCGAGAGCGATAAAAACACACTCATACGTTTATGTGTAGCGCATCGCAACTACGTCAACTTTTAGCAATCATCCTGTAAGGTAAACAGCAGCGAAGCCACTATACTAAATACTAACATACTTCCTGCAATCCCTATGACAAAGGTCCATATCCTACTAACTTGTGCCCTGGTTACATGTGCAGGATGGCGCCCACCACACAAAAGGAGGACAGAAAGCGCAAGGCAGAAGAAGCCAGGAGGACAATGGAGCAATACCAGAAGGAGCTGGCGGCGACGTCCCTCACCAGGAGAGAACAAGAAAGGGTCCGCAAACAACAAGAGGCGGCAGAAGAGGCACAGAGGAAGAAGGATCAGGAAGCGGAAAACCTCAGGAAGGCTGAGGAGGAGAGACAGAAGAAACAGCAAGAAGAAGCGGCAGCGGCAGAAGAGGAGAAAAGAAAAAAGATTGAAGCGGACAGACAGAAGAGCTTGGCCACTTACAGGTATACTGTGGTGGGTGGCCAAAACTTCGATAACCTGAAGGAAGCATTGCTGGCAGCCCAGGAGATCAACAGGCTGGAACAGACAACACTGCTACAGAAGGAAGGAGCTACAGCACTGGACAGGTACATCGAGACACACACCGGCGTGGTCCTTTACGAAGATTATGCTAAGATGGTGGGCTATACAGCAGAGCAGGCCCGGTATCTCGCAGATGATTCAGAGGACAAGCCGGTCCCCATACCGGGAATAGTGGGAGATCAGAGACTCATCCGGATGGTGAGCATGCGGCCCGATAGCTTTAAGGATACGGTATTCTACCTCACACTCCTGCCAGCTTACAATGAAGTTGAGAGAAGGAGCTGGGAGTACTTGGCCAGGGAAGCAGGACAGCAGATGTTCTCTCCCCACTGGTTCCCGTGTAAACTGAGGAAGGCTGAGCACGGACCCCAGTACTACCAGCAGCCAACAGACTGGAGGTGGATGACCGTCACAAATAAGAAGCAGGAGTGTGACCGAGCCCAACCGGATGACTTCCACTATGGCCTAGACGGCTATCTCATCCTACCACCTCACATTGCCCCTTGGGACCCCAGGCTGAATGGATGCCTGAGCAATATGAATGCAGAGACCAAGGAACATAGGAGGAGGGGAAGAGACTACTTCTCTAAGGGAAAGCATGCCTTTGTCAAATGGGCAAAGAATGCAGGCCGGATAGATATCAGTAGGCTGAAGGCCAAGCAACCTCCAGCGCGCCCTAAGAAAGGGAGGTCGGTAGACTACTCCATGTCTACTAGGGAGCAGGACGACTTAGTGGACGAGACCCCTACTCTCTCCGAGGAGGAGGATGAGGAGGCTGAGGAAGAAGAACAGGGCAGAGGAGAAGCATCAGCAGCAGGTACTCAGGATACCCAGGGACAGGTAGGGGCGCTTCTTAAAGAACCACGATCAGGTGTTTGGAATGTGATCCCCGTTATGGCGACTACTGGACCCCGCGCTCGCTCCCACAGCCCACCTGCCCAAGCAGGGGAAGAAGCTGATCTGACTGTATTGGGCAGCAGACACAGGCAGAAATCCCCAGAGGACAGGGGTGCCAGAAGAGGGACACGCGGGTGGGCCAGAGGTATGCCAGCCTCCCCCTCCGCTCAGGGGCATGTACCTCTAGCCAATGTATTTCAGCATCCTACTGGAATGCCTGTCTATGTGGGCATCAACACCCAAGTGGTTGAAGAGCAGGCTACCATCCTTCGTTCTCCTCGAGGTCCAACTTTAGAGCAAACCGGGTTCTTTAGAAGGCCAGCTGACAGACCTAGAGGGCTGTCCAGATCTAGGTCCAGATCTCCGTCCCCTGATCCTGAAGCCCCAGGAACCACCCCTTAAGGTGACAGGCTGAAAAGATAGTCAGTAAGGGAGGCTGGTCAGGGTCAGTTTCCTTATTTAAAGCTTTTGCAGTTTAATGTTGTCGAGGCGACAACAAGTTAAGTTGGAGGGATTGTAATGAATCAGTATATTAGTAGATATAATATTCATTTAAATATAATAGTTAATTTAGTTCAGCCTGCTGAACTTTAGTTAGTAGTCAGCCTGCTGAACTTTAGTTAATAATCAGTCTGCTGGACTTTACATAATTATCAGTTTAATGACTCGGCCGAAAGCAGCAGGCTGAAGTCAACTTAAGTCAGCTTGCTGACACATTCTTTGACAGCCAGCTGACTTCCGTACTCGGTAGCAGCGAACTGCCTCGATATGCATCTAAGTGTGATATGCTAGATGAATGGCCAGATGACATCCCTATGATGGATGGCTATTCGGGATGATGGGAGATGGCGGTGGATTTGGTTAACCGAGGTCCTACCAACGTGGTTAACTCCCGGGTAGGCGGTGCCATCGCACTGACCGTTGAACAGTAAACTCATTCCATGTACATATGCTAGGCATTGCTCTCGAGTTCGGCATTCGGAAACGAGGCCAACTCTCTTGTACAGCTTACTGAGAGACATCTGAATCCAAGGCGAGAGCCATTGATACGCACTGTCTTCTAACCTTGCTTATGTATGAGTTTACTGATTTGCATTATTGATGCTAGTTTACTCTCATTTGACTGACGAGTAGTATTCCCTGCTAGTGTATTGTCCTTTGCCGTCTAACGAGTTAACGGAAATACCATAAAGATTACTTGCTGATATAAAGATCTTTATTAATTGTCAATCGCCTGTTTGGTAAGTCGATTCATTTCAGTGCTGTCCCTTCCGCCTCCAGCCTACTGCCATTAGGAGGGAGATGTCCTTGGGGCCCTATACTCAGGGGAGCCAGACCTCGTCTTGTCTTGGGGTCTCCTGAAGCCTGGGGGATCCGCGTAGGGGCCTCGCGGAGAACGCAGTAACTGGGCTGTTTCCTCCGGCGCAGTCTGAAACTGAATGTAGGTAGCCTTCTCCTAGGCAGCCCTCATACTGTCAGGTACATATATCGGCATCCCAAAAGAATGTTGCATGACATGAGCCAAGGGCACATGCCCTCTCTGCGAGGGAGATGCTGGCAGGCCTCTGGCTATCTCTCTAGCAGCCCTCCTGTCTGCCCTGTCTGACTGGGTCTCCGTGCCTGCTGATGAGCTCTGTCCTCTGGCCGTTCCCAGCCAAGTGATATCCTCCTCTTCAGCTAGCTGTTGCAAGGCCAATCCAGTCTTCTCCCTTACAGGGGATGTGGCAGGTGTCACGATCACAGCGGGGCTCATGTCCTCCTCCTTGCCTTCCTCTTCTTCTTCCTCTGATCCCTCCTCCTCTCCTTCCCTTGATTCCTCTGAGACTGCTGGAGTCTCTTCTATCAGAAGCTCTAGCTCTTCCCAAGAAAAAGAATATCCCACTGACCTTCCCCTTTTGGGTGCTGGTGGAGGCTGTTGAGTCCAGACCGCATATAGGTCCTTTTCTCCCTGCTTTGCCCATTTGGCATAAGCATGCTTTCCTCTAGAGAATGACTCACGAACCCTGCTCCTGTCCTCCTGCATTTCTCGGCTCATGCAGTCTCTTACTCCATCCAGTTTTGGGTCCCAAGCGGCAATATGAGGAGGCAACACTATGTTCCCCCGTAGGTCCGTTAGGAAGTCTTCCTCCCTTGCCTTGTCATTTTTGCTGGTCCCTCATGTTGATGGTCATCCACCGCCAATTGGTGGGCTTCTGGAAGAAGGCAGGGTCTGTCCTTTTAAGAGTACAAGGGTACCAGTGCCCTGCAAAGTCCAGCTGACTGGTTTCTCTTGCCAAAAATTCCCAGCTTCTTCTCTCCACCTCATTATACATGACCTTGAACCTGTTGTGGGATGTAGAGTCCTTAAAGCTGTCCGCGCCCATGGAGATCATCCTGATGACCCTATCTTTCCCCTAGATACTCGGAATCGATACAGCTCCTGTTTCTTTCATTTGGGCCATTGCCTTGGCCTTTTTGATCGTACATCCTACCATCCTGGCATAATCGTGGTAGAGGAAGAGTCCTGTGCTGACCTCTATATACTTGTCGAAGTTTTCAGATGTCTCCCCTTCCCTCTGGAGGATGTCCTGCTGTGCTTCACTGCGAATTCTCTGGGCATACTTGAAGGCCTCCTCCAGTAGATCAAAGCCCTTGCCCAGCACTGTGTAGCGGTAGCTGCTGATTCTCCTCTGTTCTTCTTCGTCAGCCTGCTGCTTCTGCCTCTCTTCAGCTTGCCTCTCCTCTTCCACCTTCTTGGCCTCCTCTGCAGCTTTTCTTTCCAGTTCTTTCTGCCTCAGCCTGGCCTGCTCCTCCTCCTCCTTCTTCTTCTGTGCCTCCCGCTGTTGTTGGAGTTGTTGTGATTCCCGAGCGGAGATGGAGGATAATTCGATGTCGCCATAAAACTGCAAGTATTTTGCGTGTGCCTCTTCCGCTCTTCTCTTCCTCTTAAGCTCTAACTTCTGAGTCATCCTGCTCAATCATAAACACAATGCAGTCAATGAGGTCATGATACTTTGTCGCTACAGAGTGCCCGTGGTTAAGAAGAACGTGATAAGGAAAGTCCCTAGTGTGTAGCACCTTGTGTGAGTGAGTATAAGAGAAAATTGAGTTAGAGAGAAAAAGTGAGTATGAGCGCAGGTTGAGTGTGTAGAATGGTTATAAAATTTGCCTGGCTGATCCTGAAACGTAACACACTCCCTCCAACTTAAGTTTAAAGATGGGTTGCCTGTCACAACTGCCACTATCTGTCACTAACTGTCATATTCCCCTCCGACTTATATGGAGACAGGACCTCTTGTCACCTGTCTATGTCCACTGAAATGACAGTTAGGGAAGGGTGCCAGCCGCCCTGAGGTGGAACCGTTTCAACGCCCCTTTGGCATTGGTCAGTTGGTCTTTAAATTCCCAAGTGTCTCCAGAGGCATCGTAACCCTTCCATCTGACCAGGTGCTTCATGACATATTTAGATGATCGACGGACAGAGCGAGCGTCTAAAATCTCCTCGACCTCATATTCCTCAGGGTCACCATCCCGGACAGCGGGGACCGGTCCCGGTTGGACAGGTAACCGACTTGTGAACAATGTGTCACCTTTCATGTACGGTTCGAGGAAGGAGACATTACAGGCCGGGTGACCCTTGTATTCCGCTGACATGTTCTATTTGCAAGCATTTTGATCGACACGGCGCACCATCGAATATAGACCGACCCAGACAGGACCAAGCTTTTTCTTGACCACCCCAGGCAGGTACAGGTGTTGAGAATGCAGTTTGACCAAATCGCCCTTAGAAAATGTCAGTTCTCGACAGTGCAGATTAGCGTATTTTTGTTGGTTTTCCTGGGCTTTGTGCAGGTTCTGTTGGACTTCTGACAAGGTGTCAGCAAACTCCTGAGTTAACTGGACGGAGACCAAATTGTCAATCCCTTCAAGGTGAGTTAAAGATTCCCCTAGCACATCTAAAGGAGACTTAGGGACTCTACCCGAGCTCAATTCAAAAGGAGACTTGCCCGTTGACGCGTGCACCGCACTGTTGACCGCAAACTGCATTTGAGGTAACAGGTCATCCCAATTGTCTTGCTTTTGGTTAATATATGCTCTCAGCACCTCTTGCAGAACTTGATTAGTTCTTTCAGTCTGCCCATCAGTCTGAGGGTGGTTTGCTGCGCTGAGCAGCTGTTTAACTCCCGTTAACCCCATTAAAGCTCTCCAGAACTTAGAGGTAAATTTTGAGTCTTTGTTTGAGATAATATTTGAGTGTAGCCCATGTTGGCATACTACATGGTTGAAGAACTGTCTCGCTATTTCAAGTGCAGTTACTTTGACAGTTGTGGGGATGAAAATGACCATTTTTGTTAGTTTATCCAAGACTACCAGTATTGAATGCCCATTGGCAGTTCGTGGCAGTGTTACCACCCAGTCCCTGGATATTGTTTCCCAGCGTCCAGCTGGGATGGGCAGCGATTGTTAGAGACCCCCCGATGGTGTGTCTCTAGACTTATTTCTTTGACACTGATCACAAGACTTAACATATTTAAAGACCTCCCGAGGTAATCCCTCCCCAATGATAATGTTTTGCCAGTTTGCCAACAGTTTTGGCCTGCCCCAAATGCCCACACAGTAAACGGTCATGTGCTTAACTCAGTAAACGGGACCTCATTTCCAAGTTATAAGGAATGACCAGCTTCAGCCTGCTTGAAGTGGTTTCAGTCACTTAGACCCCACCCTTGAGCTTATACCCGAGTGCGGTAGCACGACACATACCAGTAGTGGGGCTGGGCTCAAATGTTGGGTCAGAAAGGTAGGCTTTCCTAAGTTGCTCAAGGAAGGACTTTTTCACCTTTAGTGAAGTGAGTGCACACAGGACTTTATCTACAGCATGCTGACTAAAGTTCCTTTCTTGCAAGTTTGGTCTTCTAGAGAGTGCATCAGCAGGATTCAACTTCCCTGGTTTGTAGTCAATCTGGACTTGAAGCTGCTCCAGCATCTCGCTCCAGCGGTTCTCCCNAATCTGGACTTGAAGCTGCTCCAGCATCTCGCTCCAGCGGTTCTCCCTCCTTGACAGCTTGGACTTCTTCTGAAAGTGAGTCAGAGCTAGATGATCTGTAATCACCTTAAAAGCTTTACCATGTAAGTATGCTCTCCATTGTTTGAGCACATGAATGATAGCTAGCATCTCTTTATCATGCNTCTCTTTATCATGCACAGAGTAATTAATCTCAGCTGGATTAAATTTCCTAGACTCGTACAACACAGGATGCCACTCCTGTTTTACCTTACCATCCTTTGTGGTTTTGTCAGCAGGCTGCAACAAAATAGCACCCATGGCAAAGTCGGAAGCATCAATAATCACCTGCACAGGTTTGTTAGGGTCATACACGGCTAGCACTGGGGCAGAACAAAGAGCATCTTTAAGAGTCTGGAAGGCAGCCTGCTGCTCTTTCCCCCACACATACCCTATGTCTTTCTTAGTAAGGTCAGTCAGTTTACTGGCCTTTGTAGAATACTTCTCAATAAATCTCCTACAGTAGTTAGCCAGCCCAAGGAAGGATCTAACTTCGGAGACAGATTGTGGTACAGGCCAGTCCTATATGGTCTTGACTTTCTTATGATCTACACTGATGCCTTCTTTGCTGACAACGTGGCTTAGAAATTCAATACTTTCTTTGAAAAAATCACAATTGCTCATTTTAGCATACAACTGGTTTCTTCTCTGAGTTTCTATGACTGTCTCTAAGTGTTCAGCATGTTGAGCTTCATCTTTAGAGAAAATTATCATCCAGGAAGACTTGCACAAATTTATCCAGGTAAGGTCTGAAAATGTCATTTATAGCACCCATGAAGGTTGCAAGAGCATTAGTCAGTCCAAATGGCATCACGTTGAACTCAAAGTGTCCATAATGTGTGCGGAAGGCAGCCTTGTGTTCATCCCCCTCAGCAATTCTCATTTGATGATAACCACTCTCAAGATCTATCTTACTAAACAGTTTAGCACCAAACAGGGTATCAAGCAAGTCCTTGATTGTGGGTAAAGCATACTTGTTCTTTACTGTAATTCTGTTAAAAGCTCTGTAATCAACGCACATCCGCATACTCCCATCTTTTTTCTTAACAAAGAGGATGGGTGTGCCATAAGGTGATTTGCTGGGGGTGTAACCATATTCCTCAAGCTCCGCAATTTGTGTTTTCAACTCTTCGCTCTCCACATAAGACAAGCCATGAGTGCGTTGCTAGAGTGGCTGACTCCCAGGTCATAAGTCAACTTTGTTATCCACTTCCCTCTTAGGAGGTAGTCCCGGAGGCATACAAAAAACATCAATAATTTTTGCAGCAGTAGGGTGCTCTGGAGGGCTTACCTTTTTTTCAACCACTTCTTCAGGTTGAGGAGGTACCTCTCTTAGCAGCAGACACAACATTCTATCTTCCTTCTGGTTCCAGCTTTGGATGAACTCCATTGCGTTCAGCAGTTTGCATCCTCCTGGAAACCTCTCCTTTTCCTTCATCTGCCATCCACACAGGACAAGAGGAAGAGCACTGGTGGGTGCCAAGTCAGTCTGCCCATCACTGGCTCCTCTCACTTTAACTGTACCTCTGCTCCAACACACTTCAGCTTGATGTCTATTAAGCCAGGACCTGCCTAGCACGAGATTATAAAAACCAGCGTTGAGTACCTCAAATGTAAGCGTTTCAATTAGAACTGCAATGCCAGAACCTAACTGGACCTCAATAGGCTTGGTTATGATTCCTCCCGGGATACTTAAGGCATCTCCAAGAAATATTTTTCTATTCCCTTGGGTGACAGTAGGCAGCCTTAGCCGCTTAACTAAGTCCTTATGGATGATGAAAGTATGTGACGCCCCTCCGTCAACAAATGCACTCACCTTCCTACTTGCAATCATGCAATGCAGTAGGATAGGGGGGACTGTCTTTTCCTGACTTTCGCATTGTTCTCCTGACTTAGCAAATAAATGTTGGACATCAGGTGGAACAAGATCATCCAGAGTGTGCACTCTCTGGAGATCTATATTGCTGATGGTCTCCTTTATCTGATTGACAGGCATGCATAGTGAACCCAGTTCACCAGGACCCATAATACCTGCTACGAGGGCAGCTAGTGACGACTCACTATTTCTAGTGAAAGGGGCAAGGTGCCCTAGTGGAAGCGTAGTGATTCACGAGGAAAGGAACTAGTTGCAATCATACTAGAGAGTGCAGCGGCATATCACTAACAAAGTTTAGGAAAAATACTTAACACTTTGAGTAGCAAGAAAGTGCTCACAAATGATGATGGATAAAAGGCCTTGTCATTACAAACCCGTAGAAATTTACAGAAGTGAAAACTGATAAGAAACAAAGAAATTATGCCTATTTATAATTTTCTACCTAAGTGCTCCTCTCTAGGAGGAAGCTACGGATTTTCTAAGTGTTCGTCAAATCGTCCCTTCCAGAATATTTGTGAGTAAGCTAGATCAGTCTATTCTGACGTGTTGGGCCGAATTGACGTCCACATACATGCATCGACATTACTAGAATATTCTATCTTAGACGCGCTAGGCTAAATCGAAACTTCTAGGTGAATCGACCTAGTCGGCACTCCGCGTCAGCCGAACTTACGTGAAGGTTCGAGTTCATTCTAACGGGCCAGATCGCTCGACGCTGGCGGTCAATCCGACGGTCGCGCTCACCGCAAATTAAGGACAGTCGTCAACTAACCTCAAAACTAATTAAACTTCAGAAATCCGTAACTCTCTCAATACTTGACCAAATTCGATGAACTTTATATCAAAATGACCACAAAAATGCACTCTACACTAATAAACAATCAACACATACTTCTATGAAACTCAAAAATGCACTTTATAACTTCATGACCTTACATCATCCCCCTCCTCAGAATGCGTCGTCCTCGACGCATTCTGCAGATAACGTCTCAATATACTCTTACAATGAGTCAAGTTGGCCTCTGGCTCCCATGTGTTGTCGTCCGCAGGGTAGCCTTTCCACTTGACTCGATACTCTTGGACAAATCGTTGACCTCGCTTGACTCGTCGATCGCCAATAATCGCCTCCACTTCATACTCCAATACATCATCGATCTCGACCGGTGGTGGCGGTGTAGGTTGTTGTCCTGGATGTCCGTCATTCGGGTCAACGTATGGCCGCAGACAACTGACATGGAACACGTCATGGATACGCCAGCCTCAAGGAAGTTCCAACTTGTAGGCCATTGGATTCACCTGCTTGAGCACTACAAAGGGACCTGTAAACCGTGCCCGCAGTTTCCTCTTGCCTGTGAAAGGTAGGTTCTCTGTGGACAAGAGTACTTTGTCGCCCACATGGAATGTCACTTCCCTCCTGTGCTTGTTAGCATGCTTGACCTGCTCTTCCTGTGCCTTCCAAATACACGTCTTTGCCATATCCCACATCTTGGCCATCTGCTCCATAAAAGCTTGTGTAGTAGGAACCTGAGTCTCCTTGGCCTTCTCCAACAAGATGTTCCCTGGATGATTGAAATGAATCGACTTACCCAATAGGCGATTAACAATTAATAAAGATCTTTATATCAGCAAGTAATCTTTATGGTATTTTTCGTTAACTAGTTAAACGGCAAAGGACAACACACTAGCAGTGAATCATACTCGTAAGTTAAATGCGAGTAAACTAGCATCAATAAAAGAATCAGTAAACTCATACATAAGCAAGGTTAGAAGACAGTGCGTATCAATGGCTTCTCGCCTTGGATTCAGATCTCTCTTAGTAAGCTGTACGAGAGAGTTGGCCTCGTTTCCAAATGCCGAACTCGAGAGCAATGCCTAGCGTATGTACATGGAATGACTTTATCGTTCAACGGTCAGTGCGATGGCACCGCCTACCCGGGAGTTAACCACGTTGGTAGGACTTCGATTAACCAAATCCACCGCCATCTCCCATCATCCCGAATCGCCATCCATCATAAGCATCTCATCTGACCATTCATTTAGCATACCACACTTAGGTGCATATCGAGGCAGTTCGCTGCTACTGAGTACGGAAGTCAGTTGGCTGTCAAAGAATGTGTCAGCAAGCTGACTTAAGCTGACTTCAGCCTGCTGCTTCCGGCTGAGTCATTAAACTGTTATTAAATATAAAGTCCAGCAGACTGATTATTAACTAGAGTTCAGCAGGCTGAACTTATTTAATTGTTATATTTAAATGAATATTATATCAACCAATATACTGATTCATTACAATCCCTCCAACTTAACATGTTGTCGTCTCGACAACACTGACACAGGGGACATGGATTTCCCCAACTGAAATTACTGATCCCTCTCCCATACAGCGTGCTGTGCCCTTGGCCTTCTGCCTTTAAGAGGAAGATGCCCCTGGGGCCCTATGGTCAGGAGAGTCAGACCTTCTCCTGCCTTGGGGTCTTCTGAAGCCTGTCAGAGAGGGAGGCTCCTCGTAGGGACCCTGCGGAGAACGCAGTAACTGTGCGGTTTCCTCCTGCATGGTCTGAAACTAAATGGAAGCAGCCTTCTCCTGAGCAGCCCTCAAACTAACTGGTACATATACCAGCATTCCAGAAGGATGTTGCATGACATGAGCTAAGGGTACATGCCCTCTCTGCGAGGGAGATGCCGGCAGGCCTCTGGCTATTTCTCTAGCAGCCCTCCTGTCTGCCCTGTCTGACTGGGTCTCCGTGCCTGGAGATGGGCTCAGTCCTATGGCAGTTCCCAACCAAGTGATATCCTCCTCTTCAGCGAGCTGCTGCAGGGCCGACTCAGTCTTCTCCCTTACAGGAGATGTGGCTGGTGTCAAGATCACGGCGGGGCTAGTGTCCTCCTCCTCGCCTTCCTCCTCTTCTTCCTCTGATCCCTCCTCCTCTCCGTCCCCGGGTTCCTCTAAGACTGCTCGGGTCTCTTCTGTCAGCTCCTCCATCTCCTCTCGAGAAAATGAATATCCCACTGACCTTCCCCTTTTAGGTGCTGGTGGGGGCTGCTGAGTCCGGACCGCATACATGTCCTTTTCCCCCTGCTTGCTTGCCCATTTGGCATAAGCATGCTTCCCTTTAGAGAATGAATCTCGGGCCCTGCTCCTGTCCCCCAGCATTTCTTGGCTCATGCAGTCTCTTACTCCATCCAATCTTGGGTCCCAAGCCGCAATGTGAGGGGGCAATACTGTATTCCCCTTTAGGTCTGTTAGGAAATCCTCATCCGTCGCCTTGTCGTTCTGCATGTCCCTCGTGTTGATGGTCATTCACCGCCAATCGGTGTGCTTCTGGAAGAAGGCAGGGTCTGTCCTTTTCAGAGTACAAGGGTACCAGTGCCCTGCAAAGTCCAGCGGACTGGTTTCCCTGGCCAAGAATTCCCAGCTCCTTCTCTCCACCTCATTATACATGGCCTTGAACAAGTTATAGGGTGTAGAGTCCTTAAAGCTGTCCGCGTCCATGGGGATCATCCTGATGACCCTATCTTTTCCCCAGATACCCGGAATCGATACAGCCCCTGCTTTGTTCGCCTGGGCCATTGCCTTGGCCTCTCTGACTGTATATCCTACCATCCTGGCATAATCATCGTAGAGGAGGAGCCCTGTGCTGACCTCTATATACTTGTCAAAGTTTTCGGATGTCTCCCCTTCCTTCTGTAGGATGTCCTTCTGTGACTCGCTGCGACTTCTCTGAGCATACTTGAAGGCCTCCTCCAGTAGATCGAAGCCCTTGCCCAGCACTGTGTAGCGGTAGCTGCTGATTCTCCTCTGCTCTTCTTCAGCCTGCTGCTTCCGCCTCTCCTCAGCTTGCCTCTCCTCCTCTGCTTTCTTGGCCTCCTCTGCAACTTTTCTGTCCAGTTCTTCCTGCCGCAGTCTGGCTTGTTCTTCCTCCTCCTTCTACTTCTGTGCCTCCCGCTGTTGTTGGAGTCGTTGTGATTCCCGAGCGGAGATGGAGGATGATTCGATGTCGCCACGGAATTGCAAGTATTCTGCATGTGCCTCTTCCGCTCTTCTCTTCCTCTTAAGTTCTGACTTTTAAGTCATCCTGCTCACTCATCAACACAATGCCGTTAGTGAAGTCATGATATATTGCCGCTACTGAATGCCCTTGATGAAGAGGACGCGATAGGACGAGTTCCTAGTGTGAAATACCTGATGTGAGTGAATATCAGGGTAAATTGAGTTTAGACAGAAAGTGAGTGTGAGCGCGGCTGAAGTCAAGACAGAACACCACTCCCTCCTTCTTAATTTTAAAGGTGGGCTGCCTGTCACAACTGTCACTAACTGTCACATTCCCCTCCAACTTATATGGAGACATGACCTCCTTCTCCTGTCCCTGGCTACGAAAATGACACTGAGGGAGGTGCTCCAGCCGCCCGATGGTGGAACCGTTTCAACGCCCCTTTGGCATTGGTCAGCTGGTCTTTAAATTCCCGTGTCCCCAGAGGCATCGTAACCTTTCCATCGGATGAGGTACTTCATGACATATTTAGACGATCGACGGACAGAGCGAGCGTCTAAAATCTCCTCGACCTCATATTCCTCAGCGTCACCCTCTCTGACAGCGGGGATCGGTCCTGGTTGGACGAGTAACCGACCGGTGAACAGTGTGTCGCCTTTGATGTACGGTTCCAGGAAAGAGACATTAAAGACTGGGTGACCCTTGTAGTCTGCTGACATATTCAATTTGTAAGCATTCACCGACACGGCGCACCACCGAATATGGACCGACCCAGACAGGACCAAGCTTTTTCTTGACAACACCAGGCAGGTACAGATGCTGAGAATGCAGTTTGACCAAATCACCCTTAGAAAATGTCAGCTCGCGACGGTGCTGATTAGCGTATTTTTGTTGATTTTCTTGGGCTTTGTGCAGGTTTTGTTGGACTTCTGACAGGGTGTCAGCAAACTCCTGAGTAAACTGGAGGGAGATCGGATTGTCAATCCCTTTAGGGTGAGTTAAAGACTTCCCTAGCACATCTAAAGAAGACTCAAGGACTCTACCCAGGCTGAGTTCAAAAGGAGTCTTGCCCGTTGACGCGTGCACCGCGCTGTTGACCGCAAATTGAATTTGAGGCAACGAGTCATCCCAATTATCTTGTTTTTGGTTAATATATGCTCTCAACACCTCCTGCAAAACTCGATTAGTTCTTTCAGTCTGCCCATCAGTCTGAGGGTGGTTAGCTGTGCTGAGCAACTGTTTGACTCCCATTAACCCCATTAAAGCTCTCCAGAACTTAGAGGTAAATTTTGAGTCTCTATCTGAGATGATACTAGAGGGGAGCCCATGTTGGCATACTACATGGTTGTAAAACTGCCTCGCTGTTTCGAGTGCAGTCACTTTGACAGTTGTGGGGATAAAAATGATCATTTTTGTCAGTTTATCCACGACTACCAGTATTGAATCATGCCCATTGGCAGTTCTTGGTAGTGTGACCACCCAGTCCATGGATATAGTTTCCCAGCGTCCAGCTGAGATGGAAAGTGTTTGCAAGAGACCTCTCGGTGGTGTATGCCTAGACTTATTTCTTTGACACTGATCACAGGACTTCACGTATTTCAAGACCTCTCGGGGCAACCCCTCCCAATGATAATGTTTTGCCAGTTTGCCAACAGTTTTGGCCTGTCCCAAATGCCCACCCAGTAAACTGTCATGCGCTTGACTCAGTAAGAGAGACCTTATTTCCAAGTTATTAGGAATGACCAGCTTCAGCTTTCCTGAAGTGGTTTCAGTCACCCAGACCCCTGCTTTAAGTCGGTACCCGAGTGCAGTAGCACGACACACACCAGTAGTGGGACTGGGCTCAAATGTTGGGTCAGAAAGGTAGGCTTTCCTAAGTTGTTAAAGGAAGGACATTTTCACCCTTAGTGAAGTGAGTGCACACATGACTTTATTTACAGCATGCTGACTAAAGTTCCTTTCTTGCAAGTCAGGTCTTCTAGAGAGTGCATCAGTAGGATTCAACTTTCTCGGTTTGTAGTCGATCTGGACTTGGAACTGCTCCAGCATCTGGCTCCAGCGGCTCTCCCTCCTCGACAGCTTGGACTTCTTCTGAAAGTGAGTCAGAGCTAGGTGATCTGTAATCACCTTAAAAGCTTTACCATGTCAGTATGCTCTCCACTGTTTGAGCACTTGAATGATAACTAGCAGCTCTTTATCATGCACTGAGTAATTAATCTCTGCTGGATTAAATTTCATAGACTCGTATAACACAGGGTGCCACTCTTGCCGTACCTTACCATCCTTTGTGGTTTTGTTAGCAGGCTGCAACAAAATAGCACCCATGGCAAAGTCAGAGGCATCAGTGACCACCTGCACCGATTTGCTGGGGTCATACACGGCTAGCACTGGGGCTAAACAAAGGGCATTTTTAAGGGTCTGGAAGGCAGCCTGCTGCTCTTCACCCCACACGTACCCTATGTCTTTCTTAGTAAGGTCAGTCAGTTTACTGGCCTTTGTGGAATAATTCTCAATAAATCTCCTATAGTATTTAGCCAACCCGAAGAAGGATCTAACTTCAGAGACAGACTGTGGTACTGGCCAGTCCCTTATGGTCTGGACTTCTTAGGATCCACATGGATGCCTTCTTTACTGACAACGTGGCCTAAGAATTCAATACTTTCCTTAAAGAAATCACACTTGCTCATTTTAGCATATAAGTGATTTCTTCTCAGAGTGTCCATGACTCTCTCTAAGTGTTCAGCGTGCTAAGCTTCATCTTTAGAGAAAATTAAAATATCATCCAGGAAAACTTGCACAAATTTATCCAAATAAGGCCTGAAAATGTCATTCATAGCACTTATGAAGGTCGCAGGAACATTAGTCAGTCCAAATGGCATCACGTTGAACTCATGGTGTCCATAACGTGTGCGGAAGGCAATCTTGTATTTATCCCCCTCAGCAATTTTGATTTGATGATAACCACTCTTGAGATCTATCTTACTGAACACCTTAGCACCAGACAGGGTATCAAGCAAGTCTTCGATCCTGGGTAAAGCATACTTGTTCTTTACTGTAATTCTGTTCAGGGCTCTGTAATCCACACACATCCGCATACTGCTATCCTTACAAATAGGATGGGTGCGCCGTACTGGGGGAAATATAACCATTTTCCTCAAGCTCTGCAATTTGTGTTTTCAACTCCTCGCTCTCCACATAAGACAAGCCGTAAGTGCGTTGCCATGGTGGCTGACTTTGAGGTAGTAAATCAATCCTATGATCTACTTCCCTCTTAGGTGGTAGTCCCGGAGGCATGATAAAAACATCCGTGTACTGAGCAACAAGTTTTGCAGCAGTAGGGTCCTTCGGAGGGCTTACCTCTTTCTCAACCACTTCTTCAGGTTGAGGAGGTACCTCTCTTAGCAGCAAACAGAACATTCTGTCTTCCTTCTGGTTCCAGCTTTTGACGAACTCCATTGCATTCAGCAACTTGCATCCTTCTGGAAGCCTCTTCTTTTCCTTCATTTGCCATCCACACAGGACAAGAGGAAGAGCACTGGTGGGTGCCAAGTCAGTCTGCCCATCACTGGCTCCTCTCACTTTAACTGTACCTCTGCTCCAACACACTTCAGCTTGATGTCTATTAAGCCAGGACCTGCCTAGCACGAGATCATAAAAGCCAGTGTTGAGTACCTCAAATGTAAGCGTTTCAGTTAGAACTGCAATGCCAGAACCTAACTGGACCTCAATAGGCTTGGTTATAACTCCTCCCGGGATACTTGAGGCATCTCCAAGGAATATTTTTCTATTCCCTTGGGTGACAGTAGGCAGCCTTAGCCGCTTAACTAAGTCCTTGTGGATAAAAGTATGTGACGCCCCTCCGTCAACAAATGCCCTCACCTTCCTACCTGCAATCATGCAATGCAGTAGGATAGGGGGGACTGTCTTTTCCTGACTTTCGCATTGTTTTCCTGACTTAGCAAAGAAATGTTGGACATCAGGTGGAACAAGAGCATCCAGAGTGTGCACTCTCTGGACGTCTATATTACTGATGGTCTCCTTTATCTGGTTGTCAGGCATGCATAGTGAATCCAGTTCAGCAGGACCCATAACACCTGCTATGAGGGCAGCTAATGACGACTCACTATCTCTAGCATCCTCACAGTCAGTAGCCTGGAATACTGACTGTTGCTGTCTTTTAAAGGCTGGTCTTTTCTCTCGACCTTCGGAAGGTGCTTGACAGGACACTGTTCACTGTAGTGGCCCAATTGCTGACAATGGTAGCAAATGGATTTCGATGAGGCTGGTCTCGGCTTAGTCCTACCACCACCTCTTCCATAGCCGCCTCGAGAGAAACCACCTCTACTTCTAGACTGTATAGCATTATACTCATACTCGTATTCATCACCCGGATCATCCTCAGCCTGGTCTCTTTCAATTGCATTGTAGGAACCGTGGGGCTTTTTGAAAATCTTAGACACCAAAGCATTACTCTGGCGCTTGTGATTGAACTGCTGCTGATCCCAGGCATCAGCATCCTGGATCAAGTCAGCCAGTTTCTCATACTTCTTCTCAGCAAAATGACCAGAGACTTCGGATTTCAAGCCCTACCTAAAGTATGCTATCCTATACCGCTCTGGCAAGTCTAGCTGTTTCATCATGTTCTCTTGGAGCTTTTGAGCAAACTCAGCAACTGAAGTGGTCTGCTTCAGTGTTAAGGAGATCATCGCATAGATAGCTTTCTCCTGCTGGTTGATGACATCAAAGTTCTCATGCAACTTCTCGACAAATTCTACCCACGTAGGATCACCGAGTTGCCGAGCCTTACGTTCTCCTTTCCAGGACAGCCCCCAGTCTGCGTCACTGCCTTTCAGTAGCGCACCAGTGTGCCTGACCTTCTCGAAATCTTGCAGCTCTGGGTAGTTCTCCAGCCACTGCTCAACATCCGCGAGAAACTTGATCACGTAATATTTCCTGTTTCCCTCAGGATCATAGTCCTAAAAAGTTTTGGCTTAGGCTTACTAGGCCCTCTCCCACCACCACCAGTGGTTTGAGACCCCAGTTGGTCTCTGTCCCGCAGTAGAGACATTATGATTGTTTTGTCCTCCTGTTGGGACTGATACATGGTCGCCATTTGCGACTGCATTTGAACGAACAATGCTCTTAAGTCTACACTCTGGGGTGGTAGTCTAGCAAATGCAGCAGCAGCATTGGCATCTACTCGCTGAGTAGTGTCCTCAACAGTCCCTCTCGCTCCTGCAGCAGCAATTCCTGCCGCATTCAGCCGGTCACGTGTTTGACCTAGGGGTACATTGAGTTGTACAGCAGGAGGTGGGTTAAGAACATTGGCCGTGGATGCCATAAGTTCTTCAACAGTGCGCTCGTCAGCTTGCTGTCCTTCCCTCCTTTCTGTATCTTCAGCAGCCTTTGCTAATTGTTCAGCCTCTAATCTGGCTCTCTCCTCCTCAGCTTGCTGTGCTGCGACTACGGCAATAGCAGCTGACTCATCTGCAGCCTCTCTAGCTGCAGTATCTGCCATTGCTTCAGAATAGGTACGGGTTCCCGCTACATGGCTTTCCGCGTGGTTTTTGACATTCTCGTTATCCTGGTTCTCCATGTCTCGGGAGTTGCTAGTTTGAGACCTTGTCCTTACCATACAAAGAAGACTGTGATAACGGCCTTGATACCACTGAAATGAATCGACTTACCAAATAGGCAATTAACAATTAATAAAGATCTTTATATCAGCAAGTAATCTTTATGGTATTTTTTGTTAACTGGTTAAACGACAAAGGACAACACACTAGCAGTAAATAATACTCGTAACTTAAATGCGAGTAAACTAGCACCAATCAAAGATTAGTAAACTCATACATTAGCAAGGTTAGAAGACAGTGCGTATCAATGGCTTCTCGCCTTGGATTCAGATCTCTCTCAGTAAGCTGTACCAGAGAGTTGGCCTCGTTTCCAAATGTCGAATTCAAGAGCAATGCCTAGCATATGTACATGGAATGAGTTTACTGTTCAACGGTCAGTGCAATGGCACCGCCTACCCGGGAGTTAACCACGTTGGTAGGACTTCGATTAACCAAATCCACCGCCATCTCCCATCATCCCGAATAGCCATCCATCATAGGGATGTCATCTGGCCATTCATCTAGCAGGTGGTACTTAGATGCATATCAAGGCAGTTCGCTGCTACCGAGCACGGANTACCGAGTACGGAAGTCAGCTGGCTGTCAAAGAATGTGTCAGCAAGCTGACTTAAGCTGACTTCAGCCTGCTGCTTCCGGCTGAGTCATTAAACTGATATTAAATATAAAGTCCACCAGACTGATTATTAACTAGAGTTCAGCAGGCTCAACTTATTTAATTGTTATATTTAAATGAATATTATATCAACCAATATACTGATTCATTACAATGATATACTTCTCGCCCATAAACCATAGCGAATGGTGACTACTTGGTGGATCCCTGCATACTGTTGTTGTAGGCAAACTCCAATCCTGGCAGCTTCTTGTCCCACTCTGAAGGGTCCTCCATAGTGAAACTCCTGAGCACCTCTTGCAGAGTTCTGTTGAGCGTCTCACTCTGCCCGTCTGTCTGAGGGTGATAGGAAGCGCTCATACTCAGCTTGGTCCCCATCAAAGTAGACAATGACCGCCAAAAGTTGCTGGTAAACCTTGGATCCCGATCTGAAACAATCACCTTCGGCAACCCATGTAGCTTGAAAATATGATCAAAGAATAGCCGTGCCACATCCGCTGCCGTAGAAGTCTCCTTCATGGGAATGAAGTGAGCCATCTTGCTGAGTCTGTCAGACAAAACCCATACTGCATCGTCAGCNAAACCCATACTGCATCGTGCTTTTGACCACTCACTGGTAACGATGTATTGAAGTCCATAGCAATCTGCTCCCAAAGATACTCTGGAATAGGCAGGGGCTGCAATGTACCTCCCTTCTTTTGATTTGGTGTCTTATTTCTCTGGCACGCATCACAACTCTTGATCCACTCGTCGATATACTTGTCCATATTTCTCCAATAGTACTCCCGCTTCAGCACGCTTGCCGTCTTCTCGCTTCCAAAGTGTCCAGCATATAAGCAGTCATGATGCTCCGCAAGTAGTAAGTCTCGTAGCTCCTTGATGTCAGGTACCACCACTCTCTTGGAATCACCATAATACCACATGCCGTCCTTCTTCTGCATACTTGAGTTAGACTCGGTTGTTTCATTGTCAGCAAACTCTGGATCCTCCTTATAACCTCTCTGAAGCTTCTCCTTGAAGTCCATACTCTCCTTGATGACCGAGACAGCTGCAAGGTCACACCTTCTGGATAAAGCATATGCAGGGTTGACCTTCCCAGGTAAATACTCAATCTTGTGGTCGAATTGTTGCAGAAACTCCATCCACCTTGCCTGTCTTGGTGTCAACGTTGGTTGCGTCATAAACTTCTCTAAGCTCTTGTGGTCGGTCTTGATGAACACCTTCCGGCCGTCCACATACCATCGCCAAATCCTCAAAGCCTGAATAATAGCCAACATCTCCCGCTCGTGTGCTGCATAATTCTGCTCAGCAGGACTCAACTTCCTGCTCTCGTATGCCATAGTTTGCAATCCTTTGCCCTGGTCCTGGAGAAGAATGCCCCCCACTGCAAAATTTGATGCGTCCGTGATGATGGTGAAAGGAAGCTCTGGACTTGCAATTGCCAACAAAGGTGCCTGTGTCAACAGCTCCTTAATCTTCTCAAAGGCTTGCTGCTCCTTGTCACCCCATAGCCACTTCTCCTGCTTCTTCAACATGTCCGTGAGCGGTGCACACACCTTGGCAAATTCTTCAATGAAACGTCGATAATAATTCGCCATGCCGAGGAAACTCCTGAGTTGATGAATATCAGCAGGCACTGACCAATCTCTGACTGCTTGCACCTTCTTCTGCTCCACCTTTACTCCTTCAACTCCCACTATGTGTCCAAGGAACTCGACCTCCTTGAGACAGAAGTCGCACTTGCTCATCTTCCCATATAACTTCTGATCTCTCAAGACCTCCAACATCTTTCTCAGATGCTCCACATGCTCTTCCAAGGTCTTTGAATAGATGAGGATGTCGTCCAAAAATAACACCACAAACTGGTCCAAATAGGGTCTGAAGATACTATTCATGAGTCCCATAAATGTAGCAGGTGCATTAGTCAATCCAAAAGGCATGACTGTGAACTCGAATAAACAATAGCGAGTCCTGAAAGCAGTCTTCTGCAAGTCTCCTTCCGCAATCTGTACCTGGTGATAGCCACTCCTCAAATCGATCTTCGAGAAATACTTCGCCCCGACAAGCCTCTCAATCAACTCGTCCACTCGTGGAAGTGGGTACCTGTTCTTGATAGTGACCTTGTTGAGTGCCCGGTAGTCGACATACATCCTCATAGTCTCATCCTTCTTTTTCACAAATAAGACTGGCGCTGCAAATGGAGACTCGCTGGGTCGGATGAATCCCTTCTCCAATAACTCTTTCAGCTGCTTCTTCAACTCATCCAACTCCGCAAACGATTGACGATAGGCGGGCCTCACTGATGGCTTGCTCCCTGGTTCCAACTCGATCTTGTGCTTCATAACTCTCTGTGGAGGTAATCCTGTAGGTAGCTCCTCAGGAAATACGCTCTTGAACTTTTCCAATAGCGCCTTAATTTGGGCAGGCATCTCAGCAGGCTTCTTCTCTTGAGCAGTTGGGCTCTGCTCCTTCTGAGCAAGGGGATCAGACACCACTACTTGCTCCTCCGGCGATGTACATTCGTCCAGGCTGTTAGGATTCACGCTTGCTCCGTCTCATGACCTGGCCAGGGCCACCAAAACAAGGTACATCTCCTTCACCTGATTTGCCCTGCATAGCTTCTGAACTTGCAGGCTCGACAGAAGACAGTTACTTATGGTCGTATCTACCTCCACCTGTTTCGCTGTCTCCATTCGACCATCACGCCCTTGGACTTTCACTTGTCCTGTGCTCCAGTGCACTCGAGGGTTGGCTTTTCTCAGCCATGGTCGGCCCAATATCACCTCATGGTGACCCAACTTCCTTACTCCGGTGCCCCGCTACTTCCACATGAATAGCTTCCGTAGGTGCACCACACTCGAGTCTCTGCCCATTCGCCAAAATTGCCTCCTTAGGCTCATAATGCTTTTGCACAGGGATTCGCCACTCTTTCACCAGCTTCTTGTGCACAAAATTTGCACTTGCACCATTGTCGACCATACACTTCGCCTTTTTGCCGTCGACTACTCCTTCCACGATGATAGGCTTGTCAACATCTCGTCCTTTGCTTCTCGGCAGGCTCCTGGGGATAACCTTTTTGTGAGTTCTTGTCTTCACGCCAGTAGACACCCCAGAACGACTTACTGGCGTCCTCCTTTTTCCTGCTGTTGAGATTGCTTCGCCTTCAAATAACAGTCTCGAGCCAGATGTCCAAGCTTGCTGCAAATATAGCAGGGTCCTCTCGGCTTGAGATTCTGTTGCCTGCTCTGGTACTGCACAAGTCCCAACTCCATAGGTACTGGACCTTGTCCACTCGTGCTTGGCGCTTGAGATCCAAAGTGTCGATACCTCCAAAGTTGTGGCTGCCCCACTGCTTGTGACTATACTCCACAGCGTCGACCCTCGTTGCCAATGCCATCATTTCTCCAAGACTGGTAGGGTCCTTGAGCGCCACTTCCTTGGCCACAGTTGGCTTGAGTCCCCTCTTGAACTTGTCCATCATCTCCAACTCGTGCATGGATGGGCATTGAAACACCAGCTCGTCGAAGCGCAAAACATACTCCTGAACGCTTCCTCGCTGACGAAGGCGCACCAATAGATCTCGAGCGGTAGCCTCGGATGCAATAGGTTGAAATTGCCTCCTCAAGCCTTCGAAGAGCTGATCAACAGTAGCAAGAACTCCAGACAGCTGTTCTTCTCGTTCATACCAAGCTCTAGCACTCTTTTGCAGCAAAGTTATGACAAAGGCGACTTGCCTGTCGGGCGTGAGCGCGAAGTACTCCATAAATTTCTTCACTCCAAAAATCCATTGATGAACAGGCGGCGATCCACGCTCTCCAGTATAAACTTCAGGCTTAGGCGCACGCACTCCTGATGCGGGTGGAATAACTGGTTGCACCACTGGGTTAACATGAATCGGTGGCACAACAGATGCAGGTGCCAAACTCGTCGAAGCGGCGTTCCCCATAACAACTCGCACCATTCTCTCCACCTCCGCGCGCATATTTTGTTAGAATTGGGTATAGACTTCTCCTCCAATTGCATTCGCCATTTGCCTTAGCATCGCCTGCATCTCTTATTGCTCTCTGGTCATTATTGGTGCTGCCTGCTGCCCCGCGCGCTCAACATACTCGACATGTTTGCCTCCTCCAGCTGTCGACTGCGACTCCATAGTATAATATGCAAACTAGCCCAGCTCCAATACCAGATGAAAGGGGCAAGGTGCCCTAGTGGAAGCGTAGTGATTCACGAGGAAAGGAACAAGTTGCAATTATACTAGAGAGTGCAGCGGCATATCACTAACAAAGTTTAGGAAAAATACTCAACATTTTGAGTAGCAAGAAACTGCTTACAAATGATGTAAGATGAAAGGCCTTGTCATTACAAACACGTAGAAATTTACAGAAGTGAAAACTGATAAGAAACAAAGAAGTTATGCCTATTTATAATTTTCTGCCTAAGTGCTCCTCTCTAGGAGGAAGCTACGGATTTTCTAAGTGTTTGTCAAATCGTCCCTTCCAGAATATTCGTGAGTAAGCTAGATCAGTCTAATCTGACGTGTCGGGCCGAATTGACGTCCACATACATGCATTGACATTACTAGAATATTCTGTCTTAGACGCGCTAGGTTAAACCGAAACTTCTAGGTAAATCGAGCTAGTCGGCACTCCGCGTCCGCCGAACTTACGTGAAGGTTCGAGTTCATTTTAACGGGCCAGATCGCTGGACGCTGTCGGTCAATCTGACGGTCGCGCTCACCGCGAATTAAGGACAGTCGTTAACCGACCTCAAAACTAATTAAACTTCAGAAATCCGTAACTCTCTCAATACTTGACCAAATTCGATGAACTTTATATCAAAATGACCACAAAAATGCACTCTACACTAATATACAATCAAAATATACTTTCATGAAACTCAAAAATTCACTTTATGAACCTATGACCTTACATCTATCATCCTCATAGTCACTAGACTGGATTGCTGACTGTTGCTGTCTTCTAAAGGCTGGTCTTTTCTCTTGACCTTTGGGAGGTGTTTAACTGGACACTGCTCTCTGAAGTGACCCGTATGCTAGCAATGGTAGCAAACAGATTTTGCTGAGGCTGGTCTCCGCTTAGTCCTACCACCACCTCGTCCATAGCCGTCTTGGGAGAAACCACCTCTCCCTCTAAACTGCATAGAATTATACTCATACTCGTATTCATCACCCTGATCATCCTCAGCCTGGTCTCCTTCAATTGCATTGTAGGAACCGTGGGGCTTTTTGACAACCTTAGACAACAAAGCATTACTCTTCCGCTTGTGATTGAATTGCTGCTGATCCCAGGCATCAGCATCCTGGATCAAGTCAGCCAGTTTCTCATACTTTTTTTCAGCAAAATGACCTGAGACTTCGGCTTTTAAGCCAAACCTGAAGTATGCTATCCTATACCGCTCTGGCAAGTCTGGCTACCTCATCATGTTCTCCTAAAACTTTTGAGCAAGCTCAACAACTGAATTGGTCTGCTTCAGTGTTAAGGAGATCATTGCATGGATAGCTTTCTCCTGCCGATTGATCACATCAAACTTCTCATGCAGTTTCTCGACAAACTCTACCCAAGTAGGGTCACCGAGTTGTTGAGCCTTACGCTCTCGTTTCCAATACAGCCTTCAGTCTGCTGCACTGCCTTTCAGTAAAGCACCTGTGTGCCTGACCTTCTCGTAATCTTGCAATTCTGGGTAGTTCTCCAGCCACTGCTCAACATCAGCGAGAAACTTGATGAGGTAAGACTTTTTGTTCCCCTCAGGATCATAATCCTGGGGAGGTTTAGGCTTCGGCTTACTAGGCCCTCTGCCACCATCACCTTCACCAGTGGTTTGAGAACTCAGTTGGTCTCTGTCCCGCAACAGAAACATTATGATTCTCTTGTCCTCCTTTTGGGACTGATACATGCTCGCCATTTGCGATTGCATTTGCACAAACAATACTCCTAGATCCACATTTTGAGGTGGGAGTCTAGCAAATGCAGCAGTAGCAGTGGCATCCACTCGCTGAGTAGTGTCCTCAACAGTCCCTCTCGCTTTTGCAGCAGCAATTCCTGCCGCACTCAGCCGGTCACGAATTTCACCAAGAGGCACATTGAGTTATACAGCAGGAGGTGGGTTCAGAACATTGGCCCTTGCTGCCATACGTTCTTCGACAGCGCGCTCGTCCGCTGGCTGCCCTTTCCGCCGTTCTGTATCTTCAGCAGCTTTTGCTAATCGTTCGGCTTCTAGTCTAACTCTTTCCTCTTCAGCCTGCTGGGCTGCGACTGCAGCAATAGTAGCTGCCTCATTTGCAGCCTCTCTAGCTGCAGTATCTGCCACTGCTTCAGAATAGGTACGGGTTCCCGCTACATGGCTTTCCGCCTGGTTTTTGACATTCTCGTTATCCTGGTTCTCCATGTCTCGGGAGTTGCTAGTTTGAGACCTTGTCCTTACCATACAAAGAAGATTGTGATAATTGCTCCGATACCACTGAAATGAATCGACTTACCAAGCAGGCGATCAACAATTAATAAAGATCTTTATATCAGCAAGTAATCTTTATGGTATTTTTCGTTAATTGAATTAACAGCAAAGGACAACACACCAGCAGTGAACAATACTCGTAAGTCAAATGCAAGTAAACTAGCATCAATAATGCAATCAGTAAATTCACACATAAGCAAGGCTAGGAGACAGTGCGTATCAATGGCTTCTCGCCTTGGATTCAGATCTCTCTCAGTAAGTAGTACAAGAGAGTTGGCCTCGTTTCCGAATGCCGAACTCGAGAGCAATACCTAGCATATGTACATGGAATGAGTTTACTGTTCAACGGCCAGTGCGATGGCACCGCCTACCCGGGACTTAACCACGTTGGTAGGACCTCGGTTAACCAAATCCACCATCTCCCATCATCCCGAATCGCCATCCATCCTAAGGATGTCATCTGGCCATTCATCTAGCACACCACACTTAGGTGCATATCTAGACAGTTCGCTGCTACAGAGTACGGAAGTCAGCTGGCTGGCAAAGAATGTGTCAGCAAGCTGACCTAGTAGACTTCAGCCTGCTGCCCCCGACTGAGTCATTAAACTGATTATTTTATAAAATCCAATAGACTCAATAATAACTAAAGTTCAGCAAGCTGAACTTATTTAACTATTATATTTAAATGAATATTATGTCAACCAATATACTAATTCATTACACTACTACACAAATTACTTACTACTTTTGCTTATGTATAAGTTCATTGACTGCATTATTGATGCTCTTTTTTTGCATTGCCTCAGGAAAATTGCATATGTTAGTTGTGTTCTGCTTTTTTTTATTTAATGAGTTGATTAGAAAACACCATAAGGATTACTTAGTCACATAAAGCTCTTTATCAAATTGTATATTGCTTATTGGTAAGTCGATCCATGCAAGTAGGGAGGTCAAAAGTTCAATGTGATGCCTTTTGGTCTGACTAATGCTTCGCAACCTTCATGGACGCCATAAATGACATTCTGATTACATTTTTGATGCTTGTTTACTTGATTTGATTATTTAAAATTGCTTACGTCAATTGTGTTATGCTTTGGCTTTTTAATAACTTAATCAATAACCACCATAAAAATTACATGGTGATGTGAACATCTTCACGAAATCCTTGTTCGCATATTGGTGAGTCGATTCATTTCAACAGCTGACAAGTTTCAGTGCGGGACATCCTGCCCCTGCAATTACCGTTGCGTAGTATCGCTAAAATCCGTGCGAGCGTGCGAGCGTGTGGGCAATATCGCGTTGCTCGTTGAGTGTTGGTAGTCAAGTGCCTGCCACATTGCGGCCGTGTGGGGTTGCCAGGATTCAGCACCTGAGCGCCTAACATTTTGAATGCAATCGTGTAATCACCGTCTGGCGCTGCGTCAATGCACAAACTTATGGACAATGGCAAGTTGCTCGTCGCGACTGCACCTACCATCCTATCAGGTGACGGCGTGCATACAAATGTTGCACAGATGCCACGTGTCGGCGTGGCAATATCGGTTGAGAGCGCGGGTGCAAATGAGGCCGACATGCATTGTAGCTGACGGCACTGAATAGCGCACAATGTCAAGAGTTCTCATCCTCGAACGCAACCAGCTCGTTGCTGATCGCGTCGTAACTCAATACATCCTCGCCACGTGTTAGAGCAGCGTCGACTGGCGCTACGACTGCAGTCTTTGCGGCGATGTCGCTCGTGCGCATTAGCCCAAAGTCGCTGCCGAGTCTCCGCGAGTCCGCTTGTGCTCGTGGTTGCTCTATTCCTGCAGGTAGACAACCTGCAGGTGCCCGACCTTGCCGTAGCACGTGCAGCATTTGGCTTGTCGTTTTGCGCGAAGATACTGTTCCAACGAGAGTGACCCATCCTGCTGCAGACTTGGCAGTGGTTATCCTACGTAATGGCGGCCATAGAGATGCGGCTTGGGAGGTGCTGTGCTACTCCGTCGCAGCTCCTGGCGCACAACAATGGACGCCAATCCGACGTGATCACTAATGTTGCTGCGTTCGGTTGCAAAACCGACTTTGTCTCTCCACGACTCTGTAGGCGTCACCCAACATGTACTTGACGCCAGCGCAACCGATGAGAGGTGCATGACTCTCTCTCTCAGGCGTGGCTCTATATCTTGTAGAAATATATTTGCGGCCTCACGATAAGTGTCGGAGCCCACTTCTCTACGTAGGTGGGTTAAGCAGCGGAACATCATGCAAATCGTCTCTCCCTTGCCGAGGAATAAGTGGTTGAAATGAATTGTCTTACCAAATAGGCGATTGACAATTAATAAAGATCTTTATATCAACAAGTAATCTTTATGGTATTTTTCGTTAACTGGTTCAACGGCAAAAGGACAACACACTAGCAGTGAACAACACTCTAGTCAAATGCGAGTAAATTAGTGTCGTGCAATAGGAGGTCGGATGCGTATCAATGACACAAGCAATGCATAATATGCAAGCAGGCTTTGCTGCAATGAAGTCTAAATACATGTGGCTTCATAGCCAAACGATAGTCACGCGTCAAATATTTTAATTCTGGAAGCACATCATGATCTTCAAGAGTAGTCCTATATCAGGGGATATAAGCTGTGACTTTGCTCACCACTTGTGAAGTTCTTTTAGTGAGTGGAAACCAGCAAGGCTTGCTCTTCACAAGAGAGAGACTAAGTGGTCCTGAAAACACAAGAGATAAAAGTGTAAGCTTTACTGAAAATCTCTGTGACTTACAACTGGCATAATGGGACCTCTAAAAAGATGTTCCTCTAGGGACATCTCTAGCACTTATACTCCTCAAAACCCGGCGTCGTATGCGGCGGATCCAATGCATGTAGTCACTCTAGGAGGCTCTCCTATGTCCACTAATGTGTACAAGGCATGTACTAGCACTCCTATAGGCTAAGCATAACTCAAACCAATCAAAGCAAAGCACGTAAAATATGCTAAGTGTCTCTCATTGGTGGAGCTTCCCTTGGGTAGTTCTACCTAGACAACGCCTCAAAAGTGAATATGAAACTTGAGGAAGCTTCCTCTAGGAGTAGGTGATGCAATCACCAAGTTATAGCCTCAATGATGCACTTATACTGTGGAAATGCAAGACTTATGTAGTCTAAAGGGCTCGCGGACTTGTGCGCACAAAGCTAGGGGTCCTTGGGGTCACGAATAGTCAACATTGTCACCTTTGGGTGCATTGAGTCACAAGTTGGCCATTTGGTGTGATTCCGCTCGGTGCCGAAAGGAGTGCGGACTAGATCGCGTCTATCTCGCTCGATAATTAACCAAATGACGCGAAACCGGTGCCATTCGGAAGATGCTTCAATGCACTACACTTTGGTGACTCGAAAATCTAGAGAAGGTCAACATATGGATGCGTAAAGTCAATGAAAAGTTGGTCTTCCTAGGTTGATGGTTCACACACGTAGAGCTTGGTTTTGTACGTCAACCTCGAGTTAATAAATCATGACAGCTGTCGTGCGGTAGGAGGTCGGGTGCGTATCAATGACACAAGCAATGCATAATATGCAAGCAGGCTTTGCTGCAATGAAGTCTATAATACATGTGGCTTCATAGCCAAACGATAGTCACGAGTCAAATGTTTTAATTTCCCCCCCAGCTCTCAGCCACAGGCTGATGGGCTGTGATCGCTGTCTAGAGCCAAAGCAGTGCAGTCGCTACAAAACCGATCGCCAGCTGGCACGCGGGCCAACGGCAAGTCAAGGCAACCGATGTGGAAGTCGAGGTTGCAGCTGTCGCAGAGCAGCATGCTGACCTCCTGGCCGGGGCTGTGGCAAATATGGCAAGCCCAGTCCTTGGGCGACCTCGCGTCGCGGGGACGAATCTGCATGTCAAGGTTAGGAAGGTGGCATGGTCCACAATTCTTTGTGTGGTCCTTGTGAAGACGGCCATCTGCGCCTTTCAGCTCTAGAACTCCTGACGCCAAGACACGCCTGACGCGTAGGATGACGGGCGAGCTGTTGGTGTCGAGGGTGTTCTTTGTCTGGCGTCGCAGGTAAACGAAGTCACCTGCGGAGAACTGCAACACCCGCGGGCAATAGGCTCCTCCATGGGTCATGGCATACCTCAGTGTGTCGCGGTGCTGAGCAATGCTGACGTTGTCCATGGCCATGGGCATCAGGCGTCGAAAGAGCTGTGCACGCTGCCCGATAAGAGCGCTCCACGTCTCGGGACTGTCCAAGTCCAAAAGGTTCTTGGCCACGGTCCTGGCTGCTGCGGGCAGGACTGGCTGTCGACCGTAGAGAAGGAAGTAGGGAGAATGCGAGGCCAAGGAGGCCTACTTATTTAACCTGTACCCCATAGCCAACCATGGGAGGGCGTCGTCCCAGTGGGTGCTGTCGTGGGCCAGGCAGTACTTCCGCAACCCAAGCTTGACAGTCTGCACCATGCGCTCTACGAGGCCGTCAGCCTGGGGATGGTCGCGGGAGGTGGTGCGGTGATCGATCATCGAGCGCTCTAGCAGCTTTTGAAAGCTGCCCTGGAACTCTTTGCCTTGGTCGGTGAGGACCTCAGCGCAACCGCCAAAGCGGCTAAGGACGTGATCGAGGAAAGCCTGGGCAATCCCCTCACTGGCCTTGCTGGGCAACGGCACAAGCTCGATCCACTTGGACATGTGCTCAATCATCACCAAGACATAGAGGTTGCCTCGGCGAGACTTGGGCAGCTCCCCAGCCAAGTCGAGCGACCACCTGTAGAACAGCCCCTGGATAGGGAGAGGGCTGAGAGCGACGGTGCGGGCTGTGAAGCTCGAGCGCACCCGGTCGCAAAGTGTGCAGCTACTGACGACGTCGGCGACAACCTTAGTCATGCCGTGCCACCAGTACTCAGCTTGGAGGAGGCTGAGAGTGCGCTTAACACCGAAGTGTCCAAGCGTCTCGTGCACACGTCGCACCAGCTGGTTGCGTATAGCGGGCTCAGGGACCACCAGGACAGAGCCGTCCGCCATTACTCGCCGCATGCGCCCCTCCATGAAGACGAAGTCCGAGCTACGCTTGAGGACGCGGTCACGTTCGCGCGCACTAATGCCTGGGACCAGCTCCTTGGCCGTGACGTACTGCAGCACCGGGGTGTCGTCCCACACGTCCTCGGGCCCGCGCTGCCAATTGTCTTGCTCCTCAGCTGCTGCCAAGGCTAGTCGTCGAGTGGTAACAGTCACCATGTCTAGGCTAGTGAGCCCTGCGGGCCGCACGTCGCCGTCAACGGTGAAGGCCAAGAATGCCGCTGCGTGCCAGGCCACTGGCTCATCCTCATCGTGGCGGGCTACCGTGAGGTCTCCCGAAGAGGGCAGCGGGTTGCGGCTGAGGCCGTCAGCGTCCAGGTTTGTCGACCCTGGACGATGATGCACGTCAAAGGTGTACTCCTGCAAGATGAGCGCCCACCGTGCGTAGTTGCCCGTCAGGCGCTCCGACGTCATGAGTCACTTGAGTGGCTGATGGTCGGTGACCAAGCGGAAGTGGGTGTCGTAGAGATAGTGCCTGAAATGCACAATCGCCCATACTGCTGCCAGGCACTCCCCCTCATAGGAGCCGTAGTTGCCCTTGGCACGGTTGTTGCTGCGGTTGGCGTACGCCACCACATGCTTGAAGCCGTCATGCTCCTGTACCAGCACTGCTCCAAGCCCTGCCTGCGACCAGTCGGTGTGGAGGATGAAGGGCTTCTGATAGTCAGGACGCCGTAGTACTGGGGCGCTCACCAACAGCTCCTTGAGTTTGTCAAACGCTGCCTGCTGCTCTGGTCCCCATACGTAGGCAACGCCCTTGCGTAGCAAGTCGTTGAGCGGCTTGGCCAGCTCGCTGAACCCAGGCACAAAGCGGCGATAGTAGTTGGCAATGCCAAGGAAGGCCCTCAACTGCGAGAGGTCGGTCGGCGGCGGGATGCCTGTGATGGCCGAGATCTTGGCCAGCTGAGGAGCCAAACTACTGGAAGACAGAAGATGCCCGAGGTACTCCACCTCCCGGGTCCCAAAGGTGCACTTGCCTGGATGGCACTTGAGCCCAACGGCCTGCAAGCGGTCCAGAATTGTAGTGATATGCGCCACGTGCTCCTCAAACGTCTCACTGAAGACGAGCACGTCATCGATGTAGCACCGAGCAAAGGCGAGCCCTGCCAGCTCCTTATCCATGACTCGCTGGAAGGTGGCAGGAGCGTTCTTCAAGCCGAAGAGCATAGCCCTCCACTCGTAGAGACGCTGCGATCCCCAAAAAGTCGTCTTATGCTGGTCCTCCTTCGCAATGAGTATCTGGTTGAAGCCCTGCCTCAAATCCAGCACCGAGAACCAAGTACAAGCGCCGATGTCGTCGAAGATTTCGTGAGGGGTCGGCATAGGATATCTGTCCTGCTCAGTGACCTCGTTAAGCTTACGATAGTCACCGCACATCCTCTTCTCAGACCAGTTGCCTGAGGCGTCCTTCTTAGTTGGCATGACTGTGGGCGCAGCGTAGGTGGAGGCAGACTCACGAATGAGCTGACACTCTTCTAGCTTGCCTGTCTGCGTGCTGATCAGGTCGTCCTCAAAGCGACTGTAGCGGTAGCGCTTCTGGAAGATGGGCACGTCTGTCTGGAGGGGCATCCTCATAGGGTCGCCTGTGTAGCACCCAAGATCGTGCATGCCGCTGGCAAAGCTGGCACTGCGCCGTGCATCCAGCAATGCCGTTAGCTGAGCAGCCTGTGCCCTAGTGAGAGTCCCCCCCAGCTTCCAAGTAGGGACAGCTGGTGGTGGCTCCTGCGCTGCAGCTGGCGCCTCCTGCCCTGCTGCTGGCGCGATCTGTGTGTCTGCAGGCGTCACCTGTCCTGCAACTGGCTCCACTCGGCCTGCCTCAGGTGCCCTCTCCTCGGCAGCTGCTGCCATCTGCCCTGCACCACCTGTAGGCGGCGGAGAGCGTGGAAAAAGAAACGGGGAACGAAACTCCCTGGGTTGCTGTGTGGACTCCTGTCTCCTCCTGCCCCCCCCCAGCAAACCAGAACGAGGACCAGGACAAGGCGCAGGCGGCTGCTGGGAAGCTGGACCCTCGCGTTGGGAATGCCAAGTCGTACCAGGCGGGGCGCGGCCGTCGTCGTCGGAATGTCAATCCATGGCGTCATAGAACTGGTCCATCTCAGGATGACGAGCCTGGGCGTAAAGGGGAGTCAGGGCCTGTGTTTGCAGGAGAAGCCACGTCAAGACGTTGGCATCAATAGCCTGGCCAAGGAGACGCACGCGGTTGACCTCGGTGATGCCGTCCACCTGTGTGAGGTGCGGAGGATAGCCCATCGCACGCTCCATCTCCATGGCACGGGCTCGTTGGAACATGCCAGTCTTGAGGTCAATGATCATGCCGCGCTGGTCGCCCACGTAGGCCGCGCTATCGTAGCGACTCACGAACGTAGGAAGCGCCCGCGTGACGTCGCGGAGGACCTCACACTGGGCCTGAGAAGGATGCGGAAGGGCGACCACGCGCTGGGCCTGGCGCGCCACGTCGAGGATGGAGTCAACGTTGCGCGTGTGGCGTGGATGTGCGGCCGCTAACGCCTCAAGCGTGCCTGGCATGGCCAGGTTGGTGAAATAGGCGCGCACACGATGCGCGAAGGAACCAATCTAAGCGGCGTCGATGACAGCCTCACGACCAACGTAGCTGCTGCAGAGGGCAAAGTCGGCGCTGACGTTGGGCTGCGAATCGTGGCGGACAGCCACGTTCTCCAACACCCAGGCGAGCGTGTGCGGCGGCTGGCGGTCCTCAACCATGTTGAGGACGCGGAGCAGGTGCCAGAACAAGGCCGTACGCGGGTCACCAAGCGCGTTGCCCCGTCCCGCAATGGAGAAGCCCTGGCACTCCCAGCCAGCAATGATGAGGTCAATGGGCCCGAGGCGCGTGATGTGCTCGGCGGTAATGTTGCGGATGTCCATGGGCCAGTCAGTCTGGGCGCGGTAGAAGGCATGCTCAGGGAAGAGGTCTGGGAAACGCTCGTGGCATAAGGCCATCTGCCTGTGGGCGACCTGCTGCGCCTCGCCATCGGGGTCCACGTAGACGTAGCGACGTACAGGGATGCCAGCCTGCAGGGTGGCCAACAACCCTGTCGCAATGACGGCAAAGAGTTTGACAAGGACAATGCCGCCGGGACGCTTGTCGAGCTGTGCGGTGTAGATAGGCATAGGAAGGGGGCGACAGCCCAGGGCGGGATCGCCGGCCTGCGCTGGCGGTGGATAAGAGCGCAGCAGACTGTGCTGATGGGGCCCCATGCGGAGGGCCGTCACTGCAAGCTCTGCGTAGTGGCGAGTAAGTCAAGGAATGTGGTCGAGCAGCGGCTGCGGGCGAGCCGTGCGAGAATGTGCCTGATAAGTGCGCCAGCGCGCACGCGCGTCTTGCAAGGCCTCCTCGGGCACTGGGCGGGCCAGAGCCTGCGCGTCGCGCACGCACTGCTGCTGCCACCGGTCCCTTGTCCTGTAGTCTGCGTGGTGTGAAGCGGCGTGGGCCAGCTGCTCTGTGGCGGTGCGCTGGGGCAGCTGGGAATGCTGATCAAAGTACGAACGCAGCCGCTCGCAAAGATCCGCCTGAAGGGGCACTGTGCAGACGGAGCGCTTGTCCCACTGTGCTGCCTGTCGAGGACGAACGAGCTGACGTGGGGCGAGTTGGACTCGCAGGCGCAGCGGCAAAAGAGATGGGAGTTGGACGTGCTCCCGCTGGTTGCGCTGCATGGGCCCTGCGCGTGTTGCGTGTGGATGAGGATGGAGGTCGCGGAGGCGCGTAGCGGTGCGGGCCACCTTATGAGGAGGTGACCCAGACGGCCCGTCGCCGGCTATGTGACTGCGCGGGACGTTGGTAGGCCAGCCAGGCGGCGTGGGTATAATGCGTGGGCTACAGTGGTGGAGGAAGACTGTGCGTCATGCTCGCGGGGGCGGAGATTGCGCAGACCGTCATACGGCAGTGTGACTGAGCGTGGGCTCGTCTCGCGCAAAGGAGTGACCTCTCTCCCCTCGCGAAGAGGAGTGACCTCTTGTGCGTCCCTGTGAGTGTCGCGCAGAGGTGTGACCTCGCGTGTACGCCGGTCTAGGGGCAGAGTGCGACGTGCTTAGCGTAGAGCTGGCCCGGCGTAGGGGGAAGGACCTGTACGCCGAGGACCGAGGATGCTGGTCTTGGCCACTGTCTGATGCGCAGGTCCGGCACGCGGGTCGATAGCGGAGAAAGGTACCGTGGAGGCAGTGCTGGCGGAGGCGCAACCTGACCAGCCTGTGCTCAGGCTGTTGCCAGCGAACAAGTGTGTGACGTCACGGCACTCGTTGCTGGTCAAACAGTCGTGCTGTATCGGACGACTAGACCCGCCGGCGCATGGATGGGCTTGACGGAGATTAGCCGTGGTCTCTTGTGAGAGAGAACTAAAGCCGGGAGGCCCTGTAGGCTGGCGTCGGACGCGAGCTGTAGGCGTGGGCGGCAAAGGCTCTGCCGATGGCTGGGCTGCGGGCTCCTCTGCGGCCTCCTGGGACCACTCTTGCCACTCCTCCTCCTCGCTGCTCAATGACGCGTCGTTGGACCTGCCTGGGAACGCTGCCTGCCTCATGGCCTCGTCCTCAGACGTGGTAGTGCGTGGCCATGAGTCGCCTGTCCTGTGCGACGGTGAGGATGAGGGCGACTGGGAGGCCATGCGGTACTGGATGGCGACCCCCACAGGCACGTCATGCCGTACGTGGACGTGTGATCTCAAGGAGGGTCCGCTCGTCGCAGGAGGCTGTGGCTGAGGTATGGCTGCTGCGGCTGTGGCTGCGTCATGAGCGTGAGCTGCAGCAGTAAGGGCAGCCGTGGCAACGGCGTGTGCCTCTACGGCGTCTGCCGCCATCTGACGCATCATGGCGTTATGCGCGGCGTAGATCCGCACTGTCTCCCTGGCTTGTGCGGCTAAAGCGTTAGCCTGCTCCTGGGGCGTGAGGTGGAGCTCAGCACCAGACAGCTCGGGATCCTCCTCCTGCGTCTCCAGTAAGTCGGCGCCAACGGAGACCTCATCATCCTTGGCTCCCCCATTATCGGTCTGAACTACAGACCGATCGTCATCCAGCGCCATGAAGCCGTAGAGGGTGGACTCAGCTGAGCGATGATCCATGATGTCAAGTGGCACAGATGCAGTGCGGGTCCCCCCTGACTGCCAGTCGGGTCGATAGAAGACCCTCTCCACCCAGTTATCCATTGCGGCGCCAATAGGAAAGAGCACGTTCTGGCCAAGGAGCACGTCGAAGGTCTCGGAGCGAGTGACCAACGCATGCTGGTGGATGGTCGTCTCATCCGGAGTGCCGGGCCGAAAGGTGAAACGAAGGGCCAGCCGCGTGCGCCCGGTGACGGTCTTGGACGTGCCGGCAGCGGTGTTGATCCGCGTAGGCGAATCCTCTAAGTCGGCTGACGAGAGGCCCAGCTGGCGGAAGTAGCGCAGGCTGATGAGGACTGGCTGGGCGCCAGTGTCGAACATGATGCGCTGCGGAGCTTACGTGTTGACTAGCACGATGCCCTGCGAATTATCCAAAAATGCAGCGTTAGACGTGCTGATCATGCTGCGCTCATGCGCAAGTCGCGCGGGTGCGAAGAGCACCGCGGCTGCCGCGTCTGATGCAGACCTGTTGTCAGAGGCGCGCTGGCTGGCCCTGCGCGCCTAGAGCAGTAGCTAGGTCGCCTGCCGTGTGGCCTCCATCGACACGCCAAGCTCAGCGAAGGAGACTGCGGGCATGCGGTGAAGCGCCAGCGAGATGACCTCGGCGCTGAGCTGCATCGTGGTCATCGACAAGGCTATCGCGTGAGGCGCGAAGGCCGCTGGCGCTGCTGGCGTGTCCAGCACGCGGAATGAGCGGGGCAGACGCGGCGCCTCCTCCGTGCGACGTCCCTGAACCGGCCCGGCGCGCTTCTGTGCCACCGCTGGGCGTCCGGCTGCCACCAAAGCGTGCTTGCGCCGTGCGCTGCCGTCTTCTGTGCGGCCTCCAAGTGGCACTGTGCGTGCGCAGCAAACCAGAATGGGGCCGCACGCGGCTGCAGCAGCAGGCACAGCCGCTCGGACAGCCAGTACCTGAGCGGCTGGCACACCTAGCGCTGGCGTACCTGGCGCAGGTGCTCCCAGCGCGGATGCACCTGGCGCTGGCGCGTTCGGTGCAGGCGCACCTGGCGCTGGTGTACCTGGCGCTGGTGCTCCCAACGCGGATGCACCTGGCGCTGGCGCACCTGGCGCTGGCGCGTTCGGCGCAGGNCGCTGGCTCGGGTCCTCCAGCAGCTAGCGCCTCGGCAAACGCCGGTGCCTCCGTCGGGACGGCTGTCCATACCAGCGCCGCTTTGGCCGCAGGCGCTTCGGCTGCTGGTATGAACGCCGGAGCTGGCGCAGGCTTGGCTGCTGGCAATTTAACAAGTGGCGCTTCGAGGGCGCCGCTGGGCCTGCCAGGTCGCGTCGCCCGACCGGGGCCAGTGTCGGTATCGGCTGCCCTAGGCAAGGCACGTGGCGCCCTCCAGGTAGAGCGCGCGCTTGCCGGGACCCTCGCTACGCTTATCGCGCAGTTCCAAGGGTTTTGTGCGCAGCCAGGGTTTAAGCCTTGGCTGTGCGCAGCCGTGTGTGTGCTGTCGCAGCTCCAAACGAAGATACAACCGCACAGCGCGATTGGAGATGTCGCTCCCTGACTTGGGACGACAGTCGTGGCCGCCAGATTTGCGCTGGCTGAGCCGGACTGCGTGCGCGTGCCAAATGGCAGCACGTGTGCGCAAGTGCTGTACGCAGCGGCTGACGTGGCTGTCGTGAGGTGGTCGCGTGGCGGGCTGCTGAGCGAGCGTCGCAGTGCTGTGCGCGGCGTGTGCGAGCGTGTGTAGAGAGGCGCACATGTGAAGCTGCCGTCAGGCAAAGTCTCGCCAGCCGCGCACGCGTCAGGTGCGACGGCTGCTGGCGCGGCTGCCGGGACTGGCGCAGGGGCGGTCGCTGGGAGGCTGCCATGTGGCGCCTCCCAATTGATCTTGGGATTGCAGGGGCGCGTGGCCGATCCGGCTTCAAGGTCCGCGTCGGCTGCCTTGGACGCCGCCCGTGACGCCCTCCTTCTGGCGCGGGCGTACGCCGAGGCCCCCATAGCGCGAATTGCGTTGGCGCGGGGATTTTGGGCGCAGCCAGGGTTTAAGCCCTGGCTTTGCGCAGCCGTGAGCGTGCCGTCAGCGCTCCGCACGGCAATCTGGCCGCACAGCGCAATCAGGGATGCCCCCTCCTGACTAGGAATGGCGATCGCAGCCGCCGAATCTGCGCTGGCCGTGCCGGACTGCGTGCACGCGCCACGTGGAAGGACGTGTGCGCCGCTGGCGTGCGCAGCTGCTGCTGTGGCTGCCGAGCTGCGATCTTGTAGCTGGCTGCCCGGCAAGTTTTGCGCCGCCGTGCGAGGTGTGAGCGGACGCGTGAGCGCGCAAATGTGCGCGTGGCTGCCGGCAAGAGCGGCCTGGCCTGCCGAACATGTGGCAAGGGTCGGCGCGTGCTGGACCCTGCTGCTTGCAGCAGCCAGCAGGGTGAGACCCTCCTGGCGTTGCCGGCTGGTGCGCAGATCTGCGCACAGAATGGCGACGCGTATGGCAAGGGCCACGACAGCCGTGTGTGCTGCAGACGTGTCACTCAGCTGGCGAGCACGCCTTGTCGCGACAGCTGTCAACACGCAGACTGCTGGCAGCACTGCTGGCGTCAGCAGGACGGCACAGGCCAGAGGGGCTGCCGAAGCCTGCGGCTGTGCTGGCGTGTGTGCCGGACCGTCTAGGGGCGCGTTGGGAGCTGCAGCGTCTATGACGCCGGGTAGCGAGATTGCGTGCGCCTGCAGCCTGCCATCTGGCAGCCCGACCGAACGAGCGTAGCGGCTGCTGACGAACATCAGCGCAGAGTGCGCAGGTCTGGCAGAAGCGTCTGCGCAGACGTCTGCGGCGCTGGTCGCCGTAGCTCTACCGTGGGGCGGGTGCGTGCGATGCTGCAACGTTGCTGTAGCGCCAGGTGCCAGCCTCTAAGGCTGCCACGTGTTGGCATCGTGAAAGTGCGCAGGAGCTGCGCAGACGCCAGCTGTCGGAGCTGAAGCGTCGGACGACGGGACGCGTGCGAAGAGGGCTCCGCACGCGTCGTAATTGTCGGTGGAGACAAGACCGCGGAGTCTGACGATCTTTGCGTTGGCCTCTACGAGGGCGTCGCTGACGTCGTCGAAACTGTAGTAATGAGCTCCGGGGGTCAGCGCGGCGTCCATCGTAGCCGAGGCTGCCGTCATCGGGGGACGTCCACCCGTGCGAGGGTTGCGCATGCCCCGAAGTCCTGCTGCTGGCGCAGGGCCGTCACGAGCACGCCCGTTCTCGACGTCGCGCTTCTTTTGCAGGCATACGATCTGCAGGTGGCCGGCCTTGCCACAGTAGGTACAGTCACTGGGCTTGCCATTCTGCACAATAGTGCAGTTCTGGCGAGAATGGCGCGTCTTCCCGCAAGACCAACAGGGGTCGCTTGTCGTGGCGGCCATGGAAATGCGGCCATGCGGAGCCCCGCGCTGGTGGGTCTGCTGGGACAGCTGAGAGCGCTGGGGCTGCTGCTGCTGGGGTTGGCGAGCCGGAGTTGGGCACATCGTCGTGGATGGCAGCACCAAAGACTCCTGGCGAACGCCCGTGGATGCGAGGCCTACACGGTCGCTAATGTTGCTTCGTGCGGCGGCTAAGCTCTGCTTCTCGACTGAGAGGTAAGCGTCCTCCAGCGAGTACTTGGAGCCGATGTGGTAGATGAGAGGAGCCATGGCTCGCTCCCTCAAATGTGGCTCTACGGCGCGCAAGAAGATCTCCGTTGGCTCCCGGTCAGTGACGGTGCCAACGTCTCGGCGAAGGTGCGTCAAGCGGCGGTACATCATGCGGATCATCTCATTCTTGCGGCGGAAGAAGTGGTGCAGCTCGTACACCTTCTCTTCGGTCGCGGCCTGGAACTCCTCCCTGAGGACGTCCCAGAAGGCCTTGACCGGGTCAGCGAGGGGGGGTCTCCACTGGGGGTTCTCCCACAGGCTGTGTGCGTGCATAGATCTCGTCACCCTTCAACGAAATGTGTCACGGGCCTCGTAAAGGAGATAGCGCATGAGCGTATAGAACACGTCACGCTTAGTGAGCGCGGGCGTCTTAAGCCTCGCGGTCACGAACTCAGCCTCGAACTCTGAGATTGTGTCGTCCAGATCACAGGTTCCTGGTCTGCCGCTGAAGCGGAAGAGGGAGGACCTGTCAGCCTTGACCTCGTGGTCACCTGCCATGGGATACCAGGAATTGTGGTAAGCCCAATGGGAAGGCTGCTCAGGGACAATCACAGGGAGCACGAGTGCCGGCTGTTCCCCTTCAGAGGGTTCAATGACAGTACTGAGATCGGAGTCTGAGTCTTCTCCACTAACACCTTCGTAGTAAGGCTGGTAAGCACGCCCACTACGGGTAGGCATACGCTGAAGATTCTAATTGCGTGCAGGCAAAGAGAGATCTTTTTAGAAGTAAGAAGTGTGTACTCTCCAGAGTGAGCACCTCAAGACTGTAATCTGGTAGGAAAACAACTAATGAAGTCTGGCCCAAAAGATCACTGGAAGCACATCATGATCTTCAAGAGTAGTCCTATGGCAGGGGATATAAGCTGTGACTTTGCTCACCACTTGTGAAGTTCCTCTAGTGAGTGGAAGCCAGCAAGGCTTGCTCTTCACAAGAGAGAGACTAAGTGGTCCTGAAAACACAAGAGATAAAAGTGTAAGCTTTACTGATAATCTCTGTGACTTACAACTGGCATAATGGGACCTCTAAAAAGATGTTCCTCTAGGGACATCTCTAGCACTTATACTCCTCAAAACCCGGCGTCGTATGCGGCGGATCCAATGCATGTAGTCACTCTAGGAGGCTCTCCTATGTCCACTAATGTGTACAAGGCATGTACTAGCACTCCTATAGGCTAAGCATAATTCAAACCAATCAAAGCAAAGCACGTAAAATATGCTAAGTGTCTCTCATTGGTGGAGCTTCCCTTGGGTAGTTCTACCTAGACAGCGCCTCAAAAGTGAATATGAAACTTGAGGAAGCCTCCTCTAGAAGTAGGTGATGCAATCATCAAGTTATAGCCTCAATGATGCACTTATACTGTGGAAATGCAAGACTTATGTAGTCTAAAGGGCTTGCGGACTTGTGCGCACAAAGCTAGGGGTCCTTGGGGTCACGAATAGTCAACATTGTCACCTTTGGGTGCATTGAGTCACAAGTTGGCCATTTGGTGTGATTNAGTGTGATTCCGCTCGGTGCCGAAAGGAGTGCGGACTAGATCGCGTCTATCTCGCTCGATAATTAACCAAATGACGCGAAACCGGTGCCATTCGGAAGATGCTTCGATGCACTACACTTTGGTGACTCGAAAATCTAGAGAAGGTCAACATATGGATGCGTAAAGTCAATGCAAAGTTGGTCTTCCTAGGTTGATGGTTCACTCACGTAGAGCTTGGTTTTGAACGTCAACCTCGACTTAATAACCTAGACACTAGCATCAATAATGCAATCAGTAAAACTCATACATAAGCAAGGTTAGAAGACAGTGCGTATCAATGGCTTCTCGCCTTGGATTCAGATCTCTCTCAGTAAGCTGTACAAGAGAGTTGGCCTCGTTTCCGAATGCCGAACTCGAGAGTAATGCCTAGCATATGTACATGGAATGAGTTTACTGTTCAACGGCCAGTGCGATGACACCGCCTACCCGGGAGTTAACCACGTTGGTAGGACCTCGGTTAACCAAATCCACCGCNAGACCTCGGTTAACCAAATTTACCGCCATCTCCCATCATCCCGAATTACCATCCATCATAGGGATGTCATCTGGCCATTCATCTAGCATATCACACTTAGATGCATATCGAGGCAGTTCGTTGCTACCGAGTACGGAAGTCAGCTGGTTGTCAAAGAATGTGTCAGCAAGCTGACTTAAGTTGACTTCAGCCTGCTGCTTCCGGCTGAGTCATTAAACTGATATTAAATATGAAGTCTAGAAGGCTGATTAACAACTAGAATTCAATAGGCTGAACTTTAATAACTATTATATTTAAATGAATATTATATCTACTAATATACTGATTTCTTTACAATCCCTCCAACTTAACTTGTTGTCGCCTCGACAACATTAATCTACAGAAGTCTTAAATAAGGGAACTGAACGTGACCAGCCTCTCCCACTAGTTGCCCCCTTTCAGCCTGTCACCTAGGGGGTTGTTCCTGGGTGAAATGAATCTTGCTTATTCAAGATTAATACATTTCGTTTAAATATAAAAGATCAGAGATAGGTGGAAGCGTGTGAAATCAGGGAGCGATCTTTGCCCTTACAATGAATTCCGTTTTTACTCATCTACACCCCTTGACTCATTTACCGTAGTGTGCCATAGTTGCACACTAACACGAGGCACAAGTAAGAGGCGAGCTTGAGGACTTGAGCTTCTCCTTTAGAAACTCATGGCCTCTTGCCTACCAGGCATGCAAGCATGTATATCACAAGCACAACATCAGGGGACTGAATAGCAAAGGCGTTCTCATTCAGGTGACCATAATGTAGCTAAAACACATCCCACTGACTTAGGTGCAAAACCATGGAATCTGTCCGCTGTGTGACCCCGAAATGTTAGAGGGCATAACTCTGCCAATACTATTTCAAATTGAGCAAACTGAACGGCAACGAATGCATCTTGACGAGACCTTTTCGAAAAGTTCTAGTTCGCTCCATTTGGAGCGCAGACGAAGCAACCATGTCAATTTCCGTGAAGGCTGGTCATTAGTAGTAGAAATCCGACTGTAAAGCCTACTGTCCAGAATGAGGGACCACGAGATCCCAGCCTGCTGTGTACCTAGTGACCACCTGGTTGACCACGGCGCAAGGTGCGCCGTTTCGTGGGAAACCCGTTAAGTTGGGACCCACGGATCTAGGTTTAACGACCATATTAATGGGTCGGTTGACTGAAGTCCTAATAGTTCAGTTGACTGACGACGGCTCCGCCCACCCAGGAGTTAACCACACTGGTAGGACATCGGTCTATCGAATCTCAGTCGACCTTCCGACTTTCAGTATACTACGGTCACATGTGCCAATCTACAAACAATAATCTAAATGAATGTATCTATCCTCGGCGTACTGAAGCTAAGTATAGTGACTAATATCAAGCGAGCTTACTATATGTCAACCTACCGATATTACATCCTATATATAGCTGATATATAATTCTTAGCAAGCTACACTGTGATACAAAAGTCATCCTGCTGACCTTTTTGACAAAGTAAATAAACTTGTATTACATCGACATACATTCATGTAAATGAACTCGCGCATGTAAGTATATTGACGTAATACTTATTTGGTGTTGTATTTATACATGCAATTAATTAAATAAATAATGAACTGATTCATTACACTGGGGCTTCAAGATCAGGAGATTGAGATCTGGACCTAGATCTGGACAGCCCTCTAGGTCTGTCAGCTGGCCTTCTAAAGAACCCCGTTTGTTCTAAAGTTGGACCTCGAGGAGAACGAAGGATGGTAGCCTGCTCTTCACTCACTTGGGTATTGATCCCCACATAGACAGGCATTCCAGTAGGATGCTGAAATACATTGGCAAGAGGTACATGTCCTTGAGCAAAGGGGGAGACCGGCATACCTCTGGCCACCCCGCGTGGCCCTCTTCTGAAACCCCTGTCCTCTGGGGATTTATGCCTGTGTCTGCTGCCAAGTACAGTCAGATCAGCTTCTTAACCTGCTTGGGCAGGTTGGCTGGGGGAGCAAGTGCGGGGTCCAGTTGCCTCCATGACCGGGATCACGTTCCATATACCCGATCTTGGTTCCTTAGGAAGTGCCCCTGCCTACCCCTGGGTCTCCTGAGTACCAGCTCCTGATACTTCTCCTCTGCCTTGTTCTTCTTCCTCATCCCCCTCATCCTCCTCCTCTGAGAGAGTAGAAGTCTCGTCAACTAAGTCGTCCTGCTCTCGGGTAGACATGGAGTAGTCTACTGACCTCCCTTTCTTAGGGCGCGCTGGAGGTTGTTTGGCCTTCAGCCTGCTGATATCTATCCGGCCTGCATTCTTCGCCCATTTGACAAAGGCATGCTTTTCCTTAGAGAAGTAGTCGCTCCCCCTCCTCCTGTGCTCTTTGGTCTCTGCATTCATATTGCTCAGGCAGCCATTCAGCCTGGGATCCCAAGGAGCAATGTGAGGTGGTAGGATGAGGTAGCCGTCTAAGTCATAGTGGAAATCATCGGGTTGGGCTCGGTCACACTCGTGCTTTTTGTTTGTGACGGTCATCCACCTCCAAACTGTTGGGTGCTGGTAGTTTTGGGGTCCATGCTCAGCTTTTCTCAGTTTACATGGGAAGCAGTGGGGGAAGAACATCTGCTGTCTTGCTTCCCTGGCCAAGTACTCCCAGCTCCTTCTCTCAACTTCATTGTAAGCTGGCAATAGTGTGAGGTAGAATACCGTATCCTTAAAGCTATCGGGCCGCATGCTCACCATCCTGATGAGTCTCTGATCCCCCACTATTCCCGGTATTGGGACTGGCTTGTTCTCTGAATCATCGGCAAGGTACCGGGCCTGCTCTGCTGTATAGCCCACCATCTTGGCATAATCTTCGTAGAGGACCACACCAAAGTGTGTCTCGATGTACCTATCCAGTGCTGCAGCTCCTTCCCTCTGTAGCAGTGTTGTCTGTTCCAGCCTGTTGATCTCCTGGGCTGCCAGCAATGCTTCCTTCAGGTTATCGAAGTTTTGGCCACCCACCACAGTATACCTGTAAGTGGCCAAGCTCTTCTGCCTGTCCGCTTCAGCCTTTTTCCTTCTCTCCTCCTCTGCCGCTGCCGCTTCTTCTTGTTGTTTCTTCTGTCTCTCCTCCTCAGCTTTCCTGAGGTTTTCCGCTTCCTGATCCTTCTTCCTCTGTGCTTCTTCTGTCGCCTCTTGTTGTTTGCGGACCCTTTCTTGTTCTCTCCTGGTGAGGTATGTCGCCGCCAGCTCCTTCTGGTATTGCTCCATTGTCCTCCTGGCTTCTTCTGCCTTGCGCTTTCTGTCCTCCTTTTGTGTGGTGGGAGCCATTTTGCACATGTAATCAGGGCACAAGTTAGTAGAATATTGGCCTTTGTCCTAGAAGTTGCAGGAAGGGAGTAAGTTCGTAGTAGAATGGTGTATTTGTTCCTGTTTACCTTACAGGGTGCTTGCTAGGAGTTGACGTAGTTGCGATGCGCTAGACATAAACATATGAATGTGTTTACAAGTGTGGTCAGTGATGTATGGCTGTGCGAGGCCCTTTTTTTCCTTCAGCTAAAGGTGCTTTATGTAGGCCAGGCTGTCCCCTCTGTCACTATGTTGACACTTAGGGTTCACATAACTGTCCCTAACTATCCCTTTTTTGCTCTCGCACACTAACTGTCATATATTTTCCCCTCCGACTTAAATGGAGACAGGACCTCTTGTCACCTTCCCGTGTCAACTGAAATGACTGTTAGGGAGGTGCTCCAGTCGTTCGAAGGTGGAACCATTTCAACGCCCCTTTGGCATTAGTCAAATGGTCTTTAAATTCCCAAGTGTCCCCAGAGGCATCGTAACCCTTCCATCGAATGAGGTACTTCATGACATATTTAGACGATCGACGGACCGAGCGCGCGTCTAAAATCTCCTCAACCTCATATTCCTCAGGGTCGCCGTCCCGGACAGCGGGGATCGGTCCCGGATGGACAGGTAACCGACCTGTGAACAGTGTATCACCTTTGATATAGGGTTCCAGGAAGGAGACATTAAAGACCAGATGACCCTTGTATTCGGCTGACATGTTCAGTTTGTAAGCATTCTTATCGACACGACGCACCACCAAATAAGGACCAACCCAGACAGGGCCAAGCTTTTTCTTGACCACACCAGGGAGGTACAGGTGCTGAGAATGCAGTTTGACCAAATCGCCTGTATAAAAGGTCAGTTCTCGACGGTTCTGATTAGCGTACTTTTGTTGGTTTTCTTGGGCTCTGTGCAAGTTCTGCTGGACTTCTGACAGGGTGTCAGCAAACTCCTGAGTTAACTGGAGGGAGATCGGATTGTCAATCCCTTCAGGGTGAGTTAAAGAGTCCCCTAGGACATCTGAGACTTAGGGACTCTACCCAGGCTTAGTTTAAAAGGAGTCTTGCCCGTTGACGCGTGCACCGCACTGTTGATCGCAAACTGGAATTGAGGTGACAGGTCATCCCAATATCTTGTTTCTGGTTAATATAGGCTCTCAGTACCTCTTGCGGAACTCGGTTAGTTCTCTCAGTCTGCCCATCAGTCTGAGGGTGGTTTGCTGTGCTGAGCAGCTGTTTGACTCCCATTAATCCCATTAAAGCCCTCCAGAACTTAGAGGTAAATTTTGAGTCTCTGTCTGAGATGATATTAGAGGGTAGCCTATGTTGGCATACTACATGGTTGTAGAACTGTCTCGCTGTTTCAAGTGCAGTTACTTTGACAGTTGTGGGGACAAAACTGACCATTTTTGTCAGTTTATCCACGACTACCAGTATCGAATCATGCCCATTGGCAGTTCGTGGCAGTGTGACCACCCAGTCCATGGATATTGTTTCCCAGCGGCCAGCTGGGATGGACAGTGATTGTAAGAGGCCCCCCGGTAATGTGTGCCTAGACTTATTCTTTTGACACTGGTCACAGGACTTAACGTACTTCAAGACCTCCCGAGGTAATCCCTCCCAATAATAATGTTTTGCCAGTTTGCCAACAGTTTTGGCCTTCCCCAAATGCCCACCCAGCAAACTGTCATGTGCTTGACTCAATAAAAGGGACCTTATTTCCAAGTTATTAGGAATGACCAGCTTCAGCCTGCCTGAAGTGGTTTCAGTCACCCAGACTCCTCCCTTAAGCTTATACCCGAGTGCAGTAGCACGACACATACCAGTAGTGGGGCTGGGCCCAAATGTTGGGTCAGAAAGGTAGGCTTTCCTAGATTGTTCAAGGAAGGACTTTTTCACCTTTAGTGAATTGAGTGCACACAGGTCTTTATCTAGAGCATGCTGACTAAAGTTCCTTTCTTGCAAATCAGGTCTTCTAGAGAGTGCATCAGCAGGATTCAACTTCACTGGTTTGTAGTCGATCTGGACTTGAAATTGCTCCAGCATCTAGCTCCAGCGGTTCTCACTCCTTGACTGCTTGGACTTCTTCTGAAAGTGAGTCAGAGCTAGATGATCTGTAATCACCTTAAAAGCTTTACCATGTAAGTATGCTCTCCACTGTTTGAGTACATGAATGATAGCTAGCAACTCTTTATCATGCACTGAGTAATTAATCTCCGCTGGATTAAATTTCATAGACTCATACAACACAGGATGCCACTCCTGCCGTACCTTACCATCCTTTGTGGTGTTGTCAGCAGGCTGCAACAAAATAGCACCCATGGCAAAGTCAAAGGCATCCGTAACCACCTGTACCGGTTTGCTGGGGTCATACACGGCTAGCACTGGGGCAAAACAAAGAGCACCTTTAAGGGTCTGGAAGGCCGCCTGCTGCTCTTCCCCCCACACACACCCTATGTCTTTCTTAGTAAGGTCAGTCAGTTTACTGGCCTTTGTGGAATAATTCTCAATAAATCTCCTATAGTAGTTAGCCAACCCGAGGAAGGATCTAACTTCAGAGACAGACTGTGGTACTGGCCAATCCCTTATGGTCTGGACTTTCTTAGGATCCACACTAATGCCTTCTTTACTGACAACATGGCCTAAGAATTCAATAGTTTCTTTAAAGAAATCACCCTTGCTCATTTTAGCATATAAGTGATTTTTTCTCAGAGTGTCCAAGACTGTCTTTAAGTGTTCAGCGTGCTGAGCTTCATCTTTAGAGAAAATTTAATATCATCCAGGAAAACTTGCACAAACTTATCCAAATAAGGTATGAAAATGTCATTCATAGCACCCATGAAGGTGGCAGGAGCATTAGTCAGTCCAAATAGCATCACGTTGAACTCATAGTGTCCATAACGTGTGCGGAAGGCAGTCTTGTGTTCATCCCCCTCAGCAATTCTGATCTGATGATAACCACTCTTGAGATCTATCTTACTGAACACCTTAGCACCAGACAGGGTATCAAGCAAGTCTTCGATCCTAGGTAAAGCATCCTTGTTCTTTACTGTAATTCTGTTCAGAGCTCTGTGATCCATACACATGTGCATACTGCCATCCTTTTTCTTAACAAATAGAATGGGTGCGCCGTAAGGTGATTTACTGGGAGAAATATAACCATTTTCCTCAAGCTCTGCTATCTGTGTTTTCAACTCCTCGCTCTCCACATAAGACAAGCCATATGTGCGTTGCCAGGGTGGTTGACTCTCAGGTAATAAATCAACCCTATGATCTACTTCACTCTTAGGGGGTAGTCCTGGAGGTATATTAAATACGTCCGTATACTGAGCAACCATTTTTGCAGCAATAGGGTGCTTCGGAGGGCTTACCTTTTTCTCAACCACTTTTTCAAGTTGAGGAGGTACCTCTCTTAGCAGCAGACAGAACATTCTGTCTTCCTTCTGGTTCCGGCTTTTGACGAACTCCATTCCATTCAGCAACTTGCATCCTTCTGGAAGCCTCTTCTTTTCCTTCAGTTGCCATCCACACAGGACAAGAGGAAGAGCACTGGTGGGTGCCAAGTTAGTCTGCCCATCACTGGCTCCTCTCACTTTAACTGTACCTCTGCTCCAACATACTTCAACTTGATGTCTATTAAGCGAGGACCTGCCTAGCACGAGATCATAAAAGCCAGTGTTGAGTACCTCAAATGTAAGCATTTCAGTTAGAACTGCGATGCCAGAACCTAACTGGACCTCAATAGGCTTGGTTATAACTACTCCCGGGATACTTGAGGCATCTCCGAGGAATATTTTTCTATTCCCCTGGGTGACAGTAGGCAGCCTTAGCCGCTTAACTAAGTCCTTATGGATAAAAGTATGTGACGCCCCTCCGTCAACAAATGCCCTCACCTTCCTACCTGCAATCATGCAATGCAGTAGGATAGGGGGGACTGTCTTTTCCTGACTTTCGCATTGTTCTCCTGAC
>WELA01001776.1:105406-140940 GCA_009602735.1 Mesotaenium endlicherianum
AACATCAGGTGGAACAAGAGCATNAGAGTGTGCACTCTCTGGACGTCTATATTGCTGATGGTCTCCTTTATCTGGTTGTCAGGCATGCATAGTGAATCCAGTTCAGCAGGACCCATAATACCTGCTACGAGGGCAGCTAGTGACGACTCACTATCTCTAGCATCCTCACAGTCAGTAGACTGGATTACTGACTGTTGCTGTCTTTTAAAGGTTGGTCTTTTCTCTCGACCTTCGGAGGGTGCTTGTCTGGACACTGCTCTCTGAAGTGACCTGGCTATTGGCAATAGAAACAAATCAATTTTGCTGAGGCTAGTCTCGGCTTAGTCTTACCACCACCTCTTTCATAGCCGCCTCGAGAGAAACCACCTCTTCCTTTAGAGTGCATAGCATTGTACTCATACCCGTACTCATCACCCTGATCGTCCTTAGCCTGGTCTCTTTCAATTGCATTGTAGGAATCGTGGGGCTTTTTGACAACCTTAGACACCAAAGCATTACTCTGGCGCTTGTGATTGAACTGCTGCAGATCCCAGGCATCAGCATCTTGGATCAAGTCAGCCAGTTTCTCATACTTCTTCTCAGCAAAATGACTAGAGACTTCGGATTTCAAGCCATACCTGAAGTATGCTATCCTATACTGTTCTGGCAAGTCTGGCTGTTTCATCATGTTCTCCTGGACCTTTTGAGCAAACTCAGCAACTGAAGTAGTCTGCTTCAGTGTCAGGGAGATCATCGCATGGATAGCTTTCTCCTGCTGGTTGATGACATCAAACTTCTCATGCAACTTCTCGACAAACTCTACCCAAGTAGGGTCACCGAGTTGCTGAGCCTTACGCTCTCCTTTCCAATATAGCCACCAGTCTGCGGCACTGCCTTTCAGTAGCGCATCGGTGTGCCTGACCTTCTCGTAATCTTGCAGCTCTGGGTAGTTCTCCAGCCACTGCTCAACATCCGCGAGAAACTTGATCAACAAATATTTTCTGTTTCCCTCAGGATCATAGTCCTGGGGAGGTTTTGGCTTGGGCTTACTAGGCCCTCTGCCACCACCACCAGAGGTTTGAGACCCCAGTTGGTCTCTGTCCCGCAGTAGAGACATTATGATTCTTTTGTCCTCCTGTTGGGACTGATACATGGTCGCCATTTGCGACTTTATTGAATGAACAATGCTCCCAAGTCTACACACTGGGATGGTAGTCTAGCCTCAACAGTCCCTCTCGCTCCTGCAGCAGCAGCCGGTCACGTATTTGACCTAGGGGTACATTGAGTTGTACAGCAGGAGGTGGGTTCAGAACATTGGCCCTTGGATGCCATAAGTTCTTCAACCGTGCGCGCGTCCGCGGGCTGTCCTTCCCTCCCTTCTGTATCTACAGCAGCCTTTGCTAATTGTTCAGCTAATTTGGCTCTCTGCTCCTCAGCTTGCTGTGCTGCAACTGCGGCAATAGCAGCTGCCTCATCTGCAGCCTCTCTAGCTGTAGTATCTGCCACTGTTTCAGAATAGGTACGGATTCCCGCTACATGGCTTTCCGCCTAGTTTTCGACATTCTCGTTATCCTGGTTCTCCATGTCTCGAGAGTTGCTAGTTTGAGACCTTGTCCTTACCATACAAAGAAGACTGTGATAACTGCTCCGATACCACTGAAATGAATCGACTTACCAAATAGGCAATTGACAATTAATAAAGATCTTTACATCAGCAAGTAATCTTTAGGGTGTTTTCCGTTAACTGGTTCAACGGCAAAAGGACAACACACTAGCAGTGAACAATTCTCTAGTCAAATGCGAGTAAACTAGCATCAACAATGCAATCAGTAAAACTCATACATAAGCAAGGTTAGAAGACAGTGCGTATCAATGGCTTCTCGCCTTGGATTCAGATCTCTCTCAGTAAGATGTACAAGAGAGTTGGCCTCGTTTCCAAATGCCAAACTCGAGAGCAATGCCTAGCATATGTACATGGAATGAGTTTACTGTTCAACGGCCAGTGCGATGGCACCGCCTACCCAGGAGTTAACCACGTTGGTAGGACCTCGGTTAACCAAATCCACCGCCATCTTTCATCATCCCGAATTGCCATCCATCATAGGGATGTCATCTGGCCATTCATCTAGCATATCACACTTAGATGCATATCGAGGCAATTCGCTGCTACCGAGTACGGAAATCAGCTGGCTGTCAAAGAACGTGTCAGCAAGCTGACTTAAGTTGACTTCAGCCTGTTGCTTCCGGCTGAGTCATTAAATTGGTATTAAATATGAAGTCCAGCAGGCTGATTAACAACTAGAATTCAGTAGGCTGAGCTGTAATAACTATTATATTTAAATGAATATTATATCTACTAATATACTGATTTATTACAGTGGTGCAGCCCGTGCACTTTCTTTTTAGTAGAAGATTGAAATTCAGTCTTTGGTATTGTCCAAAACTTAGTTACAGTATCTACGAGTGGCGTGGCGACCGAAGATTCTCCCACAAGCTTTATGCAGACTGACATCTAAGCAACATTCAGCATCAGCGTGCCAAACACTCGGCGCTAAATGTACTTATGTGTCTTTGGCTGTGCGTTGCCAAAAGTCGACATCGAACTCAAACAGACTGGTGTTTAAATCACGGGTGCCACGCCTACTGCTGAAGCAAATGAGGAAGGTCCCGTCTGTCTTTGTTTGGTACTAGGTAGTCACCTGCCATGGAAGTGTGCGATGGAAGTGTGCGGGTCAAATTTGAAATAGGTCCACAAGTACGCCTGAAAATATGATTTGTTGCACCAGTATACATATTTGGAGCTGAAGACCTACGATTACTCAGACTACTTTTTGACTGTCACTCTCGAAAATGTCATTGTCCCACTAGAGTGGCTACATTTTTCCCAATTGCCTTTTCTCCCCTCCGTCCCTTGTTCCATTCCCTTACAGTCATAAGTTCTTACCGAAGCGCATATTTGAGTGTTATTGAGAAGCTGAGAGAGATGGCATCTGTTGAGGTACTTCATATTGTACTTAATCAATGAGGAAGTATTTTGCATGCAACACATGTATAGATTGTGTAACAAACAGACCGATTGACTATTTTAAGGGACTTGTCTTTTGCGCATTGTCGAGATTGGAAGCATAAAACAATAATCATAACAAGAAAAAAACGTGGTTGCACACATATGCTTTACAATACAAGGGTTGGTGGGTTGGTTCAAGGGAGTACATATAGGCGCACACACTTGCAGACGTATGTGTGAGCGTCCTTTGAAATGCCAATGTGACGCAAAAAGAAAATTGTTGGCGCATTCGTGTGTTGTGGTCGTGAAATCTCGATGGTGCGTCGGCACATGAATATAAGCGTAATTGCCCAAAGATGGGTCCATGTATGCGCAGCCACTCTCTTACATGCTTAATATGTGACGATGTCGTAATTGACCCGCAGGTCATTAACGTGCGTGCCGTTTGACGCAAGCAAAATTCGATGCGCATCTCGTGTGACTACACTCCGCCATTGTTGTTCATTATTCTACCATGAATATAAACTCCTTCATATTCAATTTTTATGTAAGTTACCGTGAGGTAATGCACGTGCACTGTTGGAAATGTACTTTGCCTGAAACACCTGCGACCGCCTCTTCACACGCCCATTGACTTAACCGACAGGTATTTGACCTCCGAACCCCGTTGACGGGTTCGGATTGATTTTGATAGGTTTGAAATAAGTCGTAGTGCTCAATATATTCGGCGAATGTGGAGTGGGGGTACGGTTTTCTGACACCACCCGTCGCATCCGCTCGTTTAATTGTCGGATTCGAGATTGGACGCGCGTCGAGGATACGTGCGGCACAGTACGCCACGAGCTGGATGTGGGCAGGAAGCTGGCAACTCCACGCCCGTCCTTGCAAATCGCGAAAAGAGCGATTTTCAGGTCTTCCAAATCGGGGCTTTCCCGATTTGGTAAAATGGTTATTGCGAGGATGGGTTGCGTATTAGGGCACCCCATTTTCATTATTCATCTTTCGAGCTGATGTATGGGTTAAAGTGGGTTAAAGAGTGATAATGCGCATAGGGCAGGAGTCGACGTTAAGCAAAATAGGTGTCCTTCGCAAGTGCATGCCTAAGCTTGGGGCCTAGTGACAATCTAATGATGATTCAATCTGGATTTGGAGCCACAAAATAGTACAGGGTACCGAGTGCGCATCGAGCTATTTTGGAAGGTCGCGAAAAAACTACGGACCACTGCCAACTGCTGCGGTACAAATCGTCTACGTGAGGAATTAGCGGACTCGAATTTATTCGTATCATATGTTCAAAACTTCTAGAAAACACGAGAGCGACTGAATGTCGTGCGCGAACGCCGGAAGTTTGACTAGCAGAGAATGGTGCTGACCAGCAACGATGTGGATTGAACGGGATTCTGACCACCGACGTAGCGCTAACTAACGAACCCAGCTACTGCATTTATGTAACCAGTCCTCGCGGTTTTCACTAGATGAGTATGGACCTTCATGTTCTTTCGGTGCTCGCTCCAATTTTATTGATACATACCCCCCCTTTTTTTCTTCTTTTTTAAAACTAGAGCTCACTTATCCTTATTTCTCCCAAAATTTTCTATTTCCATTTAATTACTAAGGCGCTATAAGGTAACATGCTGCTTCCGAACTTTCTCGCCTATTTTTTGGTTGTTTGATGATTTGTCGCAGTGCAGTCAAGACTCGATGCCAGTCGAACAAATACAAAAGAACGCATCCTGCAGGTCAAGGACGACAACCAATGGCAAGAAAGGAGAGCTTTAATAAAGATACCTGACCGACATGAAGTCGTGCGCTCATGTGTGCTGAATCCTGACGGGAGTGCAATTTCCGAAGCAGTCGAATCTCGAGTCCTGCACATTCTTCATGCTCCTCCTGGCTAGACTTTCCTCTCCTTTCCCGTGCCACTGAAGTTGGTAGGCTTATTTGGAGGAGCGCGAAGGCTGTGCGATGTTGTGATCCATGGCCTTTTAGTTTTACGGTGCATATAGCAGGTGAACGCGTCAACCCTTGCTTCCATGTCCTCATGCACGTCGTCCACACATGTACTCGTAGAGGGGACTTGACGGCCCTTGCAATTCATGTTCATGTTACCCCGTTTAGTCGTTTTTTTTCTCTATTTTGGGGCTCCAAGGATATCTCAGGATTGAGTAAACACGTTTATACAAACCTGCTGTGCCACCACTTATTTCAAATTTCTGGACGTGACATTGCTGAAATAGCCTTGTGTGGGAGAAATGGGTGATTATAATTGTTTATGTAGTCGTAGCGAAGTTGTGCACTTTGACATTTTAAACAAGCATATTTCAGGCTTTCCTTGCCCTTCCTGTTCTGTTGTCACTCCAACATCCACTCTGGAGCTTGGCATATTTGTGCGTGGAATTCTGACAACAAACACGCTTACTTCCCACTGCATTTGTACACCCATGAATGTGACGAGTTTTGTTCGTTCTACGATTTCAAAGACTGCATTCCGTGGCATGTTGTTTGTACAAGAATGTCTACTTAGTTATGTGCCCATCCCTTCTTGCTGCTTCTCGGATCTTGGTGACTACCGCTGTGCCTTAGTAATTCTGCAATTTTATTCAATGAGGCCTAAAACCAGGCGTATCGGGCTCTTCTAACCAGTCGTGGAACACAAGTGAGGTGTCGTCTTGAAAACTTCCTGATGGGGACTTTGGTGTGGCTGAATGCAAGTATCTCTGTAACAGCCTATACGATATGAAATCATGTGACATCCTCTCTCACCACCTTTTTAGACACTTATTCATGATAATAGTGCCCTTTTCTGTGTACACCTGCAGACGCTTACAATGCATGTGCACCTGTGTGTGCAGGTGATAAGCAATTATGGCTTGTTTTGGAGGTGGAAAGAAGAAGCAGCATGTAATAGGTATGTAGTGCAATGCTGCTGTCTATGTGTATAGGTTGCACATGCTAGCTGTCTCCTCTGACTTCTTTCGATGGGGAAACAATGTCCTTTGTATGCATTACAGCGTCATCTACTCTATTAAGAAGAAGATTGAGTAATGTACCTCCTAAAGCACAAAATCCTGCTGTGAGGTTCCAGCTTGTGCACACCTTGTTAGATGTACATGCTACCTTTTTTGGAAATGTCTGCTGGATATGTTCCTATCCATGCTTGAAGTCCAGATACATAGACTCCTTTCCATATCATGACATTATTGAACTACCGAACTATGTGCCACAACCCCTTTTTGTTTGTGAAGAACTCTGCCGTTTATAAATTGGGCTTGCTGCCTTCTTGTGAGTTTGTACCGTCCAGAATGACTTTTCCTGCCCCGTCTTGGAAGGTTGACTTATTTGAAGGTAACAAGGATCTTCCAATGCTGCACTTGTCACTTCAAAGACATACATTCTTATGACGTGTCTTGTTTTATTGGCAGATCCAAACCCTCAGCTAGAGAAAGATCTTGTTGCTGTGCGAGGGGAGAGGGACTCCTTGAAAGTAGAGATCGCAACTCTGAAGGCCAAGCTTCAGACTGCAGATGTTGCACAGCAGGAAAACGAGACTCTGAAGGCCTCTGAGAGAGCTTTGAATACACAAGTCCAAACATTAAATGCAAACAGAAGTGAGCAGGCAGCTAAAGTAAAAGAGCTGGTTGCTGAGTTGGATGCTGTCAAGGGAGAGTTATCGCAGGGACGCCAGAGCTTTCTGGAACTGCAGTCTGAGTTGGAAGCCAAGAAGAGGGATATATTGGAAACACAGGCTGAACTTGAAAAGTATAAGAATGAGCTTGCTCAGCATCATGACCGACTATTGGGGGTCAGCTCTGAGCTTGAAGGTAAGAGGCGTCAGCTGCTGGAGCATCAAGTGGAGCTTTCAAAGGCTGGAGCTGTAATCACACTGAACCAGAAGAAGACAAGTGCCATCAGCGGAGAGCTTGAAGCCAAACGCAGGGAGCTTCTTGAGTACCAAGTCCAGCACAGTAAGCTTGCTAGCAAGCTTCAGTCTGTTGAGCTTATTAGTGTCAGCCATCAGGATCGTGCAATTAGTGCCATAGCTGAGCTCCAACAGGCACAAGCTGAGGTTGCGCGCCACAAAGATAGGAATGGTACTCCTGAAGGTTTTAAGAATGTTAAGCCTGACATGGTGGGGATCCAAGATCTCTCCATCAATCATCAGCTTGAAGCCGCCCTTGGGGAACTTGAGGCTGCACAAGGAGAGCTTGTTGATCATCAGAAGCGCTACAATGTTGTCTACGCTGAACTGGAGGCTAAGCGCAGGCAGGTCCTTGAGTACCAGGTCGAGTATTCTTCCCGTAGGGAAGAAGGAGGTGGGATAAAGAAGCGTCTTGATGTTGTCAGTGCTGAGCTTGAAGGGAAGCGTCGCCAGTTGCTAGAGTACCAGGTACAGCTATCTAGTGTCCAGGCTGAGCTTCAAGCGCGGGTTGGAGTCTTTGGAGGGGTACTGGCCCAGTTGGAAGGCAAGAGACGTGAAGTTTTGGAGTACCAGGTAGAGTTGTCCAGAACAAAGGAGGAACTTGCCATCTATCAGAAGCGTTACTCTGCAGTAAATGGAGAACTGGAGGGCAAGAGGCGTCAAATGCTTGAACAGCAAATTGCCTTTTCTAAGGCTGGATCAGGAGAATCTCGCAGCATTGTTGCGCCTACTCTCTTGGCTGCTGCTGGTGGAGCAATGGTCGGCACTGCTGCCGGTTTGAGCACTTCTGAGGCTCATGTCGCAGATCAACAAAGTTCTGCTGCCATACATGCGCAAATGGAAGGGAAGAAGCGAGAAGTACTTGAACTTCAGGTGTGTCATCAGGCATACAGAGAGTAGGCATTGTCATGCGTGTGTGTTTTAGCAGATTGCCAGCAATTCCTGTTTACTATTGCAGAGGCCTGCAGGCCATGTCTTTGGACAAAAGTAAACCATGCTGGTCAGCACATTGTTTGTGAGTTAGCCTGCACCTGGCAAATGCTCTACAATTAAATGCCACCGGTCTTGTGTGGAGGCCATTGTCAGCTATGAAGTCTCAAACTGTGGTAAATTCTCATGCTGTAGGTGGAGAATGCCAAATTGAGCACGGAGCTCACCTTGTGTCAGAAGAAACTTACTGCGGTAAGTTCTGAGTTGGAGGGTAAGCGTAGGGAGCTTCTGGAAGCACAGGTGGCATTTGAGAAGGCTTCAAAGGACACTACTGACAGACAGACTCGCTTGAACGCGATATATGCGGAGCTCGAGGGCAAAAGGCGCGAACTTCTTGAGCTTCAGGTCAGTATCACTACCCTGTAGTGGTGACTGCTTGGTGAAGGCACTGTCCACTTGATGAATATAGTCAAGGTTAGCCGTATTGCAGGGGAGGATGTCGATACTACCATCTCTCCTTGTGAAGCCCATAACCTTCGCTCATACTGTACAGACGCGAGATCTATGTTCTTGTGGTGGCTTTGCTTCACGCATTCTGGTAACTAATATTTTCATGCTGGTGTATTGTAAAATCTCCTGCCGTTGTGAGTCACACTCTAGGCCGGTAGTAAGTTGCAGAGCACATCTCCTGATTATCGGAGTTTCATATCCAGATATATCCTCGTAGTCTTTTCTTGGATCTTCATGATGACGGGCTCTTACAACTCCCATCTTCTAAGACTGCTAGTCAGGTGAGGAATGAGCACGTCTTCAATGTTGGCCTTCAGGCATGCAGCTTAAGTACTCTTTATGTCAAACACATAATTCTCACTCATTTGGTGCACCGACTTGGAGACTCCTAGCAGTTGCTAGACTTTGCATGTCGTCGGTAAGACTGCTGAAGGTGTGCGATGACAACTTGATATTATTTTGGTGCAGGTGGGAGCACGGGATGCATTGGGTACTGGCGTACCTCAGAAACAGGAGTTCGCAGTCTCTAAATCGACGTCAATGGTACGGCACAAATGCTGCAATAGCATCTGCTTTATAATGTTGTCGTCTTTCAGCCATCAGAGCATCTGTTTTCAACCATTTATATAGCAAGGCCTACACCTTCTATAATATGTGCTATCTGGTAACCTTTTTAATATGCAGAACTGTAGGTTGCAAGTTAAATGCAGCTTCATAAAAATTAGCTGGACTCTTCTGTGTTACTTTCATCTTATGATTAAGCAGGGGAAAACACAATTGGCGATCCCTTAGAACATTTAATATCTCCTGCAATGCACTCCAGTACACAAACCTAAAACACTTATTGGGTCTCGAGCTGCAGGAGAATGGTGTTGGGGCAAATGGGGACCTTCAGAGTCATGAAGTGTCTAAACTTCGTAAGCAACTTGAGGAGTACAATGACGAGAATGTGGCACTTCAGCTGCGAATCAAAGTGCTGAATCAGGCTTTGGAGGCTGCTAAGGAGGGCATGATGGTGGGAAGCGACTCTGGGGTTCAGGAGAGGGCCTTCTCTATGCAGCCTGTCTCTAAGGCGTCAGTTGGAGGTGAAGTCATCCGCATTAACGCCACACCTGAGGGGTTGGAGGCTCCTGTTCAGACTGACGTGGAGGACAGCTTATCTGCTATAAAGGCTGACCTGGACTCGCCAGTTCGCGATGAGAAGGACATGAAGGTATGCATAATCTGCTTGTCTTTGGGGCACAGAGAGCAAGAGGTCATACTACCCTCTGCTCCTCTTTTGTGCCTAAGTGTCACTACCAGACTGGATGTCGTCCTGCCCTCCTGTGCTGTTCGCGTCGTGATCTAGCTGATCCTCTTGACCACTTGTCATTGTCTACCTCTAGTGCCCTGTGTGTTTGAGAGATTACGCCCTATGCCGCAAGAGGAGCATTCATATCATTTTCTTCACTTTCCAGTTGATATGTTTGCATTTGCCAGTTCCGTACTCTAAAGAGAAAGCGATGAGCTTTCATTGTGCAGGCCAAACTTGGGGCAGCTAAGGAAGCTCTGGAGAGCCTCTGGCAATACAACACTGCCTTGAAGGAGGATGGAGAGGCCCAGAGGGCACGAGCCCTGGCTGCTGCAAGTGAGCTGGAAAACAAGCGTAGGGAGCTGCTGGAGCACCAAGTGGAGCTTTCAAATTCTCGTGCTGTAGTTACGGAGCGGCAGAGGAGCATTGCTGGTCTGGGCAACGAGGTCGAGGGCAAACGCAGGGCTCTCTTGGAGCACCAGGTACTCGTGTTTACTTATACTCAAGGCTCGAGTGTTGCTCATCTCCTTGATCGACTCCCGCTTCTTGTGCAAGGTTGAATCCTAGATCAGACTGGATCTAGTAGATTTGCAGTCTGCGATGAGTTGTGCAACAGATGACTAGTTCATGTATGAGCTTGGTTGCCAAGCTTTAGGTGGTTGACTTGCCCACTACCCTTTTGATGTATGTGAAGTCGGGCTCAGATGAGGATACTGGAGAATCACTGCCTCTGAAGGGGGTCTGACAATGGCTAGTATCATGCCTGCATTGCAGGTGAAAATTCAGGCGCTTGAGCAGAAGGTCGCAGGGCTTGAGAAGCTTCAGGCTGGAACTGCAAGTGAGCTGGAGGGTAAGCGCAGACAGCTCCTGGAGCACCAGGTGGAGCTGGGCCGTGTGCAGAGCGTGCTCACTGACAACCAGAAGAAGACCAGCAACATCAGTGCGGCGCTGGAGGCTAAGCAGAGGGAGCTTCTTGAGCACAAGGTCCAGCTGGCTTCTGGCCAGGCAGCACCTGCCTCCTCTGAGAGGTCCTTTGTCCTGCCAGCTGCTGCTGCTGCTGCTGCTGGTGGTGCCGGTCTCGGAGCTGTCGGTGCTGGTGCACTGGCTGCAGCGTCTGGCAACGCCGAAGGGGCGACACAATCCGAAGCTCGTGACGTGTCTGGCCTGTATGCCGAGCTGGAGGGCACGAGGAGAGCCTTGCTGGAGGCGCAGGTCGAGATTGAGAAGTACAAGGGTGCTCTTGGCCACCGCCAGGCTCTGCTGACAGGTGTCAGCTCCGAGCTCGAGGGCAAGAGGCGTGAACTCCTGGAGCACCAGGTGGAGATGTTCAAAACAAAGGAAGAGCTAATTGGCTATCAGAAGCGTTACACGGCTGTGAATGGTGAGCTGGAGGGCAAGCGGCGTGAGATGCTGGAGCAGCAGGTTGCCTTCTCCAAGGCTGGGCCAGGAGAGTCTCGCAGCTTTAGTACTCCTGAATTAGCTGCTGCTGCTGCTGCTGCTGCTGCTGGAGCTGGAGGAGCAGTTGCAGGTGCTGCCGCAATGGGCAGCAGTGATGGAAGTATCCAATCTGAGACCCGTGATGTGTCTGGCCTCTACAGCGAGCTGGAGGGCAAGAGGAGAACTCTCTTGGAGACGCAGGTTGAGCTGGAGAAGCACAAGAATATGCTTGGCCAGCGCGGGGCGCTACTGTCTGGTGTCAGTGCAGAACTCGAGGGCAAGAGACGACAGCTACTGGAATACCAGGTGGAGCTGGCCAAGACGAAGGCAGAAGTGACTGCCTACCAGAAGCGGTACACGGCTGTGAATGGGGAGCTGGAGGGCAAGCGGCGTGAGATGCTGGAGCAGCAGGTTGCCTTCTCCAAGGCTGGGTCAGGAGAGTCTCGCAGCTTTAGTACTCCTGAATTGGCTGCTGCTGCTGCTGGGGCAGCCGCCGTGGGAGCTGCTGCCGGCGTAGCTGGTGCGGCTGGAACCGGCGTAGGTGCCGAGAACGAGCAGAACGAGGGCGCTGACGTGTCTGGGCTTATCAACGAGCTTGAAGGCAAGAGGCGCCAGCTACTTGAAGCCCAGGTCAGTTTTCAAACATGCCACTGTGCAGAGTTGTTGTGAAGCAGTCCATCTATACATAAGGGCTAAGCACGTCGACAAGGCAAGTACATGACATACTTTTTCTCTTGTTATGGGACCATGTCGCCTCCGTCACCTTGAAGGGCTGAAAGTCTGCATTAATAGTGCTGTCAAATAACTCGAGATGGCCTCTCAGATGCTGAAATTATGCTCTCAATCTGCCTGATTTTGTAAGCAAGAACTATAGTGCATAGACTACGTTCTGACAGTGTGGCACTGGAGTTTGTGGCAGGTACAAATCTCTGCCCTTCAGGGCGCGTTGAACCAATGCAAGGCGTCTCTCAGCCAGACCACTGCTGAACTAGAGGGCAAGCGACGTAACCTCCTTGAGCACCAAGTTGAAGTGGCTAACGCCGCGCAGGAGATTCAGAAACGCCATACTCTATATATAGCAGCAGCCGGGGATGCTGAGGCAAAGCGCAGGCAGGTGCTGGAGCTTCAAGTGGAGCTGGCTAAGACACAGACTCAGGTCACTGTCTACCAGAAGCGCTTCAGTGCGGTTTACTCAGAGCTGGAGGGCAAGCGCCGGGAGCTGCTGGAGCACCAGGTGGAGCTGGGCCGCGCATCTCAGCAGCAATCGAGCTCTTCCTCCTCCAGATCGTTTGCTGCTCCTGCTGCTGGTGCTGCTGCTGCTGGTGCAGTTGCTGGTGCAGTTCTGGCGTCAGGGGACCAGGCATCACAGACAGATGGGCGAGACGTGTACGGCCTGTACAGTGAGCTGGAGGGCAAAAGGCGCCAGCTGCTTGAATCTCAGGTCCTTGCCACATCCATTGTCTTACTTCCTAATTTGCTGTAGGCGTACATGAAGTGCATTCGGGATAGCAACCCCTGCAGCTGGAACTCTTTGCTGTCGCTTGGACCACAGGTGTGTTACTGCAAGTTTGTGACACCACCCCTGTCATTTTCGGGGTGCATACAGTTAGTGTCATTGGTTGTGCTTGAAGATGAGTTTGGGGGCCCTGTGAGCTCTGTGATGAAGTCCTGAATGATGTCATGTGTGGAATGCTTCCTGCAGGTTGAGAATGCTTCCTTGGCAGCGGAGCTGACACAGTGCAAGAATGCACTGAGTGGGGTCAGTGCTGAGCTGGAAGGCAAAAGGCGCCTTCTTCTAGAGCACCAGGTTGAGCTTTCACGTCGTAGTGGTACTGCGGGTATTTCTTCCGCCAGGTCATTTGCACTGCCGGCTGCTGCTGCCGCCGCCGGTGGTGCCGCTGCTTCAGTCTCTCTTGCGGCAGCAAGTGCCGGAGAGCAGACAGAGAGGGTGGAGTCTCGTGATGTGTCGGGCCTGATCAGTGAGCTCGAGGGCAAGAGGCGCCAGCTCCTTGAAACCCAGGTCAGCCTCAAATTTCAGAGAGCCTACCCCCATTCCGTGGTCTTAATATGTGAAGCATTTGCAAAACTTATGCAATAAGCATGTGAGGCGTCCCCTCTTAAAAGTTTATGTGGGCCCTCCTAATGACCTTTGGAAGTAGGTGTTGAAGTAAGTTTGAGGGATGCCTCGACTCCTCTTGCATCAAGATAGCATATACTTTCTCTGCTTGATGACCATAGGGGATTATAATTTCCTCGTCATTCTCCCGTTTATTATTCATAGATACCAGCAGTTAGACCAGGCACACTGCTTGCTTCACTCTAAAGGTTGTAGTGAGCGTGGTCACGTACTACGCCTCCTTCTGAAGTGGAAGAGGGTCTTTGTTGCGAGTCTGTTGCCTAAACTTGGGGTGGGAAGCTGTTCTTGTAGGTACAACTTGAGGCTGTGACAAGCGAGTTGAAACAGTGCAAGGAGGTCCTCAACAAGAGTGGTGCGGACCTGGAGGGGAAGAGGCGCACTCTCCTTGAGCACCAGGTCGAGCTCTCCAGGGCAAGGAGTGAAGCAGACAAGCAACACAAGCTGTACCAGGCTGCTGCTGGGGATGCAGAGAGCAAGCGTAGACAGCTCCTGGAGCACCAGGTGGAGCTGGGCCGTGTGCAGAGCGTGCTCACTGACAACCAGAAGAAGACCAGCAACATCGGTGCGGCACTGGAGGCTAAGCAGAGGGAGCTTCTTGAGCACAAGGTCCAGCTGGCTTCTGGCCAGGCAGCACCTGCCTCCTTTGAGAGGTCCTTTGCCCTGCCAGCTGCTGCTGCTGCTGCTGCTGCTGCTGGTGCCGGTCTCGGAGCTGTTGGTGCTGGTGCAGTGGCTGCATCGTCCGGCGATGCTGAAGAGACGAAGCAGTCCGAGACTCGTGATGTGTCGGGCCTGCAGAGCGAGCTAGAGGGCAAGAAGAGAGTGTTGCTAGAGACGCAGGTTGAGCTTGAGAAGAAGCAGACTGAGCTTGACCGTCGTCAGTCGCTTCTCACAGGTGTAAATGCTCAGCTGGAGGGCAAAAGGCGTGAGCTTCTGGAACACCAGGTAGAGCTGTCAAAGACGAAGGAAGAGCTGACTACCTACCAGAAGCGCTACACGGCTGTGAGTGGTGAGCTGGAGGGCAAGCGGCGTGAGATGCTGGAGCAGCAGATTTCATTCTCCAAGGCTGGACCAGGGGAGTCTCGCAGCGTTGGTGCACCGGCAACGAGCGATGCTGGGGAAACCAAGCAGGCAGCACCTTCCTCCTCTGAGAGGTCCTTGGTCCTTCCAGTCGCTGGGGCGGCCGCTGGTGCCGGTCTCGGAGCTGCCGCTGCTGGTGCACTGGCTGCAGCGTCTGGCAGCGCCGAAGGGGCGACACAATCCGAGGCTCGTGACGTGTCTGGCCTATATGCCGAGCTGGAGGGCAAGAGGAGAGCCTTGCTGGAGGCGCAGGTCGAGATTGAGAAGTACAAGGGTGCCCTTGGCCACCGCCAGGCTCTGCTGACAGGTGTCAGCTCTGAGCTTGAGGGCAAGAGGCGTGAACTCCTGGAGCACCAGGTGGAGCTTTCGAAAGCTCAGGCGGATATCACATCTCGCCAGAAGCAGTTTGTTGCCGTGAAGGGCGAGCTTGAGGCCAAGCGCAGGGAGCTTCTTGAGCACCAAGTTCAGCACGGCAACCTTGGAAGCAAGCTCCAGGCTTCGGAGGAGACCGGCCTGGGCCACCAGGAACGCACTCTCGCTCTCATTGCCGAGCTTGACAAGGCCCGCACTGAGAACTACGAGCTAAAGGAGCAGCTGACGAGCCTGGCTGAGATGGACCCAAGCGGGGTGTCAGCGGAGCTCCTGGACTACCAGGAGCGCTACAAGGTCATGAACTACCAGCTCCAGGATGCCCTGGAGGAGGTGGATGCGTCAGAGGCAAAGCTCCTGGAGCTGCAGAAGCGCCACGATGGTGTCTATGCTGAGTTGGAGTCCAAGCGCCGGCAGGTTCTGGAGTACCAGGTCGAGCACTCCTCGCGCGCCCAGGAGGTCACAGCTCTGAAGGCACGCCTCAACGCTGTTAGCTCTGAGCTTGAGGGCAAGCGCCGCCAGCTGCTCGAGTACCAGGTGGAGCTTTCTAATGTCCACGCAGAGCTTGAGGCGCGCGTGGGAGCTTTTGAGGCAGTCACTGTCCAGCTGGAGGGCAAGAGGCGCGAAGTCCTAGAGCTCCAAGTGGAGCTCTCCAAGACCAGGGGGGAGGTGGCTGCCTACCAGGCCCGTTATGCTGCAGGCAATGGGGAGCTGGAGGGCAAGCAGCGTGAGATGCTGGAGCAGGAGGTTGCCTTCTCCAAGGGTGGGCCAGGAGAGGCTCGCAGCTTTGGTACTCCTGAACTGGCTGCTGCTGCTGCTGGGGCAGCTGCTGCGGGAGCTGCTGCTGGAGTTGCTGCTACTGGGGGAAGCTCAGAGGCCACTGGGGGAGCTTCAGTGGATCAGCAGCGGTTCAATGCAACATATGCCGAGCTGGAGGGGAAGCGCCGTGAAGTGCTTGAGCTCCAGGTACTGGCTGTCCCGCACCTCAAAGCAGCGGCCGTTGCTAGAAGGTTCTTGTGCATGTCGCCTTCTCTGTTGACTTCTTCTATCTCATTACTTATGTTCTTCTGCATGGTGGTGGTTTAGAGGTGGAAGTCATTTGCAAAGCAGAGAAGGATAGACTGTCAAAAGTACTTGTGAAGTGCTGTTGGTACTCCTGTCAATGATCAGTTGGCCTCCAAGCGTTGACATTGTTTCAATCCTACCATTAGCCCGGCATACTAAGCACACCATCTCAGCTTGAACTTGGAACCCATGTTTCACCCTGGACTTATCGCTGTGTTTCGGGGAGCTGGCAGGTGTCAAACTCTTCCCTCGCTAGCCAGCTGGCTGAGTGCAAGCAGACTCTGAACGGAGTCAGCGCTGAGCTGGAGGGCAAGAGGCGTGCCGTGTTGGAGCTCCAGGTTGAGCTGGCCAAGGCAGGGGAGGAGATTCTTAGCCGTCAGAAAATGCACCAGGCTGCTGCCGGAGATGCCGAGGCGAAACGCAGGCAGGTGCTGGAACTCCAGGTATGTCTGTGGCCGAGGCTGTGTAGGAGTGGCACTCCTTTGGTCAGCTCCTCGTGGTTGTTTGCGCTTCTGAGTTGCAGACGATATTTTGCAGTCGTGGTTTTTAGTTTCAGCCCACGAGGCCACAAGGCCACAAGCTGTTGCTGAACTGCTTTGTGCTTGCGAACGCGCTATTTGGCCTTTCCAAGTTTTGTAGTTGTTTTCATTCTTTCTGCTCGTCGCTGACATGCCTTGAGGTGCGTGTTTCAACATGGGTGTATTCTGCACCCTCGTGCACAGCTGCTCAATCCTGGCTGGGCACTAATTCTAGGTACCGAATCAGGATGCTTCACTATTTCTGCTACATTTGCGCTTTCTGACTGACCGCAAATGCATCTCTGCAGGTTGCTCTGGAGGCTGCTACCCGCCAGGAGGCTGAACGACATGCTAAATTTACCCAAGCAGCAGCAGCAACTGAAGCCAAGAGCAGGCAGCTCCTTGAAGCACAGGTTGAGCTGACAAATGCCGAGCGGAAGCTGGAGGAGTACCAGAGGCGAGCAAACAGCTTGAGCGCGCAGCTAGAGGCCAAGCGCAGGGAGCTCCTGGAGCACCAGATGAAGCAGAAGCTTAGCAGCGAGAAGGTGTTGGCAGCGCCGATGGATGTGGAAGTGGATTTGGCAAGGAAAGACAGCATAGGTGCAGCATCTCCTGCAAAATCATCTTCCAAGGGATCCAAAGAGCAGCTCCCACAGCCTGCTGCCAGCCCGAGCACCCAGCCCAGCCCCAAGCGCGGCTGGGGCTTGTTCAAGTGATCGGCAGGTTGTTGATGCTGCATTGGTGGAGGTCTGTAATCCATCTTCTTGATTCAGGTTGCTTGATCTGGCCTGTCTGCTGTGGTCATGGTGATTGGGGTTTGGCAGCTGCGTAACCTGTTGAATGTGGTGGTGTTGTAGTCCTCTCTGGTAGGTCATGGTTTGTCAAATATTTATGTTTGCCAACAAGGTAGTTTTATTGAGTGTTGGAGCTTGTCGGGTTATATATACAGCCAGCCTCTTCCAGGCTGGAAACGGACCTGCTTGTCATGTCCGCAGGTAGTTTTACGCTTGCTTTTTAGGATCTGATTGTTGCAGCAAGACTGCAACTTATGTCCATGTTGTTGTCCAGACTATGAAGCCTTATTGACTATACAATGCTAATCACCTTTTTAACCTGTTGGTTTCTGCCATGGATTACATTGGACATGTTCAAGTCTCCGGACAATGGGTCGTATTGCCAAATTCAACTGCCAACTTATCATTCCAATGTTGGTATTGCAAAGCCCCCCCGTAGTTTGTATCTTGTGCACTCAACGTGAGCCCTAAATACTTACATTGAAGGTATTTTGAGGACTATTGGAAAATTTCAGTAGTTCTATGAGATTCCTTTGGCATCGAATGGACATGTACAGCTCGCCATCATCTGTTAGCATTTCCATATCACACTCTCCTTCTGATGAAGCATCATGTTCCCGCAACACAATTTGTTATCAAGGTATTGCATTATCTTCCTATGTCAATGAGCAAGACTTTTTGGGGTGCGTGAAATTGGTTGATGTTCATGAAAGTGCAGGGTCTATCGTCTTGTTTAAAATCTGAAGGTTTGCAACATAATATGTCGCAAACCGAAATTTGACAAGTGTGATACTTATCGATTTGCTAACACGTTGTCGCTCTGGCTCTGTAATGTTTCAGATAGATAAAGTACTTAGTAGTATAGAATACTTTATCTATTCAAGACAAGGATCTTTGAACACAAGTGGAAGCTTCTTGAAAGAGAGATAACTTCTTGAAAGTTGATATATTTTTGCAATTTGGCAAGTACAAGAGTGATTCTAGAATGCCTTTCGATGTTCTAGCTCTTGTTTATATACTTGGTTCATAAATAATATTTCAGGATGGTGCATGTTGATGTGTTGGCACCCGACACATCCCAAAACTTGCCACCTCTTTGTATAATGTACACGTGTCCTTTTGACCTAAAAATGACATATTTGACTTTTGCCACGTGGAGTTCTTCTAGGTCCTTCCTCTAACTTCGAAAATGCCTTAGAAGGTTCAAAGGACATGGACCAAGTCACTAGAGTATCTATTTACACTTGAATCCACGCAAAACTACTCTAAAAATATTCAAAATCATAATAATAAAAACAAACTAAGATATTCTAACTCATATCACTACACTCTCGACACACCTAAACCCACTAAAGCTTTTTTCTTGTGATGCAACATTCATTGCAGCAGGACCTAAGCTGCTACACTTACCCACCCACCCTATAATCCCCACACTGGAGCTGCAAGGGTTTGGGCACGAGCCTCAAGCTTAGTACCATCTACCAGTATCAGCCAATGAAAGATTGAATATGGTTGTCTCAACATAGTCGGGTAGATTTAAATGGTAGCAAATAATAGCTAAACTTAAAGAGGATTAGACAAGAATAATGCATTTTTTGTAGCATATTACTTCTACTATTCTTTCTAATCACCTTCTTTCTTTCAAAATCAGGCAATTTGATGACATTTTGTCAAATGTTAATCTCGATCTGGCCCCCATACGTTTTATAGATCCATATACCACTGATGCATGTTCGATTTCTTCATACATCCACCTTAACACACATAGTTCGATTTCTTCATACATCCACCTTAACACACATACTACAATCAGAGTCACTTGCATCAGAGTGAAACACCGTCCTCCTTATGGACATAAGCGTGTCACATGCACGGCACCAAGTGACAAAGTGCATCACTTGGTTTGACCGATCTTAGTCACGCTTTCGCGTGTCAGCACTTTGACCGTCACTATTGACTTTGTACGTGTCAGCAACCTTGGTCGGTGAGTCAACGTTGACTTTCCGTACCTGAGGCAGCCGTGACTTGCGTCAGGCGTGCTGCGTCGTCCAACTTGTAATAGTTGCAACAAGGTGTAGCCTGCGGAGAATTTGAACAAGGCACAAAAAATCAATTGGGCAAGTATTTCGACGGACCGACGTTGTGCTTAGCCGTATCGGAACCATGACACTTGTGAGGCTCTCTTGCACGTGTTTCAAGTTAAGTAGAGAAGATTTTGAAGGTCACTTGTTGATTCCAAGTTCTTGAACAAATAAATGACGGTTAATTGGTAAGTCGATTCATTTCTTTGGACCTCTGGGGTGGAAACCGTGGAATGGTAGTAGTGAGCACATGCATGTCTTAATAGAGTGGTATTTCATGTGAAAGGTGCCATTTGGCAATGCAGATGCCTCCTCACCAGAGGTGGATAAAGTTATTGGAAGTAAGCATGTAAGACTAGCAACTTGGACTGCAGACACGTAACAAAAACTATAGCGCATCTCACAAGCTAGTGCAATATTTCACCATTCAAAACGCGCAAAGCATGTAACAGCAAACATATTAAGTATGGATTGCTTTGGCGTGAGCAGCAAGATGAAGTGCAAGCATGGAGGAATCAATAACTGGACACGACGCATAATTCCGTGGGTAAAATGAAAATCCCTTTTCACGCAGAAGTGGAATACATTGTTAGACAAGCTCGTAACACTCCAGAGTATAGAGACCACAAACAAGAGATCTATATCAAATTATTAGAGCTATCAAAAGGTTACATCACGCTACGTCCTAAGAGATGGTGAACTTGGAGCGTAAGAAGAGTAGGTTGAGAACTTAAAAATACAAGAAGAAATGTATATTCTCGGAAACTGTAAATTGGAATATGACCTTGCGTGCCGTCTTGGCGCCTTGAGCGTGATACGCATAAAAAACTCAAAGGGGTTGAAAGAGGTTGATAGGGGTTGAAGTAGTACGATTAAATGACCGTCACTTAGACGACCTGAAAAGCGACGACTCATTACGACCAGTAAGGAATACTACGTACCTGCGCTAGTCAACAGGTCAATACGTGCTGTGTTGTGTCCGCATCCTAGGACGAGTATCTACACCTGATCTTCACCTTGACAGAAAGTGACCGCAGGCGCGCCCCAGCGAGCAGCTGCCAGTATCTGGCAAATAACCCCTCCAGCTGCAAAAGTGAGTGAAAATGCTCCAAGTATGATGCAGACCTCTTCGTTTCGTCATACCAACAGGTTCCAGAGCTCGTTCAGATCTCTCAAAAGGCATAACCCTGTTGGAGAGTCACCATCAGAGTCTACTTTCCGTCGCACTCTGCTAAGAACATCACTTAATGATATGCTCGCTTATATGGCTAGATTGGGACGCGGCCTTTTATACGACGACTCAGTAAAACTGCTCCCCGACAACGTGACTCTTGTGACAATGGATAAACTCTTGCCTGCAGGAGCCGTCTTGAGCGTTTTCGTCGCAACAGTCATTGCTGCAGTAGCCAGAAGTCACAGAAAGACTTCGAACAAGAAGTGCTCTAATGAACGTTATCCCATTCACAGCAGCAAAAACATGAATTATGCGTGTCAAAGTAACCAGATTTCCATCAGTGGCCAACTTGATTACCTTTTACATCTTGAAATTGATCATCAGGATCATCCCGCACGTGATATTCAGGTGGATGACATCAAAGTTAAACATATCCGTGACCAGAGTGAAGAAAATTCTGACTCAAATGACGAGAATGTGCTAGTATGTGCAGACTTCCTTACCAAAGGAACTTCGGTGTCTTGTGAATCTGATGCTTCCAACATTCCCAATTCTCCAGAAATTCAGACGGACATGAGCTCCCCACGGTCTTTGCTCGTTCAGAATTTGTCATCGCCACAAGGATCTCACACTTCAGCAGGCAACGCCTTAGAGGGAATCGTTGACATGAACTTCTTGGGAGGAGCTATACCCTTGGTGAGGCTGTCGCGCCCTTCAGCTCATTCTTCCGTGGTAGAACTGGAACAGAAGACCACCATCTACCTTGACATGATGCCCATTAGCCCTTGGATAGATTTAGGCTCGCTAGAATGTGAGAGATTATCACTGGTTGTAGCTAAATCTTCAGCAAGCGATATCACAAAGCCTGAAAGACACAGAATTTCAGACAGAAGCTCACATCCCACAAGGGAAGAAGGAGAGACAACAGAAACAAGTGAAAAAATCTCGTTGGCCAGCTCTCGTACTGAGGAGGTCCCAGATGACTGTACGGAAGATATTGGCAAAGGATTCGTACTCGAAGCTGCAGGAGATCTCTTATCTCCACTAGCTCTAGCAAATTTGCCCGCATGTATTGAACATGCTTCTCATGCAGAGAAGAATCACAAAGCAGCTGTTTGTTCAAGTGAGCAGGCTACCGTCAGAGATAGCTGTGTAGCCAATAGCCAGCATGGCCAGAATTATTCAAGTCTGATGCTTCGAAAGTGCTCAGCAGAAGACCAGACCTTACCCTTGGCCTCGGGCCCTCCAACACTTGGCCACCTGTCACAAGCCATGGGGGAACTGCTAGCCTCACGTGAGGGGATTTCCAGCACCCTGCTTGCACTGGTGTGGCCTGTGCCACCGGTGACCACCGACAAGAGAAACTCTGGAGCTGCTGATGCCGACACTGGTGCTTCTGCGGACAAGGTGGCAGGTAGTGAGGTTCAGCTTAGCCCAGCTTTTCAGGCCAGAGAGAAACGAACAGCCCAGCGGCCGTGGCTACTGAAGTTACCTGTCGCTGTAAGTGCGACAGAACCTGAACAAAAAGAAGGTAGACTAAGCTGACCAATGAAACTTTAGACTCTGCTGGATGCGTATTCTATAGCTCAATGTTATGTCATTTATGATGGTAGGAGCATGACTTGCCTTTTCTGCTTACATTTACATGTGCAATGACTTAGCACTTACTTCTGGCAGCTCGTGACAAAGAGCTTGAACTAAGCATGAGAGCCTAAGACAGTAACGTCAAACTCAAATGGCTTGAATGCTACTGCAAGTGCTACTAATGCGTGATCTAGACACAAAACATTGAATTGCTTAATTGTGCAAGAGTAGGATTTTGTACAGTAATATTTTGTACAGTAATGTACTGCCGGAGGTTGGACCAACAAGCTCATGTACTAAAATGAACATTATCTGGTGTCTTTCACGAAGCAGTTGACAAATAGTATGAAGTCTTGTTGTAGCAAGGAACACGTATTCCATAACTTGGGGGAAGGTGTTGAACGGGGAGGGGGGGGAGGTAGAAGCAGCACAACTCGTGACCACAATCAACTGTTTACTGCTGTGATCATGTGCAGGCTTTACCAAGATGCCAGAGAAGAATGCGACTCACTCTATTGTAGCAACTCCAACAAGTGCATTGCTCACTTTCGCACGTCCACGAGTACTGCCTTGTACATGGTGTGGATCAAAAGACTCACTGGATTGCTGTGGACTACCTTTTTCTAGTTGTACACAAACATTGTCTTCTGAATTGAAGGCTGGTGGGATGACTTGATGGTTAGGCGCATCTAACGAGTAGGGCATACCGTAAAGACCAGGGGGATACTTGTGTATAACAAGTTCATCTGCGGATGATCGCTTATTGATGTGTGTTTGGCCTTGTAGTTTCGCTTAGTGAGGAGCTTAGTAGAATGCAGACCATAAATGTTCTTTTTGTCGCATGCATTGTTCCAGGCTACATGATGTTATAGTTAGTTCTAGTAGAAGGCCAACCGAGGTACAAAGATTTATCTTCCAAAAATCATATTGAACAAGATTTCAGAATATAGTTGCACTCATGAATAGATTTTTAACCCGTGGCGTGTTATATTGCATGCTATCCATACAAAGAAGAAGTACCAGCGCATAGGAAAACCATCATACCTTCGCTACAATCATTCAAGAACAATTTCTTTCACTAGTTTAGAGAAAGTTTCACTGCGAAACAAAAGACCACAACTGGAAGAATCTGATACAAATGTAACTCGCTCACAAATGCGAGCTTGGTTGCTCCCTATCAAGAGATGGTTGGCAAGAATTGATGGACTGCCTAGGCAGCCAGGGCCAGAAACTTAAAACATGTCCCAATGGAAGACTTTCAAATTAATTCAAGTCAGATACGACCACGTACAGTTCTGGATATGAGCTACAGGCTCGGAACTTATGCACGAAGATGGAAGTCCACTGAAGGGGACCACACAACATGAGAAACGAAGCCATTTACTGTCGAATATTCGTAATACGCGAAAACAAAACCTTCTTTGAAACCATATACTGGGTCCAGCCTACTTCAAATAAGAGAACTGTACTAATAAACGAACTAGCCAACATACTGGGTAGTACGTGCCAATATGGACATACTGACAGGTACTGCTCAGAACACCAAAAAGTCCTTGCAAACTAGCTCCACACTAGCTTAAAAAACACCATGGACCCTGCTTAGGACACTTTCTAAGCCTTCTCCTCAACCTTCTTCGACTCAGCTTCCTCCTTGTACATCTGAACAAGTTCTTTAACAACACGCTTCACGCTCCCTTTATTCTTGAACATAAGGCGGCGATTAACTTTGGCATCATAGAAGCCCTGCAAGAGAAAACAAACTTTCTATCAGCAGCAACTCAGATGGCTATGAAAGTTCAAAAACAAAGGAGCACCATCAAGATACAAGATACATGGAAGCATAATCACAAGTGCGAGAACATGACATGATGCGCTGCTCATAACAGTCAGGACTGGCACTCACCATTTCCTCAAGCTCCTCCAACATAGGATCCCATTCGGCAGCCGCGACGAGGTCATCAATAGTCGCCTGCAGGTTCAAACCGTGCTCCTTCAGCAGATCAACATTCAGATCCTTGTCCGTGAAGCCCATGGCCTCGAGCTGAGCCAGCACAGATTCAACCTCAGCCTCATACTGGGAAGGTGCAGGTGCAGCCGGTGCGGCAGCAGGAGCAGCAGGGGCGGGCGCCATGACAAACGAGCCCGTGCCCTCTTCAGAGCTCACCTCAGACTGGGGCGAGTCCACCTGGACAGGCTCCGACTCTATTTGAATTTGAGCCTGAGCCCGGGCCTGGCTGGAGCCAGAGGAGGATGACGACGATGCAGCGGCCGAAGTCGCTGTAAAGGCATCAACCAGGGAGAATCCGCCCAGGCTCCCATTCTCCACCTTGGGAGACTCAACTGGGGCCGGAGCAACCATTGCACCCTCAACAGCTGCAGGCGGTGCCACTTCCAGATCCTTCCTGACAGGAGCATCTTCTGCAGATGCAGGCTGCTTCTCCTGCTCCTCGGTAACAACTGGCGTTGGCACCTCCACAGATAGAAGTACAGGCACGGAAAGCTCAGGGCCGAGGGCGGGGGCAGGGGCAGGGTCCGCAACAGGCTCGTTAACAACCTCTTGTGCTACAACCGCGTCTCCCGGAGTAAGTTCTGGAGCTGGTGGAGTGGTCATCTGTTGCTTCGCGCCAGCAACGGTGGCGGTGGCAGCGGCAGCCACTGACTCGGCCACTTGGGGTGAAGGGTCATCCTTGGCCACCACCTGCACAAGCAAACAGCGGACGATGTTCCATCATCAGAATCAGAATATGAAGCAAGATACTTGACTGCCTCCCCAAAATACCCAAAGACATTTTCTTCAAGATCACTGACACACCCGAGCACAAACCAGTAGTGCTGATACTGCGAATATCAAAAGCCACAAGAGCACCACCCAGGCAAAAGGAGGGAATGAAATGTACCTGAATCAGACACCAGACACGATGCCCAAACTTGGGGCCAAAGGGCGCCACCAGGCGATAGTGAGACACATAGCGGCCTGGTTGAGTGGGTGCAACCAGATCCACAGACACATCCACCTCTTCCTCCGGAGCAAGTCCAGCATTTGGAATCTGCAGCAGCAGAAAGAGATGATCAGAGAAGAGACACCAGCTATTGTTGCAGAGCTGCAACTACAAGAAAAGATGTAAAAAGGTGACCCTCAGTTCTAAGAAATTACAGAAGCTACAGAAGCCAGTAAAGGTGCTAAAAAGCGCAATGAAACCACCAAAAACACTCATCGGGGGAACCAGCCTGACTGCAGGCAAGACAAGAGAGCCCACCTGAAGCGTAACGGACTCGACATCGGACAGCTTGTCACCTCCAACTAACTGCAGCACAGACCCATGGGGCCAGACGGCAGATCCGCTGTTACGCAGACGCCATATTTTTGTGAAGCGAGAGCCAGGCGCCATCTCAGTGCCATCAAATATGGTGACGTCTTGCACAAACCGCGCATCAAGCTTCACTTCTGCAGGGACCGAACGACCCGCGTTGTCACAACGGCCAAAAGGACCGCGGCAATTAAAGGGTCTGCCACCAAAAGTGTTGGGACCTCCAAATGGTCCCCCCTGCGGGGGCCCACGCATGCCTGGACCGCGGAACCCCTGTTGAAAAGGTCATAGGGGCAGAAATAACACGTGTCAGTACAGCTCCTCGCCAGAGACTGAAGAAATACACCACTAAGCCACTGCAGGACAGGTAAAACAACTGTTGTGCTGAACCATACTCACGGGACAAGCATCATTCAAAGAGGAACAGATCCAAGTAGAAGAAAGTTCAGCACAGCCATATTGAAGACGAGTCGTTACTACAGTTAGATCACACACCTTGGATGAAAGGGGTCCCCAAAATGGGTGATGCCTCGGACGGTACAGAGGCCTCTCAATCTTGTTATATTCCTCGTCCTTGCTTCCAGTCTTCACATAGCATGTTCGGCACAGATCATAGTCGGATTTCCTGCAAGAGTCAAAATATCGTAAGAGTGAGTGCTCAATCTTTCAGGTACGCAACTTCCTAAGTAAGGCAAGGAAACATGAAATAACAGTTCCCAATTATAGACGGCTTTCTGTCGTTTAACTTTCGCAAATTCTTTTCTTCAGTGTTGGGTAGAGACACTTACGTAAGAGACTTGTACCGAGGACCAACAATTGGGCAGCACCCACAAACATCACACTGAATACCAGTGTGAAAGACGCGCTCAGCTTCAGGAGTAGCTGAAGACTGTGGAGTATCTGCGGCAGCACCAGCAGAATTTGCAGCCTCCTTTGACAACTTCTCAGAAGCGGGCTGTTCTGGAGACGACGAAGAGCGTGACAGACCAGCAGAGGGCTGCCCTCCAGCGAGGACCTTTGAAGCTGGCACTTCAGGCTTGGCAGCAGCTTCTGGTGCCTGAGAGGGGGCCTGAGCAGGAGGTGCATGAAAGCCGCGGAAACACTGTCCAGGCTCGAAGATGGGCTCAAAAGATGCCGACAATCCACTACTCTTTGCTGCCTGCAGGATTTCAGCAATCTTGGCAGGTGCCACCTTCAAAAGTGGCTTAAAGTCCTGAAGAACGTCCTCAGCCTTCATACCAGCAGACCGAAAAGTCTCGTTCAAACGCTCCTCAATCATCTTCATCACATCTTGCAGACCCTCATGGGAGGCAGGAGGAGCCTGGGAGGAACCTGAAGTAGGTCCAGGGGCGCCAGCAGGAGTAGAGGATGCAGCCACAGTAACATTGAGACGAAGAGGATTGAGACCCTGCAGGATAAAGGCATCCTTCAAATCCTGCTCATCTGCCATAGTTACCACATCGCCCTCGTTGTCCACATAGGTAACATACATTTTCTTCTCAGAAGGAATCTTGAAGAGATCTCGAATCTTGCCCTCGAGAACAGCAAAGGTCGGCCCAGGTTGGGAGGGTACAGTAACCCGGCGCAATACTTCTCCATGTTTAATCTGTTACAAGCAACACCATAATAATAAGTTATGAGTATAATAGAAAGACAACCACTTGCCAACCAAAAAGCAGCTTGATGTCATCGATGAGACTCCAGACTCCTAAGACAACCAAACATGGTTGCAAAATTTGTGCGAAGATTGAATACTCAACAAATTTATTTACACTGTTGTCAAAGAAGTAACAAGCATGAAATCATCCCGACACTGCAGTCCCGGGCTGGCCATGAGATGAAATCTCATCTCAGTATCAGAAGATACTGACTAGAAAAGATAAGCCCTGGTGACTCGTACTCAGTCGTTGCCCTTAACACACGCGCTAGTGAATAACCTCTTACAACGTGTACCACTAAGACGTTTCTCAAGCAGAAAAGCCCGTCTGAATCAACACAACCTCAAAGCTTCAATGCACACATATGAAGAAACCCAAAATAAACGTACCAGCTTGAGGATATGAAGGGAACTTCATCAGATATGAGTCACAAGCAAACTACATATCAGTCACAAACAACCACGAACTGTATCTCAGCAATTTCAGTCTCGTTCAGAATGAGAATTTACCTTCACCACAAGTAACCCTTCCATTTTATCTTCGCTAGCGTAGAGCTTTCAAAGCCCGGGGCTGTAAGCTGAGAGCGAGACACTAACAAGCAATAATACGAGCGTTCCTGTTAGCCGCAGAGAGAGATGCAACCGTCACACCTAGCACCTGTGGCTATGGTGGAAAACAAGCGCAATGACAAATGGCCTTGAAAGCTCGGTATTTATAAGACTGCAGTTTTCCCCGCCAACGAAGCAACTCCGAAGCTAGATATCCTGCGTTTCGGTAGCGCAAGCGCCAGCACCGAGCCAGAAGCTGCTCGAAGGCTCGACAGTCGACACTGCTCGATACGGTCTTGTCCGAGTCTGTTCATCGTACGCTTTTCGGAATTCCGCCAAGGGAACTTTGGACCTTTACGTCTTGGACACGACTTCGCAACAGCTTTATTGCGCTTGACCGACTGCAACCCCCGCACCGGTTCGCAGTGCTCTGCCATGCTCTGCACACGTTTCACATCTATTCATACAACCCAATACCACCCAATACAACCTGTGCCCACCTACCTACTCCCGTCCACTCACGTCAACGTCGCACTTGGCGATAGGGGGTAGAATCAGGTACAATAAGTGTCGCGACTCATATCAGCTTGACGGCGTCGCAGGCGCGACGCAACTCACAGTCACCCAGGAACAGAACGTCAACGTTGATTCACCGACCATATCACTAACTCTGCATAATCAGCATTAAAAGTCAAAGTCCAAATCACACGAAAGCGTGACTGTGGTAAGTCAAAATCGACACTCAGTGATGGGTGGGGTTTGACAAGCCAAGTCTTCTGGAAAGTTGACCATGTAAGGACCAACAAATGGTCCGCACCAGTAGCTGCCAAGTCAAACATCGCTAAAAGAGCAACCACCCTGGCGGATACCAAGTCAGGCGAGGCTGCGTGTAAGGGCCACCTCAGCCATGAACCTGTGGTGAGGTTGCCACGACTTAAGCAGCCACCTCAGGCCACATAGGCGCTAAGGCTACCTAGGCGTGCACACTGACTGAAAAGCTAAGCAGGCACGCGCGATCATCACGAGGCGTGCATGCATGCTAAGTGACGTTGAATAACTTAGACTGTCACGAGGAACTAATGCGGGGACAACATGCATGCAAACGCTGTGACTAAGCGTTGGAATTCTCGAGAGAGGATAGCGTGCGTTGTACCTGGGTAAGGCACGAGCCTTGCACGAACTTGCCTCATTCTTGCCTCGCACATTTTTTCAAGAAGCAGTAGGGAGCGCAGGAGCAAATGGAGAAGAGAAGAAAGGGCGCAAAGGAGAACGAGTTCCCAAGGCCACAGGAGAGCCAGGAAGCCACGCTTCTGCCGACGCTTAGAATACTCTTTCTCCGTGTAGCATTAAAAACTAAGATTCAGGAGTTCCCAAGAAGGGATTGCGCTTGAAGGAAATAGAGAACTTGGTAAATGGAATCTGCTAGAAATTCTAGCGCAGATCAAAGTCAAACGCCACAAACGTGCGAAAAGCACATAAAATGGTGAGTGCTGTGTTAGTTTCCAAGTGTTCAGAAGTCTCAATTATAGAATTGCTGATAGCAAGAGCAGAATAACCCAGTAAAGTCCTTAGTGAAGAACTAAGTGAGTCCAGCCAGTAGTGGAAATTCGTTAGGCGCAATTCTACGCGAAGATCTCTAGCCAGGCCGGCATAGATGCTGTAGTTTCAGAGTTTTGTAAGCTGTGATTTTGTGAGAATTAAGCGAATGAAAACACTGGGCGCTATGGTGTCAAGAAAACTTACAGTCGTTTGGAGCTGTCTTCCTGGTGGAGGGGCATGAAGCTGCTGTGTGAAGACGTGATCAAGGCTTGTCAAATTTGTGACCGCGTCAAGGCTGAATTTACACAACAGCATCCGCACTTGCAACCTTTGCCAATCATGGGCCTAGTCTAGGCTATTGCAAGTGTAAGGGATATTGAAAGAGATTTTTTTTTGCAAAAGTGTTGAGTTCTAAAATAGGAGCTAAGAAGGATCAGCTCGGTGTGGAAAAGCCTAAGTGCTGACCCCTCTCACTGAATGATGCAAATGCAGGAAGACCAGATATTGGTCAGCCTGCGACCGATACACGTATGAAGGGCGATCCACCAGGTCAATTTCTCACATGCAAAGACGCACCAATCAGTCGACCATAGATAGCCCACGAGAAGGACCACCGACACATCAACCAAGTCGACAACACACGTGCTGGAAAGCCACACACGTGCCCAGGTGAAAGGGGCAGAGTGCCCTAGTGGAAGCGTAGTAACTCACGAGGAAAGGAACTAGCTGCAATCATACTAAAGAGTGCAGCGGCATATCACTAAGAAAGCTTAGGAAAAATACTCAACATTTTGAGTAACAAGAAACTGCTCACAATTGTACTAGGATGAAAGGCCTTGTCATTACAAACTCGTAGAAGTTTATAGAAGTGGAAATTGATAAGAAACAAAGAAGTAATGCCTATTTATGATTTTCTGCCTAACTGCTCCTCCCTAGGAGGAAGCTACGAATTTTCCTAAGTGTTCGTCAAATCGTCCCTTCCAGAATATTCGTGAGTAAGCCAGATCAGTCTAATCTGACATGTCGGGCCGAGTTGACGTCCATATACATGCATCGACATTACTGGAATATTCTATCTTAGACGCGCTAGGCTAAACCGAAACTTCCAGGTAAATCGACCTAGTCGGCACTCCGCGTCAGCCGAACTTACGTGAAGGTTTGAGTTCATTCTAACGGGCCAGATCGCTCGACGCTGTCGGTCAATCCGACGGTCGCGCTCACCGCGAATCAACAGTCGTCAACCGACCTCAGAACTAATTAAACCTCGGAAATCCATAACTATCTCAATACTTGACCAAATTCGATGAACTTTATATCAGAATGATTATAAAAATGCATCATACACTACTATACAATCAAAACAGACTTTCATGAAACTCAAACATGCACTTTGTAAACCTATGACCTTACACCAGGTCTCGACACTGTTAGGCACGACATAAGGTCCTGTACCCACTATACTTATACCTGCTGATACGTGCAACCTACTTATGCCCAAGTTGTACCAGCTTATACCAGCTGACTACCAACTTACATGTTCAGCCACTTTTGATTGAACCGTGGGGCCAGTTTATGTAGGGTCAACTTTGGTGAGCTTTTAATTGTCAGTAGGCCCCTCGATCCGACCAAATTCGTGGATTTCAAAAATATTCTCTGCCCGACGTTAAAATTTCAAATAACTTACAATTTTTTTTTGGAAAAAGAACAAAGAGCATGTTTGCATTGCATGATAACATCTCCATTTAATTTCACAAATAATTTGTGGGATCTAAGGCTTTTAAGCAACATCAGCTCACGATTAGAAAAATTATGTGAGACATCTTTTCCTTCGAGTTGGAAATTATAACATCCATATGACAATTAACAATAAATTCATCTCGGATTGAGGAGCCTGCTTGTCAGGTAGACTATCTAAGGTGGTCCAGAGTCCGCATTCTGTGAGTTGTTTGTCCAGAATGGTCCAGAACCTGTTCAAAATTGTCAAAAATGGTCGGCAAAAAGGAATCGAAGAGAGCCCAAGAAAACTCGTCAAACATGCTTGTTTGTCGAGTTTGGGGAGTAAGCACTTGCCATAAGCAATTTGCTATGTATATTCACATTACATACGTGTGCTTAAAATATGATTCATTGGCTTATATTTAACTTTTGATAGGTTAGTAGTAATATGCAAACTCAAAAACGAAATCCAAATTAACCAAACCTTAGCTACCTACCTACTTATCTATTATCCTACTTCTCTTTTTACACCATAAGAATCCGCATCAGCATCCTCGTCGTTCAAAGCATTCTTTCAGGCGCTACACACAAAGGTCGGTAAATTGTACCTTCGATATGTTACTTGCAAGCACGTGAGTCCTCATATAGCATCAAATTGCCACACACATTGTTTCTCTTCCCCTCCCTCACTTAAGAGCCAAAACTTTACGCGATGAATTTGCACTCGCGCTTTATTCCCTCAAAGAGTAAGTAGATGGCAATTCTTCTCATTATAATTTTGTTTGGTTGTCCACGTGATTCATCGCGTCATGAAGATTGATTTTTTTCCATATGAAACTTAGCTTTGATATGTCATATATCAAAATGTCACTTCAAACAGCAGATTATGTTTTCCCCCACTGTTATCCCTCGAAGTGAGCGTAGAGTAAATTTGAAGTTTGAAAAAAATCAAATATTACCTCACAATGTATTCCTAGTCGTTGTTGAGTTAACCTGTCAATTATGATGTGCCTACCTCTTCCACAAAAGTATTTCGGACACCTTTTTCTTTCTCTTTCCGTGCACATCTAAAATAAAAATCTAAAATGAAATATTTAGATACTTTTACCTGCACCCGATGAAAATTGAAAACAGAGCTAATCTTGCGATACCCTTTGAACATGAACATGCAAGGTAGATCATTCTCTTAGTAAGAAAGATACATGTAACGCAAAATGGGAAAATCAAATGCCTCCAAAATGTGAGTGGATCTTCACTTCAGTGGTCTATCACGCATATGAGAGTAATTACAAATGTGAAAGGGGAAGGGAAAAATAAAACGGTGTCAAGTTTAATATCATGTGAGAAGGTTAGGCACAAATTTTTGACACGTGGACCTCACACTTACTAACAATACATGTGTTGGAGGTATTCTAAAAAAGAATCAAAATTCAATGAATACCTTCACGTTCATTTTGACACTTTATAAGCTAAAATCACAATTTGCCCCAATTACAGGTTTTTAGCATGACGTCGCATGTGACTGTTCTATCTTGTCTAAGACTAGCAAAGATTGGCGCACGGGTTACTAGAGGAGGCCCTAGAAGTTGACCAATAAAATAGTAAATACATTGAACATACTGGCAAGAATTTTAAGAACATCCAAAATCTTTTAGGAAATTTATACAGAACATTTTTATGTTTGAGAAGCAAACAGATTTTCCAACAAAAATGGGTGATCTTATATTGCATTCGCTTCGAACCTGAGGTAAATCCATTGGCAAAATATTATATTTGGCATAATTATGAAATATCTATATATGAAATAACGTAATTTTTCATCTTGAATCCTAAGACCTAGGGCTCAGGAGTCTCAAATCTGGAGGCGGGACAAAGCGTTTCGCTAGGATTGGACAAGGTTTGGACATCCTTGAACGTCGTTGGCGACATCTATCATAACGTTCTCTTTCTTTTTTTGTCGTTCTTTGTGCATGCATAATCAACAAAGTGCTCTACAAGGTACTTAAACCAGATTTTTTGGGTTAACGTACAATTGAGAACATCCTCTATTATAAGCCTAAACGTAAAATTTGGCCTCCAAGCAATTGATACTGCGCAAACTCAACCTGACTACCTAAGAACATGTAGGAGGGTACTATGTTTACCCTGAACATGTGCAAGAGGTAAGAAGAAAATATAGGTCGACGAAATCAATGATAAGTACACGGCTGGGCAAAATATTCAAGTTTTCAAAAACAAACAAACCACATAGGAAAATTTCTCTAGCCAACTTTTTCAATTCACAAAGTTGTCGACGGGGTTTGACACACCAAATTTTTACTTCTTACAAAGTCAACCAAGATGTTTGACCTTCCGTTAGGTGCGTAAAATCCAATCGCCATTGTCACGTTCGTAATGACACGCATCTGAATGACACCGCTTGGCACGAGTCACGAGTTTGGTAAGAGGTTTAAAACAGATGCCCTCCAAATTTAATTTGGGTTCTACAGTGGGATTTATATATCAATTGATGGTTTTGGTGTGTGGGACAAATTATCAATTTTCATTACCGTATAGTTTAATTTTTGATTTGATTGTCAACATTGCGTTGTTACCACACATACTTGGTCGCGATCCCAATTGATACTCGTCGTTTGATTGATGAAACGTGCCACACAAGATATTATTGATCACGACACAATCAGAATGTGCACAACTTTTGAAACATTTTTTTTTTTTGGTGTTCTCAAGGTTGCAACTCAGTGAACATGATCACGTGCATTAACTTTAAACCAACACAACCAAGTACTATGACAATTGTGTGATTGAACGTACGACTTCAAATAACATTTAGGTGGTCAAGCGTCACAAAATTTCAGGCATTTTGAAGGCGTCGAATAATTGCAAAGCTATTAACAAAAAAAGGAGCTGTTGGGAAAATGTGATCACATTTGTCCAACTTCTGGAATTGTGCACCCTGATAAAAAAATATAAAAAACCTAGAATTTCAATTGAGTTTCTCGGTGGGGGTCTGACGTGCAAAATCCAACCATTTGCTAATATAGAAGAATGTGCAAACAACAACTCCTAATGTGGTCCTTCGCATGGAAGAATCCATACGTGTGGATTTACTTGTCCACTGACAAAAATTGACGTTCGCTTAAAGCGGTAAGTGTTATCTGTTTGCTTGACCTCACGGAAGGGTAGCTTTCAACAATTCATACAAAATATAAAGCCATGCTTGCACGCCTAAGGAGGTTTTGATCAAAGGTGCATGAGCCACTTGGTTGGCATAAGAAGTAGGAACATGGTAGTCTTAAGATAATGACAATTAGTGCATTGCATTCACATTCAGCCTCAGTTGTTCGACGGCCAAGCTAAAATGCGTTGGTGTTGCTACAACAGACACTCTCGGTGGGCAAGCAGCATACAAGACAAGACAATTGATCATTCCTTCAATTTCTAATGCCTCCAACTCGGCTGCTGTACGAGATTAGCTGGAGGTACTCATACCATCCCAAAAGCTGCTAAGCTTGTGCGGAAATGGTTTGTAAAAGCTAACCCAAGCTCTTGATCATCTACCTTCACCTTTGCAGTCGCCTTGCGAGACGTTACATGCACAACAAGCTCTACTAGAAAGTAACTGCTTCCCGGTGCAGCATCAGCTGTTTGGGCATAGAAGAAAAATTTCAGATTGGGAGCTTGGCCACCGGAGGCCATGCACTGTATACTGCAAGTTGCCATGTGCCTAAGGAGTGGCGGAGGGCCCGTGAGGGCCGCAGACCCCTGAAATGATAGTTGCTCATCCTGCACAACCACAGTACTCTACCACCATCAAGAACGCATAGGTTGTGACTGCAAATTGCAGGCTGTCTTGCATGACCATGATATATTATACTAGTCTTCCTAAGGTGCATGCATTCTTCAAATTTGCATGGACATGTTTTCCACTGAAGTCAGACTGTATGCAACACAGTTACATTCCAATAAAAACTTAGTCATCAGAATGCACAGCACCTGGCCCAGAGATTCAACTCTTGGCTCAATAGTGCGGCACTCCGTCAACGCGGACAAATTGCCTAACGTAGTGCAAACGTCTAAGCTTCGAGCAACCAAGGGTATCGGCCTCGCAAACTAGGAACACACTGGAATGCTTACAAGTGCACCTGGCCACCAAGATGGCTGGATGCAAAGCTGCAGTACAAGGATCAGGATTTAGAAATGAGCAGGGAGCTACGGAAATGCTCACCAGCGTCTGGAAGATGGGCAGCTGGCCCCACTTGCGCTGGAACGTGGGGGCGTCTAGAGCAGGCTTTGGATGAAGCCGGAGGACAGGCGCAGCAGGGGGAGGAGGAGGAGCGGGGGCAGGGGCCGGGGAGGAGACGCCGAGGCCAAGGAGGTCGTCGAGAGAGGAGATGGCAGCAGGAGCTGGGGGGAGAGGCGCACTAGTGGCGAGAGCAGGAGCAGGAGCAGGAGAGGAGTAGGCGGCGGCGGCGGTAGAGGGTGGGGAGGGGGTGCGTGCAAGTGAAGCGGATGGTTGGGCAGCGGGGCGGGGGTTTGACAGGGTTGGCGGCGGGTCGACAGTGAGCAGGTCAAATGAGAGATTTTCGAGTGCTCTCTGGTGGCTGCTGGGCCCGTTGCTGGTGGTCCCGGCGACTCGGCTCTCCTCCTTCTCAGAGGCGCTGAGGAGAGTGTCATTTTCAGAGTACTGCTGCGCAGCTGCCCTCTGAGCTGGCGACGCCAGAGGTCCAGGGCTCACGAGCACCTCTGGGTCCGTCACATCTAGCGGGCCCCGGTGCTCCTTGTCTAGAAAGAGGTATGACGGCTGCAGCAGACAGACACACACACACACACACACAGTGAGAGAGAGAGAGAGAGAGAGAGAGAGAGAGAGAGAGAGAGAGAGAGAGAGAG
>WELA01001776.1:146003-160358 GCA_009602735.1 Mesotaenium endlicherianum
CCGTTCCCCCCACCCCCCTGCCCCTGCCACCAGGCGGTGTCCACACTGCATAAATTGGGCACCCTCTCTTTCTGGCACTTGAGGCACGTGGCCAGGAGGCATGAACGTGGACGTGTACATGATTGACTTTCGCTGGTTGCATGCAGAACAAGGTCGTTTGCAGCGTCCACCTTCTAATATCCTCAGCGAAGACCAGTACTTATGTCTCCAGGGCCTCCTCTAGTCTGTCAACCAGCTTGGCAGAATACAAGCAAGGCACTGAAGACATATGATCGACTCTGCCACTAAACCCCGGCCTGCACTACTCCCTTCCAAAAGCCGCCTTCCAGCCCATCTTCCAGCAAAAATCTCCGCGCGCCTGCTGACGACATAGACGCATTCCTGCACTCAGCAGCAAACTGCAGAGCGAGCGAGCAGCGGGCACGCGCGGGAGAGAAGGTAGGTGTGAGAGAGACAAAAAGAGAGGGCTTCCTGCGGAGGAGTCTGCGGAGGTAGCGACTTGCTGGGCAAAACGGAGGGCCTTCCACGCGGAGGCGAGGACGCACCTGGGCATCAGGGTCGTGCATGAGAAGCGCCTTCAGAGTGTTGACAAAGTCCGTGTCCTTGCATGCCTGCGGCGCGATGGTGTACAGCTTCAGCACGCCCATGGCTGCCACCGTCCTCACGTATGAGCTGTTGTCCTTGAGGCCCTGCCTGAGAGGGTCCACCAGGTACTCCACCAGGTTCTTCACCCTCAAGGCACACAGGCTCCTCAGGGCCAAGCCCCTGATCATCGGATCGTCATCCTGCAATTGGGAGGAGACCCCACGTCAGCACCGTCATGAGTGTCTTGAGAAAGAACCAGTCAGGAGTTTTTTGCGTGTGCTATTACTCGGATGTTTCTGTAGGGAACTTTTGAGCATGAGTTCTCCACAGTTGATCTCAGCAAATTATTTGACTAACTGATGCATGGGCTTGACAGCTGTGCATTGACGCAAATAAGATTGTACCATTGCTTGCCATCAGTCCCCCTCCCCATCCCAATCTGCCCTTAGAGCTGCCAGCTTGGCCGACCATCAATACCCTCTGCATTCCTTTTCTTGCCAAACGATATGTTGACTTCTGCACACCTCTGGAGCGGCTCTAAAATTTGCCAAGTTGTGTGCGTCATAGCCAACAGCTACCAAGACAGGAGTTTACTCCTACGATGATCCCTTGCGGCCCCGCAGAGAGGCTGCCTCATTAAGTCTGAAGGTAAATCCTCAAAAGGACTTCCAGGCAAAGTGAGGTTGTAAAGTTTACGTTTAAACATGCACAATCATGGGCAGTTTCGATTTTTCTACCTTCAGTGACTATTAGCTTCCTTCTTGCAGACATAAGAGCCGCATGCTTATGAGTGAAAGTTAAGGTAAAGGCTGGTTAACACAAAGCACAAGGTTGCGTGCGAAACGCGTTATTTACCCTGCAATCTTTTTGCAGGAAGTTGATAGTGAGTAGCGCAAGCTCTGGGTTGACGACGGCATAGTTGCACACGTAAAGGTAACACATCTTCTTCAGAACCAGGTCTGATGTTGCACTGCACATCACCATTTCACTGCATTTGAAAGGAGAGGTTCGGTTCAGATGCTACGAATCCAACCATTGTGCATGAGATGGAGTGCCAGATGCATAAGCAACCAAGGACTTGCTTGCCCAATGCGAGCTCGTCAAATTAACCGCCAAGCTAAATGAGATGCTTAGGTAGCGACAATAGCCCTAGGTACATGGACCACTCTAGGATGAGGATCCAGTTGTGAACTTCACAATAGAATAGCTCTTCATCACGCCATTTCCACCCAAGGTGGAAGTGGAGCCATTGCCTTGAGCCAGACTCCTTTCTGGAAGCAAATGAGTAAGCTTTGATGGATAATGGAATGTAAGCACCAACCAAAGTCGAACTCTGGAAAGTGGTCCCTTGAACAGCAGACAAAGATAGGACTTATGCCTCACAGCAGGATAATGCAATCTTCATCTAAAGCTTCCCCAAGAGTTTACCTGAAAAGAGATGATACATCTATGCCGATAGTCATATAGTTGATGACCTTTTTATATAGATCACGTTTGGCATCTCCAATTCCCACGGCCCTGAAACAAAATCAAGGGTGTACTTAAGAGGAAGGCCACCATTTCCGGATAGGAGACTGACCAGCCGGCTAAGTTTGGCACGTAGAAGTAAACGGTCCCATCTCTAATATTACAAAGCAATCACCACGATAGCACCACAGGGGCTCAAAGTGTAAGTGACAACAAGTGCAAGCTCACGTGACCCCTCTATTCAGTTTGGCCAACGAAATATGACACCCGCGTATGTAAGAATGAGAGGAATGAACATACCTGCTTCCCGCTAACTGCCGTAGCTGGGTCCTGAGCTCCGATAATTCTCCTTTCCTATTATCTGAATTCATCTTCTTTTTCCTTGTGTCTTGCACCTTCAGTGACTACACAAGGTAACTTGCGTAAGGATCGGTACAGGACCAAACTGGAAATACAACGTACTATATAACATCTTCCGCGCGCTCAGTCACCGGCAACTGTTGCACAAACAAGAAGCAAATGTTGCACTCGGACGTCGTACTGCCATTGGTTACAATAATTGTTGGGAAACAGTTGCAAAAGCAACTAATAGCATACATCGCACTCGGTCGCCCTCAAGTGCAAGTGCTGTGTGCGATAACTGTCCACAAGGAACTTTTACGTCGATGATGTGCGAAAATATTGTTTGGCGTCGCTAGATGGAGACAGGTCGCACATATTGAAGAGAAACTCAACTTTTCATGTACTGAAGTGCTTTAACAGCACCATCCAGACAAGTCGAGCAGACTTTCCTACTCTTCATCTTAGTTCTTAAGGCTGGCACTAATCGCGAGGGTTGTAATCGGCAGGTTTGATTAGACATTAGATTTGAGGCCCATCTGAGTCTAGAAGTTAGAAGTTTAACCGCAATATATATCTGCTTTGTGAAAGTCTTCACAAATCAGAAGGTTTCCTCTCGCTGTGTGATTTCTGTAAATTTTTTCTCACTAACCTTAGAAAATTTTCATCATGTCAGCCGTTGATTTTCTAGAGTCGCAGAAGGCAGTTCATCCTGACCTGGCGAGTTGGTATACTGAGATGGCTGACCTCTACCAGCGCAAGTTATGGCACCAATTAACTGTCAAATTGGAACAGTTCGTCACTCTGGCTGCACTTCAGGTACTTCGGTTGCATTCGTTACGTAGAAAGTGCGGCACTTCATAATCTGAGGATGACATGCATCTGCATCAAAACATGACAAGGCCTGTCAATAGGCCAGTCTACTGCTGCTTAATATTTCATCATGTATATCAAGCTGCGTTCTGCTGACTACAGTGTAAGCTTCCACTTCGTTTCAACTGCGACCTTGGTGATGCAGACCGGAGATGCACTTATCCAACTATATCACAGCTTCATCGCAGATTTTGAGACAAAAATCAATTTGCTAAAGTTGGCTCAGTTTTCAGTTATCGTGTCACGGCAGTATCCTGAAAAAGAGTTGGCTTTAGCATTCTTGGAGAATGTGATAGAGAAGCTGAAAGCAACAAAGGCAAAGAGGATACAGGAGCCAATCTTATTTGTGAAGATGCAAATAGCAGCTCTCAAACTTCAAGATGGTAATCAGCAAGAGTGTAAGGCTTTGATAGAGGAAGGGAAGACCACCTTAGAGTCTATGGTAGACGTGGATCCCAACGTCCATGCTAGTGTCCACTGGGTTAGCTCCCAGTACTACAAGTCAAAGCAAGACTTTGCTGAATTCTACAAGAGTGCCCTCCTTTATCTTTCCTACACCTCCATGGACAACCTTCCTGATGCTTTCAAGCTCGTAAGTACTCAATAGCCGGCTGTTTGTAGGCAGTACTTTAAAATGCATCTCTATATTCGTGTCTACCCTACGATCAGGTTACTGCAACTGATGACTGTTACTTTTTAAGATTATAGTGGTATAATGAAGTTTTTGGCCTGCAGCTTACTTTTGACTATCAAAACGCCCAGTACTTACATCAACCAAATTATGGCCTCCAAAACCCCAGTAGCCTTGTATAATCTGCTTCGTGTGCTCCGTGCATGGCAGGATCTTGCTGTTGACCTCGCCTTGGCTGCTCTGCTTGGCGAAAACGTTTACAACTTCGGAGAGCTTCTTGCGCATCCTATTGTATGTTGACCCCCTCAACTCAATCTCTGCTTTTGTCATCCACTCCATAAGAAAAACGCTGTCAGTCATGTATTTCAGCCCTATCAGGAGCTATGGAGGTCTGAAAAAAACTTGGGTTCTGCTGGGTTGCAACTTATTTAAAGAGGCAGCCTAAGTTTGATGTGGTCTCTTTCGACCCACCAGATGTCATGCAGCCCTACCCAACATAATATTTAGAACCAAAATTGATCTCACTCTATGTGACTACCATATTCGTATGTCGCTGTGCACTATGAATATGGATGGTCACCGACAAAGTTGAGAGGCAGTCCGCCCATACCTATGTGCCTCGCTACATAATTGACCTGCTGGCAATATCACAAATTTGATAAAGAGGACAAATCAGGGAAGGGGTTGTGCACATACATTCAGATCCTATGAGCATGTTACAAAGCAGAGAAAGTATGCTTTTTCTGCAAAGTTCCACTCACATTTGACCTCAGCCACTCTAGGTTTTCCTCGCATGAAGCTCTCTCTCTCTCTCTCTCTCTCTCCCCCCCCCTCTCCCCCTCCCTCCCTCCCTCCCTCTTTCTCTTTCTCTCCCTCTCCCTCTTTCTCTCCCTCTTTCTCTTTCCCTCCTTCTCTTTCTCTCTCTGTCTGCAATAGGGAAACTCCCTTGTCCCACCTTAGGACGAGCTATAAAGGAAAAGAAGTTGTATTTTATGCTTCTCCCAGTAATATGTTTGCCAATTTTTTACTATGGCAGGTCAAAGTCCTCGAAGGCACCGGTGGCGGGTACCTGTATCACATCCTGCAAGTGTTTGCGGCAGGAGATCTGTATAAGTACGATGAACTGTGCAAGCAGTATGCAACTCAGCTGAATGATCAGCCTGCACTCGTGGAGAATGAGCGTAGGCTGCGGGAAAAGATTACCATCTTGAGCCTTATGGAGCTCATTTTCAGGTCAGCTTCCCTCCAAGCAGGACCCCTGCAGCTGTACTGGGCTGTGTGTGCCTGTCATGCTCATCGTCTTAGTGATGCTACGGGGTGCTCATTTGCGGAACAAGCACAGACTGGCACCCAGATTTGCCTCCTCAGCACGTGCATGTTCTTGCAACAATTGTCAGCGCTAGGGAGGCCGGCAAAATCCTTCATTTCACTTTGAATCAATGCCGTCCTTGATGGCCATTGTATCAAAACGAAGGTTGTTGTGGGTATCGTCTCATATTGCTTCTTTGATGCCTCTTGGGGGAGACCAGCCGGCCGTCAGAGGACAGGACCATACCGCTGTCAGTGATTGCCGAGAGGACAAAGCTTCCTCTAGATGGTGTGGAGCTGCTCTTAATGAAGACACTTTCCGTAAGTATCTGCATGGCTACTTTTCATCCGTAGCTACGCATGAGTCTTTGAGAAGCTGAATGTCTTATCTGCTCTTTTAGGCATCCACCCTCCGTTTTTGTAGCCGTTGCATAGGACTGCCAATGGTTGGCTGTGTCTTGAAACCTCTTATAAGCCCATATGCTCCCTGCCAGTCTGAAGATCAGGATTCTGTCAGTGGCATCAACAGGCTTTGCAATTGTATCCCTTCTGCGCCATTTTCATATCAGTCGCTACATGTGTGGTGTTGCAGGTGCACCTGATTGAGGGCGTGATTGACCAGGTGGAAGGTACGGTGCAAGTGTCTTGGGTGCAGCCCCGGGTGTTGAACATCGCTCAGATTGCAGCGTTGAACGACCGCCTCGACAGCTGGCTCAGCAAAGTGCACACGACTCTCTTGACTGTGGAAGCGGAGTCTCCAGACCTGCTAGTGGCTTAGGTGCCCTCTTGATTCTCTTGTTCAACAGTCGGTATACTTTATGCGTTGCTATACATCTGGTGTGGTGCATAGGCACTGTCATTGACGCATTCTGGGTGTTTCTGGTGTGGTGCATAGGCACTGTCATTGACGCATTCTGGGTGTTTCCAGAGTAAGTGAACTACTAACGTGGGAAGGCCATCCTGGCTGTCAGTGTATGGCCCAATTTCAAAGAGTTAAGGCAGCTCCAACTTGGGCATGCTGAATATCGCTCCTGAAGTGTGTATTACTTGGAAATACATATATATCCATGCCATAATGCGCTGTCGTAATCCAGCTGTACCTATCAGTCCTACGACTGGTAGTCTAGGTTGATCGTCTCCTGTTTGATCAGTATGAGCTTCACAATGTAAACTGAGGTGGGTTGCTCCACAGCAAATAATTGTGCAACTTGTTTCTTCAAATTATTCATGTACTATAACATAATCTTTGTGCTTTACGTGCAACTTCTTTGCTTCAACATTGTGCGTGTTGCTTAAAGGTACGCACTCGTTTACTCGTAACCTCTTGCTTATGGTAGGCACACAATGTTAGGTAGAAATTATTCAGCGCACACAACAATGAGTGTTGGTGACGCGTATGTGTGATTGGCACTAAAGTCCCAATGGGCGAGATTCATTGCAACAATACTACTTCATGGCATATACAACTGAATGTCCATCTTTGTTGATCCTTTCATTACCTTCCTTAAGACAAAAGCACAGTTTCAAGAAATTAGCCTATAGTATGTTAATGTATATTTGCAGCAACTTTCACGGTTGGTACATCTTGTTGATTTTCACGTACTCAGGTGCTGCATTGGCTTGCCTTCAAGTAGCGCTCTTGCTAAAGACAACCAATATCTTTGCGAATATTATTTATTTTTCCTACTCTCGATTGACATCTGCTAGCATATATCGAAGGGTTTAAAGATAACATACAACAACAATCATTTCGGGCTTGAAAACAAAACTTAGAGTGACCTACACATCTTAAACTACAGTACAGACGGTTTTGCAGGACATGCGGTGATTTCTTAACCTTTTACAAATCAAGACGATATATTAATTTGGTAGTTTAAAAGGGCATATAGTAGAAATACGGAAGCCGGCGTTATCTTAGAATTTTCACATATTTCTTTTCATGATGACCAAGAATGCACTTTCTTGAGGAGAGAGGGAAAGCCCTAAACTGCGCATGTGCAAATGCGAGGGATCAATTCCTGCATCTCGTATAGATAGAGCAGCCAAGGGACAAAGTATGAAATATTTTCACGAAAAATCTTTAGGGGCACTCCAAAAATGGTCCACAACGCGGCGCAAAATGTCTAACTTCCCAAGCGACTCACTAGCATGTCGTTGAGAAATGTAGGAGCCCATCATTGACGTTCTCTAGAACTTTTGGGTCTACTAATGTGAAGTAAATCACAAATCAGATTACATTTATTTGAAAAAGAACAAATTCTTTTTAAAAGTGATGGCGCCTTTAACACTTTCATATTGATTGCAAGTTTGACCGTCAAATCGCCAATTATGTTCTAAGTTGCCGGTTTGAGTGCATGATCGTTTTTATTCCTATCTGTGATTGGTCCAAATAAAAGCACACGTGTGCTATAACCTCCGAAATTAAGGAAAAAAACACATTGTTTTGCAAGAACTGTGTATGGTCAAAAAACATCATTTTTTGTCTTAACATGTTGAATTCAACACACAAAGACTTTCTAATGAACATTGTGTATGGTTGCAAAGTGATTGTCCACGGTCACATTGCAAATGTTCACTTAAATGTGGAGCAATCAAATGTTCTTATGTAACCCACACTAGACTTAGACCAATAGGTGAAATATTTGCATGACTCAACTCATCTTCACAAGATTTATGAATCTTTTTGAAGGTTATCTGCTTGGGCTTTCCTTTGGAAAAGTTGTGAAAGCTTGTAGTCGTCAAAAATGTATCTCAATGTGTCGTATAAAATTGTCCGTCCAAGTGTGGAGATCGAATATTTCGCCAAATGGCGAAATGTATGAATCTTGCACAGAGTGTACGATAACAAGATCCACCAAATTATTTCTTAAGAAAAGTCACTTTTTTTTTCCCTAAGCACATGTATTAGAACCTTGAGTTAAAATTTATGACATTGTGGTCTATTTGTGATTCAAAATCATACGTGGTGATTGAACGGTAGGCCAATGGAGTTGATCTTTTAAAAAGAAGAAGATGAATGTTAGAGATTTTGATACTTCCGTTGACACTCTAAACGTCGTCGGCAAGGAAGACTTTTTCATTCAATTTTGATTTGCAGAATTTTCTCCAACCGGCTTTAATCACAACAATTTTATTTGCTGAGGATTTGCATTGGGATTACCAGAGTGCTTTCGTCTGTATACCCATCCAGCGGCGCTGGGACTCAATTCAAGCGCCAATTTTGTCAATCAATTTTTAGGCGATTAACTATTTGCACATATTTGCAGGGTGAAAGAGAACTTTCGGACCTCATGAAAACTACATACAATCTTTGCGTTGCAAGGTTGGCAATGTCAAATCTGGTCTACAATTGCCTATCCGGAGGCAACATTTTGTATGCTTTTCCCTCCTTAGCGTAACCGTGTTCAAATGACGTCATTGGAGAGCGACGCTTTGACGTACCAAATGGCAGTATGTTAGTTCCTTAAAATAAGAAACAAATTTTATAAAGTAGATTGAAGTAAGATCATTATTGCCTAGAAGACCAGCGGACAAGAAACCCAAGCTCTTAGGGTTGAGAAAGCTGGTGATGCTTATAAGGTTGAGTAGAAAGAACTTTAACACTTCATTCCCGTAACTTAGAGAATCGATGAATGTTATATGATATCTGTAAAATTCAAATTTAAGACAATGGACTTTTGAGGGGACATGAGAACGAGACTTTTTTTTGACGCGGACACGTGGTACAAAAGCGTACTGGTCCCTGATAATGATTGTCACTTTTCCGTCACTCGTCGACATGGCGAAAGAGGTCGTGCGAAGAATTGCATTTGAGCCTGCTTCAGTGAGAGCGGCTAGAAGGTGGCGCCAAGTCTGGCGCCGAAGCGACAGCGAGGGTAGAATTCACAAAGATTGGCGAGTACTTCGGAGATGTCACGTAGCCGGTAAGACATTTCTGGACATTCGGTGTCAGACGGCAATGCTTTAAAATTTGCCCGCTAGTTTAAGTCAACACGAGGAGCCGTTTGTATCTCTCGAGTCCTTGTCAAAGTTTCCTCCAGAAAGCTCTGTTGCCTAGTATCTTCCCCGCCATTAAGAAGCTACACTTGACGTGCTGTCCGACGTGGCCAATAATAATCGAGGGTCTTGAAAGCTGCTGAATGGTTAGCTGGAGCATGCAATCAGCTTAAACGACAAGCAACCAACCTGTAGCTGGTTCTATGATATGAACATAACCAAGTGTCAGCTGGTTACACTCAGCGATGTGGTCCATATAACTACGACTTCCAAGTCATCGATCAAGTAATTTTTATAAGAGCCAAATCTTTTTAAAATCGTATCTCATATGGCATCACATGCAGAAAATGACAAAGTCCCCAGGCCCGCCAATGCTCCACAATTCAGATGGACATATCGACCTTCGGATTGACAATGGGGCATGCAACGATGCGTGCAAAATGAATGTTTTGAATTCAAACCAGCCTCCTCTTGGACCACCAGCCTGCCTGGAGCCTGCCAACCTGCGAAGTAGGCTCTCTGATTATACGCCACTCAGCCTCCACACAGCTGATTGAACTCGATCACTCACAGAGGCCGTGCCAAAGGGTTGCAGCACCCTGCACATTACGTTCCTGCTTTAAAAGCTGATGCCAAAGCCGTTGACCTCTTCTGCTCAAGTTACCTCTTTTTTGAGAAATGGATGCACATCTGGGAAGCCTAGAGATGCTTGATAAACTTGACCTGGATGACTTTGAAGACTTAGTGCAGGACATTCCAGAGCCCCCGAATGGTTCAAATTGGCATGAGACTGAAGAGGTGCTGGAAGATGGAAGTACTTGGTCCATTAACAGTTTGTTGCTCCAGCCTGATTACTCCCAGTATAGTTTCTGGCCGAGTCAGCAAACTCAGCCTGCCACAACACCTGATTCTGATGACATCAACACAGAAGTGTTCCTTGACAATTGTGTTACTGAATTTCCCACTGGTTGTATGCTTCTGACGCCTTCAAGTCGTGATACCAGCAGCAGTCTCAAGACTGCAAGCCACAGCACACCTTTCATCACTTATTGCAGCACCAGCGTTCACCAAGCCTGCTCAGGAAGTTCATTATTTTCTGATAGCCACTTCTCAGCATTTGATGATACATCGTATCCAGGAAGCTATGAGGAGAAACATTCGCTCCGAAAAATTCGCACACTCACGAGCATTGAGTCAGAAGAGCTTATGCCTACCAAGCTGGTCCCCATCTCCGCAGTGGAAGATATTGCTACTTCTCCTCTGAAGTTGAAGCCGGCAGGAAGCTCTGAAGGAAACAAGGAATTTAGGAGGCAGGAAAAGGGAGCAGAGCTTGAGGACGAGGAAAGGTTCAGGAAATTAATATCTGATGATGACTCATGCGATATGTGCCCAGATGCCAACTACACCCAAGCCAATCCTGTACGCCTACCAAGCGGGAGTCCTGAAGCTGCCATCATGAAAGAGGTGAAGGGTCCTCTAAGAGTGAAAGTCACTACAGCGCTCAACAAGAAGAGCAAGATGAAGAGACTAAAGATACTGAAGAGACTGGCCCAGAAAGGACGAATGCCATTGTGCACAGGTAGTACACCTGCAAGAGAAGTGGCCAATAGAGGAACAGGCTTTGATGGGGGAGGTCCAAATTTACCACCAGCAGCCAAGGGCTCCACACTTAGTGCTGCAGCAAGTGGTGCAGACACAGCTCCTCAGATCAATCCTTCACAAAAGACTATCAAGCAGCTTGAAGGCATAACTGTTCCTGGACCCGATATCACGCCTGGAATACGAATGAGAAGCGCAAGTTTGAAGAGAGGACGAACAGAGAACGACCCTGATTATTCTGATGTCAGCAATGTTACCCATGAAAGCAAGAGACAGAAGCCCGGACGCCACATGCGTCGCCTAAAGTCTAGAGCAAGGATTCCTCTGCCAGCACCTGCTGTAGCTATCATGAGAAAGTGGTTTGAGGCACATGCTCTCCATCCCTTTGCTACCAAGGAAGAGAAGATTGTGCTTTCAAAGGACACAAATCTCTCCTTTGACCAGGTATGGTCTGCGTCCTCTCCTCATGCCTTTTATTTGGCATACTTCTTGATTTCAATTGATGCAGCAAAGTACTCTATCTACAAATACATAAAAGCCATCATATTATTTCATCTGATCACATTTACAGAAGAAAAATATATTGATAGTATCAATTGTAAGTACTTGCCATTACGAAGTGAAGTCAGATTCTCTGGCAAACGAAAAAAAGACCTGCAAATGGGTCCTATGCGGTGCATCTTCTATGATTAATCAAAGATTGCATTTTACGTACGTTCCATAATCACATACCCTGATCTTAATTCAGACCAGCAGCTGCCATAGGAGAATGCATACTCCATATTTATGAGATAAATCTTGCACCAACCAATCGCGTATACCCCAGATATCCCGTGATAAATAATCGGCATTGTCTATGCAGGTTGACAACTGGCTCTCAAATGCCAGACGTCGCATGCCAGATGTGCTTGAGAAGGCAAGGAGAAGGCTGGAGGCTCCAGAGAGCGATGATGCACAAAGCGATTAAGTGGGTGGATGAAGAGGGAGAAAGAGGCGTGGTCATCCAGGTCTTGAAAAGTACAGGAAATTAAATGGGCACTTTGCAAAGAGTAACTTTATTGCATACAAGAAAAGTTACTGCACACTGTCACAATCTTCAGGCTCAGATTCATAAATTGAATTGAACCTGAAACTATGAAGCAGCTTAGCTCTTTCAGTATGGAAGTTTGCTACAGTCGAAATAGATTTTCCCTCACTTTAAGAACTACTCTGCAAGTCAAGGACAATCTTGTGCTCATCTGCATACTCTCAGTTGGCCTTGATAGGCTCTCTAAAGGACCAATACTTAAGTCTTTACCTCCTGACCCTACTCCAGAAGGAGAAGGTTTGAGATCCTGCAATTGGTTGCAGAAAAGCGTATTTAATGAGTAAAAGGCACAATGAGTGCACAAGCAAGGCTGTATGGCTTATGTATAGTTTTAGGCACACTTGTCTCTCTCAATTTGGAATTGAAGAGCGAGAAGTATACCAAGTGGTCTTTATATAGAATTTAGATGACGCATGCTTACATGGACAAAGGAAAGAAGAAGCAATATCATACAAAATATGACAACATATGACATACAATTCGGTTATCCATCATAATATACCATCCGTTGTCCGTATGCATATGTACGTATATAGAAATACATGTATATCTAAGTATACATGTTTCTATTGGAAGAATACCTTCATAAATATTTGTATGATGTAAACATGTGCATGTGTGAGAGCGCACACAATTCGCTTTACTCACTGTTGATTCACCCAAGCATCAAAAGGAGTCAAGTGCATTCCCCATTCAACCAAGGCAGGTACAGCATGCATACCTGCAGCTTGGCCACGTCATGGCTCACATTATCTATTCCGTGCAAATAGTCTGCCAGAACAGGACACACAAACAACACTTAAAGCAATGAGCATGCACGGTAAAACGACGAGCTTCCATGCAATCAAGTTCTAGCCTTAACACGTCACAAACGCAATCAAGCATCGTACACTAACGTCGTAGGTGTCACGTACCAGTATAGGCAGCATCCTTGAACACAAGCAGACTGCGGGGCAACAGCCTGACTGAGGTGGCTCCATATGATTGCTGACCCAACTCTGTCGACGTGCCCCTTTCCACTCGTGACGGCAAAGCATGCACAGAGGAGTCAACTGGTACATTATACTTCTCCCTTGAGCAAACAGATTCTGCCACTCTCGGTCGCAGAGGAGAAGCAGCAGCTTCCCCGACCTCTTCTTCCCGCTTTTGGGACAAAATGCTCGCTGTGCCATTCTGACAAGTTTCAGCAGTAAGAGGGCTGTTCCTCGTGGGTTCAGCTTGGGCTACAGATCTCCCTGCTTCCTCCTGCGCTTCAATATCATGTGAATGACTGCCTATGTCTGCCAGCTCTCGACTACTACTCATCAGCCGCGGATGAGGAGTGAAGTGCATGACAGCGCTGGATCCCAGTGAGAGAATTGCTACGACTGGATGGTAGAGTGGTCCATCTTGGTGCGGCTGGAAACCCAAGCAGAGCAAAATAAGCCGATATCAGCATCTCCCAGGTATTACTGCTTGCAGGTGAACACTTTCAAACAATAACATCCAAACCTTCTAGCTTGACGCACAGATGAACGACTCCACGCCAATAATGCTATGCCTCAAGAGAAAGTTACGGAGTATTTTCAACACAATCAAATATTAATGATGGAACGAGGTATTACACATGCAGGTCTTTCCTTTGCCCTTGGTGTGTTCTTTATCATGTGGCGCTAGGTCTACTAAGAAAACCTGCTTAGTCTCTGCTTGCAAAAATCAGTGCAAAGCACAAATTCTCTTGTCCTATTAAGACAATGGTGGTCCTTACCATGATGCCTTGCCCGGGTTTATACTCATTGACAAGCACGTGATTGATGGGCTTCGGAAAAAGGCCAATGTCGCGCGTCAGACGCTCTGTGATAGCATTCAACCATGGCGGCACTGCACCATTAGAAGGCAATCTCGGCTCAGCATCACAGTCATATGCATGGGACACAAACTTACGGGAGAAGTGCACATACTTTTTGTGCTCCAAGCAGGCTTCAGAAATGTGGGCGCAGACCAAAGAGTGCTAAGTGGATGGATCACTAAGGAGCTTGAGTTACAATATATTTAATATACGCTAGTCATTTTACATTTCTGACCGGACATACAAGCCAAAGTACTCTTCAAACTTGAGGGATAATCTCATGGTCATGGTTCATGGTCAAGTGCATCATCTTCCTTAAGAGTCATCTGAAACTCTTGCTTTGCTATGTCCATCAGCGATGCTGGTCATAAGCGGGACTGAGCTGCTGACTACCACTCGGCACTTCTGCACTAATTTGACCTGCAACCAGCAGAACATCCAGGAGCTACATATGCATATAGGCAAGCATACACCCACACACACATGTATATATATATGTATATATATGTATATATATGTGTATATATATATATATATATGTCACCGTGTATGTATGCGTGCGTGCATGTGTGTGTGTGTACGTGCGTGCGCGCGCGTGTGTGTGTGTGTGTGTGAGAGAGAGAGAGAGAGAGAGAGAGAGAG